>WOVY01011858.1:600000-1047500 GCA_013436015.1 Rhipicephalus annulatus | reverse complement strand
GACCATTTGTCCCTAAACCACTCCAGTGCCATAACTGCATGAAAATTGGGCACATCAAGAGTGTATGTACAAACACCACAGTATGCCCCCGATGCGCTGAGCCGCACACTGCAGACGCATGTCGGGAAACAAGTCTGAAGTGCAGAAACTGTGATGGTCCGCATGATGCTGCATCCAAGGAATGCCCTCGGATTAAGAAGGAAATCGCCATTATCAAACAAATGGTTAGGGACAATTCAACCCACAGAGAGGCTGCTGAAAGGGTACGGCGGCGACGTAGTCGCCGACGGAGGCGTGTAGGACAGAGTGTTGCGCATAACCCATTTCCTCCGAGCACAAGTGAAGTAGTAAGCACGAAGCGAAATGAAGTGGAGAAGCTCACAACTGCGGATGAGTGGCCTACGCTTCCGCGTACGCAGCCTGCAAAGGAGCCTCCTGCGAGGCCTCGCCGCCCTACACCTTCCACCGAGTCTACTTCCGTTGAGGATGTGTCAAGGGTCGATCGACAGATCATCCCGATGTTACGATCCCTCGTCGCTGTCATGGCAGACATACTAAGAAGCCTGGGAACTCCAACCGCTCGAAGCGGGTTACAGGTGTTGGACGCGCTGAGCCCAGTCCTCGCCTCCCTCGCGTAGAGTCATGGCAGGAGATCAACAATCGTTCCGCAAAGACGTCAGAGAAGCATCAGTCATCCAGTGGAATGCAGGAGGACTTAGATCACGGATTTCCGATTTTCGTCAGTACGTGTTTTCTAACCGTTTCCCAATCATCGTAATATGTGAACCGAACTTATCAAACCCGATCAGGCTATCCGGCTACGAATCAATCCCGTCCAAAACCCGAAACGAAAGCAGCAAGGTCATTGTGTATATTCGTCGGGAGCTTACCTACATCATTCAACCTGTGTCGCCTCATGATGAGAACCAATATGTTTGCCTGACTGTGAAGCAGAAAACTCTCACCTTCACATTAATAGGTGTCTACTTATCTCCCTCAGCCCGTTTTGATTGCCAAAGACTGGATGACATTCTTTCGAGCGTCCAGGATCCGTGGATAATTATAGGGGACTTCAACGCCCACCACCCAATCTGGGGAAGTTCAAAAGTCAATGCCACGGGCCGGAGGCTGGCTTCATTTGTATCGACTCATGAACTGTCTCTACTTAATGATGGGAGCCCTACATTTCTGCGAGGATCAACGTACAGCAGCTGTTTGGACTTGACGTTTGTGTCACGTCGCTTCGCCACAAGCGTTAAGTGGTTTTTAGACATCGAGACACATGGTAGCGATCACATCCCCAGTTATCTCACCATCGAAGGCTTTGCTAGCGACCACCCGCCGAAAACCGTACGGAGGATCGATTTTTCAGCATTCACAACCAACATTGAACACGCTTGTGAAAAAGGCTTAACCTCTGGCATTGAGCAAGCGATCAAACAAGCAGCGCAGAGTGCGATGCGCACGCTGGCATATTCTTCAAGGCCCTCAGAAACGGACGTGGAGTTAGAGCGCCTCCGTGCGACTCGTCGGCGTGCGGAGCGTAGATATCGACGCACAAAATCTATTCAAGATCTACGGATGGCCAGGCGCATGCAAAAGAAGATCCAGCGTCGTATAGACAAACTGGAGTTTCAACGGTGGGCGAAGTTTTGCGCGAGTCTAGACCCTCGCAAACCGCTTTCTCAAATATGGCGAACCGTGCGAGGCCTACGCATATTTCCCCAACAACGTTTTCCGTTTAAAGCCTTGGCCCTTTTCCAAAATAGAAGGGATATCGAGGTAGCGGAAGATTTTTGTAGGAAGATTGCGGGCCCGTCAAATTGCACAGAAGCCCTTACTACTGATTACACACCACATTCACTTGACCCGCACCTGGACCTGCCTTTTTCAATGGAAGAACTTAATGTGGCTCTTGCTTCATGCAATCGATCGTCATCGCCTGGGCCGGATGGCATATCATACCGCCTATTATGCAATCTCGGTGATCGAGCACGAAGTGCTTTGCTGGAAGTATTCAATGAGTCTTGGAGAGATGGAACGGTCCCCAGAGAATGGAAAACAAGCCGGTTGGTTGCACTTCTCAAACCTGGAAAATCGCCTCTAGAGCTGACATCATACCGCCCAATAGCGCTGGCTAGTTGCGTAGGGAAGCTGATGGAGCGAATGATCCTTGCCAGACTCGAGTGGTTCCTAGAACGCCATAGAATATATCCAGACGCCATGGCCGGTTTTAGTCGTCTTCGGAGCTCCATTGACAATGTCATTGACCTGGTGACCTACGTGCAACACCAGAAAATGAGCAGACGGTTATCTGTCGCACTATTTTTAGATGTCAAAGGAGCATATGACAATGTTTCTCACGAAGCCATACTTGACGCCCTCGAGTCAGTTGGTTTGGGTGGGCGAGTGTACCGCTGGATCCAATGCTACCTACATATGAGATCATTGTTTATGCAAACTGATGATGGGCCGACTTCTGAACATTATACACACCGTGGTGTTCCTCAAGGTGGTGTATTGAGCCCCACACTGTTCAACCTGGTTCTGATCGGTCTCGTGGAACGCATACCAGATTCTGTGCAGATATCTCTCTATGCAGATGATATTTGTGCCTGGACGTCAGGTGTAACACGTCCTCAGGTACGTGCGAGACTCCAGAAAGCAGCGAATTCAATATCGGCGTACCTTAGAGAACAAGGCCTCGAGATTTCTCCTGAGAAATCGGCGCTGGTCACGTTCATGCGGAAGGCAATGACGTCATATCCCATCGCCATCGATGGACACAGTGTCTGCTACGCCAGGACCCACAGGTTTTTGGGGGTCACGATCGATCGAAATCTCTGCTGGAGTCCCCATGTGGCCACTCTAAAGAAGCGCCTAACGGCCATCGCACAACTTTTCAAGTTCCTCGGAGGCAAAACGTGGGGCACATCAGTGCACGCGATGTTGCATTTGTACAAAACGCTGTTTCTGGGGTACCTGCGGTATAGCTTGCCGGTTCTGACGAACGCTTGCAAAAGCAGTATACGCACAATAGAAAACGCCCAGGGCCAGGCACTCAGAGTTTGTCTTGGATTACCACGCTGTACATCAACAGCGGAAACCATCGCAATCGCCAAAGATCATCCGACCACAGTGCACATTACTTTGGAGGTGCTTAGAGCTCATATTAGACACCTTGCTCGCGCCCCTGCCCACCACCTAGCTTCGCTTCCAGAAGATCGACCGAGTGCCTCCTTCTGTAAGAGAGTATTGACTTTCCGTGAGTGCCTTCCAACAGTCTACACGCCTCCGGAACGGATACTAACACCTCCTTGGTGCTTGGACCGACCAAAACTGCGCTTGACAGTGCCGGGGATTCGCAAGAAGGCGGAGCTCTCGGCGCCAGTTTTAAAGCAGATGATTCTACTCATGCTACACGAAGAATACAAAGATCATGTCAAACTTTACACGGATGGCTCGACAACTGTTGGAGGATCTGCAGGAGCTGTGATCTTCCCAGCAAGAGCCGAAACCATCCAGTTCAGAACGTCACACAAGACGACATCGACAGCCGTGGAGCTCGCGGCACTCCGCAGCGCACTCCACAGGATTGATCGAGAGACACCACAAAAATGGAGCATTTTTACTGATTCGAAACCAGCTCTCCAATGTCTACACAATGCTCTACGTCGTGGGCCTCAAGACCAATTGGCGCTCGAAATACGACAACTATACCATCACCTAATAGACGAAGGACATGACATATCTTTTCAGTGGTTACCAGGCCATTGCGGCATCATCGGTAACGAGCATGCCGACGATGCAGCTAAGAATGCTCACGAAAATGGAGTGATGGAACCTATTCCACTATCAAGAAGCGACGCAGCAGCAAAGATTAATACGCTTGCGCAGGATGTCGCAAGGTCTATGCGGAATACGCCCGGTTTTCTCCACACCCGCCTTCACCGCCTGGACCCATGCCTACGACTTACTATTCCATCTGGCCTACCCCGATCCGAGACGACCCTTCTCTGCCGCATGTGGCTTGGGGTGTCTTTCACGAACGCCTTTGTCTGCCGCATCGGAATGAGAGACAGCGCTGCATGCGACCATTGCGACAATGACGAAACAATTGAACATATTTTATGTCAGTGCCCCCAGTACAGCTCTCAGCGACAGTCCCTCTCAGCAGTGTTTGCTCGCCTCGACGACCAGCCACTTTCTGAGCAGTCAATCTTGGAATGTCGGAAAGATCGAGCTTCACGCCAGAAAGCAACGAAGGCGCTGATGAAGTTTCTGCGAGCGACCCGCCTCGTTGAACGATTGTGACACTACTGTGTGCGCGTGTGTGTGTGTGTGTTTGTGCTTCTCTTCCTCCCTTTCCCATTTCTTTTTCTTACTTTTCTGTCTCCCCTTACCCCTTCCCCAGTGCAGGGTAGCAAACCGGATATGTTTTCTGGTTAACCTCCCTGCCTTTCCGCATTAAATTTTCTCTCTCTCTCTCTCTACAACTTCAAGTGCACTATTACCTATCTCGAAGCGCTGCTCCTTGCCGAGGTTGTTGTACATTACTTTCGTTTTCTGCAGATTAATTTTAAGACCCACCTTTCTGCTCTCCTTGTCTAACTCCGTAATCATGAGTTGCAATTTGTCCTCCGAGTTACTCAGCAATGCAATGTCATCGGCGAAGCGCAGGTTACTAAGGTATTCTCCATTGACTCTTATCCCTAACTGTTCCCATTCTAGGCTTCTGAAAACCTCCTGTAAGCACGCGGTAAATAGCATTGGGGAAATTGTGTCCCCCTGCCTTACACCCTTCTTGATTGGTATTCTGTTGCTTTCTTTATGAAGCACTATGGTAGCAGTTGACCCCCTGTAGATTTCTTCCAGAATGTTTATATATACTTCATCTACGCCCTGATTCCGCACTGTTTGCATGACGGCTGATATTTCTACTGCATCAAACGCCTTCTCGTAATCTATTAAGGCTATGTATAGTGGTTGGTTATACTCTGAGCATTTCTCTATTACCTGATTGATAGTATGAATGTGGTCAATTGTTGAGTAGCCTGTTCGAAATCCTGCTTGTTCCTTTGGTTGATTGAATTCTAATGTTTTCTTCACTCTGTTAGCAATTACCTTTGTAAATAGCTTGTATACTACAGAGAGCAAGCTGATCGGCCTGTAGTTCTTCAAGTCCTTGTCATCGCCTTTCTTATGTATTAAGATGATGTAAGCGTTCTTCCAAGACTCTGGTACTCTTCCCGTCAGGAGACACCTCGTAAACAGGGTGGCTAGTTTTTCTAACACAATCTGTCCTCCATCTTTCAGCAGATCTGATGTTACCTGATCCTCACCAGCAGCTCTGCCCCTTTGCATGCTCTCCAAAACTTTTCTGACTTCTTCTATCATTACTGGTGGGGTGTAATCTCGGTTACTGCTAGTTCTTATAATATTAAGGTCGCGGTTGTCTCGGCTACTGTACAGATCTCTGTAAAACTCCTCCGCTATTTTAACTATCCTATCCATATTGGTAGTTATTTTGCCTTCTTTGTTCCTTAGTGCATACATCCGTCTTTTGCCTATCCCAAGTTTCCTCTTCAATGCTTTGACACTTCCTCCGTTTTTCAGAGCGGGTTCAATTCTCTCCATGTTATACCTTCTTACATCGCATACCTTACGTCTATTAATCAACTTCGAAAGCTCTGCCAGTTCTATTTTGTCTGTTGTACTTGACACTTTCATCATTCGACGCTTCTTAATTAGGTTCTTTGTTTCCTGGGAAAGCTGAGAGGGAAAGTACAGGAATTCAGAGTGTCGCTGCAGAACAGGTACTCGGCTCTTAGTGAGGAAACCAACCTTAGCGTAGATACAATGAATGATAATCTGACGAGAGTGGCTAAGGTACTCGGCTGCTAACCCGCAGGTCGCGGGATCAAATCCCGGCTGTGGCGGCTGCATTTCCGATGGAGGCGGAAATGTTGTAGGCCCGTGTACTCAGATTTGGGTGCACGTTAAAGAACCCCAGGTGGTCAAAATTTCCGGAGCCCTCCACTACGGCGTCTCTCATAATCATATGGTGGTTATGGGACGTTAAACCCCACAAATCAATCATATATATATATATATAAGCCTGTTTATACCTTCTTTGAATATCAACTACTGCTACTTCTTCAATAGAAACGTAAGAACATGGATAAGCGAACGAAAAGAATGGCGCGCTCCTACTACTTTCGAAACTGTGATTTGCCTTATCTCAAGATACACTGGTCCAGGCATAGCGCCGTTCTGTAATCAAGTTAACAGCATACGAAAGGAATTCAATGGGGGATACATGCAATCGGCAGCATGAGTCGCGCCGCGGCTGCCTCGAAAACCGTTAAGGGGCTTTGCCTTATAGCACTGTCGCAACGCAGAGCAAAAGCGCTAGCACCTTCGAATAGGCCTGCTACACATGAGCCGTTGCCATCTTTAAGCTGGGGCTCGATGGAAAGGTTTTTCAACATGCATGTAGTAAATCTGATGCGGTTTTCCAAAGAGGCTCAATATTTGCGCGCACAGCGCAACTATTTCTGCTGTTTCTCCAGTGAAATCCTTTGCGCCAATTGGAATGGGGCTGTGCGTGCGGCCATCACCTTTTCGCCTTCGACGAAACATCAACGTGATCTAATGCCACAGTCAAGAAACTTCAGCACAGCACCAAACGAAATTGCCGTGTTGAGCCTGTTAAGCACAGCCATCTTTGTTTTTTTAGCCAGTGTTGCCAGCACAAAGCGCTTTATGCAGTTGCCAATGGGATAGCCACAGGTCCTCAGCTGCCCACCTAACTTTCTGTCACCCTCTAACCCGCTTGTCTTCTCTGAGAATCCAGTTAGTTGCCCTTAATGACCAGTGGTTATCCTGCCTACGCTCTACATGCCCGACCGATGTTCATTTTCTAGTCAGTACCCTCTCCTAAAGCTGCTGAAGAAGAAATGATCAGAAGAATGTGTCCCGTGTCTATTGATCTAGCTGTCATCCAGCACCATGTAATGTCGGCGCATACCGCGACGAGTGCGCGGGTGATAGAGCATTGGCCTGCAAAACATTATGCAAGTCGTGAACCCTTAATGTAAGTTCACTTCACACGGGGCTGTCTGACGCGCAGTTCACAGCGAGCCTGTCACCATGCTTTTGAAACAAAAGTATTGAGAAGGACGCGCCTTATCACGTTCTTTATTTAATTATTTATTCCTTGAATTATTCACTTATTTGTAGTGCCCATGGCAAAATTACCATCTCACTTCCACTCCGAGACAGTGCGTGCACTCCACCCTATTTTAGCGGGCGCTGACCTGTGCGGCTAATGGGTAACAGCGGCTTCAGGTTTTCTTGAAGTGAGAGATTCGCTAACCCGCTACAGATTACTCAATTTAAGGTACGCGAGCGTCGTGCCCCGCCATTAGTCGTGTCGCTGGATGTGGCCTAAGGGCCCCCGAGGGGGTTCAAGGCCTTTTTGCAATAGCGCCTCGTCATGCCTGTCCATACTTCATTACGACATAGGTTCTCGGGTCAACAGGGGAGCAGGGACTGAGCAAAACTAGCGTTAATCTTTTTTTTCTTTCTTTACTACCGTCAACAGCACCAGAATAAAGTGCATGAACGCTAATAATTGACCCCACAGCGTGTCACCCACCGCTGTTATTTAGTTTTGTTTGGCGGCACGGAGGTAGGACACTGCAGCAATGCGCTAACCCTTAGGGAAAGACGAAAGAGCAAGCGGCACGCGAGTGCGCAGACATGCTTTCGGGAGCACGCAAGCTGGCGTGCGAATGAAGTTGTTCGCATGCACTGCTCTAACTGCTCTTGTAACGAAGAGGAAGATTTCATCGGGAACACTGGCAGCTGAAGCAGTTTTCATAGACATGCAGGGTAACGCATCAACCATATATCTGCTGGTAGTGAAGTAGCTGTCGCTGGATGAAATGCCTTTTCCAAGTTAAGCGCATTTATAGGGAGGTGTGGTTGGACCATTGCGCACCTTGTACTACAAGGACCTTTGTTTCTACCTGGATATCTTTGTAAGCACTTGTTTGGAGCTATGTAGGCCGAGGACCAAAGTGCTTGCGTAAGCTTATATGGAAGTGAATTTAGCCAAAGCCCTTGAATATGGCGTCTGTAATCGGGGAGACTAAGAATTGAACACTTGTAGATTATCTACCTATGTTTGCGCGAGATATAGCCATTATAATGGTTGCTCAAAAACTGAAGGGCTGTTTAACATTACATGCTTATACTTATTCTTCTCACCTAGGAAAAGAAAAGAGGAAGTAAATACAGGATAAAGTAAGGCTAACTATAATAACATTCACAGGCGGCACTACGAGGCGAAAATAGTGATGAGAATGGATGAGTGTGTGAACAATTCTCTTCTGAGATGATACGGGCGCTAGGAAAGTGTTTAATCAAAGGTTATTTGATAGTTGCGAATATATTATGAAAATGAAGTGAGACATTCCAGAACATTTGGTGTGCAAAGCAGACCAGAAAAAGCTTTCAATCAATATTTATCATTCATATTTCAAATATTGATAGACTTGAATGAAGCGTACACGATGAGAGTGGTGTTGCTTCATCTCAAGCGATGTCCGGGATCCAGAAGCGTTTTTCATATTCAGCGGTCTGGGTATAATATTGCAGAGTTACGTAGACTTTCACGCAAGACTCACCAGTTATTTGTGCCCCTTGTTTCGTTCGGTGATCACGTAGTGGTATAAAGAAAAAGAAATGTCGCCGTTGGTATACTCACACCATCTCAGGTAATGCAAAATCACTGTGCCACTCGGCAAGACAGCAAGCGAGCATGGGAACTATTGCTTCATGCAAAGCGTGCAGTGTATGCGCGAGGGTAATGCAATATTGCTGAGCTTAAACTCCGATATCATCTCTCATAATTATTTTTAGACATTCTACATCCGTCACGTATTTGCCCCAATGTTAAAATTCTTGAATAGGGAACGTATGCTACCTATATGAAGTGAGTCTGAAATGCTGCAGTATACGTCACCCAACTGGCACGCACTAAGTGGCTTTGTAAGTAGGAACGGAGATGTAGGCTCAGACACATTGTCGTCAGGGTTACAGATGCGTTGACATTTTAGATGCAGCTATGCCTTCAGCGCGCCATAGTATCCAAGCTCTACATCAGTCGTAACAGTTGCGCAGTTTTACGCCATGGCTAAAAAAATGTGTAAGATGCTGCAATGACAACATACCTCATAAAGCTGATAAGCTAAAGTCGTTGCTGCAACTTTGATAACTAATAATTTGACTGATCGCTATGGTCCAAACTTTAAAGTCCGCTGCTGCTTCTAGTCTTGGCCAGACTTCTGGTTTTAAAGCAAACCGCGCTTTTTATTGCTATCAGTCGTCGCAGAAACACCAGTGGGAATTCTTGCCTAGAATGGCACGCTTGATATACGAAAACTGGTAGGCATTCGGCATGCAGTAGCCATCGTTAAAATTTGCCGCCGTTAAAAAGAGCTCACGGAAAAATGCTTGGCCCAAATTCGTAATCTTTATACTCTAAAATCGTCTCCTACATATCTGTATCTGGTCTGAGCTTGTTGCATTATGATCTCAAGGCTTCGGTGTGATGGCCAAGGCATCTTCACAGTCATAAAGTCTCATTAACCGTTGGTAGTACATAAATAACATAACAATATCTGTGACAGGGAACACTGACGATATCACATTTCTGCTATAAAATTCAAGCCATGCTTCGTACCGTGATATACATAACTTTCCTGTTTTCAGCTTGCAGCGTCGTTGCGACGTTGCTTACTGTACATTTACCAATCGAAATTAATAAACAAAGAAATAATGCTGTTCCCGTGCAAATATTTTGTCATTGTGATTTGTTCCGCTTATAACGCAATAATTTGTGTGAAAAGTAAGCAATCTGCAATGTCACAAGTCTAATTGATTGTAGATGGGCGAATCCCAGGTTATTCATCTACTATGATTACTGCGCTGATTGAAAGCACTAATAGTTTGCATCTGCCCTTGATAATACAGCGCTAGAGTTCGCTTCTTCATTGAAATCCAGAAGTGCACGTGTGCTACGATAGTACTAGTGCCAAGTTATATCAGTCTTGTTTTCACTTGCACCCGTACCAGTAGCATATTCAATAAAGCTTTGGACAACATCAACGAACGCTGAATGAAATAGCGAAAACCTTATTTCAGATACATCTTTTGAATGTTGTTTGCTGTTCTTCATAATTCAACCAGTACTAAAAGTCAGCAAACACATGCATTGTATAATAATATCCTTTACGCGAAGGTCAAGGGAGGGGACGTGGTGCCGTGGCCTTTGACAACCGCCAGGGTCATCGGAAACAGGGTCGTCATATGTGCCTGGCCTCAGCTAGTACAAATCCCAATTTGTCCAGCCCGAGTGACCCTAAGCTTGTAAGATGCGGCGTAGGTGGTTCGCAGCACGTGTAGGACGCCACGATCGTAACACGTAAGTCGGATCACGACAACGCGGGAATTAGGTAAACGCAGCTTGCTTCCGTCCTCGGCAGTGGTCCACGATACCGCCCTGTCAGCGCAGCAGAGACAACCAGATTAGGCGTGTCAGGCCTTCCCTTCTTTTTTGCACGTATGCACCCTGGCATCAGCGCATTTTCTTTGGTTGATGTGCTTCTGTCTAGTCGTGCTTGTGTACGCGCATTTGTACTTGTGAGTGGGAGGGGGGGGGTAGTTGGAAAAAGATAAGAAAATTTTGAGCACCTTCCTTGATTGGGCAGGTCTATGTAGCGCATATACGGCGCTTAACGACTCGATCGTTCAACCTCCGCACTATCGCATTAGCGTCAAGCCTCATACGCAACGATGGGGTCACTACGGCCTGCTTGTAGGTGCAGCGCGTCCCCTTGAGTGCTTGTTTCGCTTCAATGTAATAGCGAAATATGTCGCTAACAGGAACAAGCTATAGTGATGCTTTAGTGCGAGAACGGGTTCTGAGCGTAACAACATATGAAAGCGAGCAAATATCGTTGCTCAATATCGCGAAACGTTTCTAGTGTACTTAGGAGCAGCTATGTATAGAACCGTTCATGGGAAGCTGGAGAAAAAGCGCAGAGCGTTTGCGAAGTGTGCGGGCTTGGTCGACTGCTAGACGCCGCGCGCACGTAGGCCCAATCGATGACGGTCGAGACGTGACACAACTGCGCGTGCACATTCTGTATCAAGAGCAGAACGCTGTCTATTCCCATTTTTCCATGCATGTGTACACACGCTGGTGGAATTGTCGGCAAAGCGAGCCGAGTGCACGCTTCGCTCATCAAGTGCAACAAGGGAGAGTGCTTGTGCGGCCTCTCTGGAATACCAAGGCATCCCATATGCTCGCACCGTGAAGGAGAATGGAGAGCGAAGGAATCTCAGGCGTGGATCTCGGAACGATCGATTGCACGTCTCGGCCGTATAGCTGCCTACAGGTTTTTCTTCTTTTTTTTTCTTTCACTGTCCGGCTTTTACAAACGTAGGGACGCGACAACGGATATACCGTTTCTGGCGACAGCCTGAGCCCCCTTCCTGGCACAACCACCACTTGTTGCTGGCGCTTGGATGACTGCGCCGGCACGTCTCAACTATATACTGCGATGACGTGCCTCGGCGTCAACGCGTGGGAACACACTGGAACACACACTCAGGTACGCGCACTTGAGTAAGGTGACCTTGACGACATCGCACGATGCTCTTGAGCCGGCTGCTAAGAAAACACCCACAAAAACTGACCATGTCGACCCTGAAGATCTCGAGCAAACTGGTATAAGCTCTTGGCTCGAGAGAAGCTATAGCAGTCGGAAATGGTGGACAAAATTGTTTTGCCTTAGTCTGTTCCCTGTTTATAAACTGGTTCTAGGGCTTTCATTCTTTCCTATACTTTTTTACAGCGTCTTGCAATAACCTATTTAATACGAGTTCAAGTGGCACTTGTCGTGGGAAGTTGTCGACGCAATTCGAGACCCATGGCTTTAGTTTGGGACTTAATTGAGGAGGCGTAGCATGCGTGAATTCTGCTGCGCTAATTAGCGCCCGTGGACAGGAACGAGTGTCAACGCAGGGAAACGCGGAGGCGGTGCTTTCGAAGGGCTCTGCGCGTGCCTGGTGATGCCCGAGACCGTCTCTTTCGCCTCAGGCGTAAAGTGCGCTCGGAATCAGCAACACCTCAGAGAACGAATGATCTTGTTTGCACAGTATAGTCTTCCTCGAAGCAGCGCAACTAAAGTGAGCACTCATCTTTTATCGACAAACAGCGTCTCCACGAGGATGGGCTCGCGAACCGTGATACACGTTCCTTCGGTCAACAATGCAGCTATAGTATTCACTTCTTATTGGGCTGCGTGGCACATTGGTGACCAAGTTCCTCATGGTTACTTAATGGTTTCAGTCCGCGCGAACAATACTGCTAGTGAAATAGAAGTACAGAGCCTACAGCCGAGTAACTTAATTTCAGACCACCTTCGATATTGCGCGTTTCATGGCACTGTCCCGGCTCTCGATTAAAAGTAGTATGCGTTACACTTACCGTTGATGAATTTCGATATTCATTGCTAACACACACCATGCAGACAGGACGCTTAGGCAAAAGTTAAGTGCTGAATTTATTGAGGTTCTCGTTGGGTCCACAGACTACATGGCGGCAGGCAGTACTTTTTCCAACTTTATAGCTGCTCTTACCTAGAGTGAAAGACAGTTGAAAACATCCTCATTTGGTCCCGTGGTCTCGAAGTAATCTCGGCTTTTTCAATATGCCCCCATCATTCGAGCAAAACAAGTTTCTTTTATAAAAGTGCATCTTGGCTATCCGATAAAGAAGAGTGGTCATCTGTTCTAATACAAATGGTGGCCAGACCACTCATCCAACCAATCTTTCGAGGTAATCTGATCCCCAAGAGACGCGTCACCAGACAGAGTGATGGCGTGGCGGCATCATTCTATCAGGGGAGCCGCATGTACAGATGATCGAGTTCTGCAGTCCATTGCACCGTTACTTACAGGCCACGAAGAATCTACGGAACGTCAAACCCCGTGCTCTAATAAGCACAGTGGGACTGCTCGGCAGAAGTTACTAGAAGGGCATGAAGGTTGATCGATGAGTAATAAATGAGTCTGACAACGTGGCCTTATGAAAATATGCAAAGCACTCAGTTGTTATTTTTACTCTTAATTATTTCATCTCCCCGGGCATGTTCACTGGCTTGGTCGGTGTAGAAAAATAAGATACTTGACTGGAAAATTCTGCTAAATTTGGTGGTAGTTTTCTGCTGCATGGGAGGGAGGAAAGGGTAATATCTTCTTTTTTCGTTAAGCCAACTGACAAGTTTCGCTTCGAATATACACATCTTGGTAGCGTTGTCCTCCTATGAAGTCCACAACAATCTTTATGTAACATTTATTTATGTTGCCACGAATTCATAAATGGTGTGGCGGTTCCTAAAAGTGAGAATCACTGGTAAGCTTCGTTCCGCAAATTATTTCTCGGCATGCTCTTGTTGAGAACACATGGGCCCATATTATGAGCAGAGATTCTGCACTTGCGTGATATTGAGGCCGGTTGATATCAAGAACTAGCGCATTTGTTGCTTTCTAATGTGAAGCTCGGACGTTCCGGCATCGCGACATTTATTTCTAGTGATCTAGGTGAGCCAACGCTGTTGAAAGGGAGTGCCTCACGGAGTTGTAGAAGGACAATGACAGATGAGGTGTGCTGTGATTTATTCAATGTCGCAGTGATCGCAGGCAACATTGTCTGCCATTTCAATTCAGCAAGAGAAAGTGTTCGCAAATAACAGTCCAAACATTGATTTTTTCTTCGTTACCTTTCTGTTCCTCCACCTCCCTTCTTCAGGGCAGGGCAAAAAAACGTTATGTGTAGCTCCCTATCTGCCTCCCTGCCTTACACACAACTTTCATCTCTCTCAACGCCTCTGACATGCGGTAGAGTTCTACACGCTGCAGTGAAATTACTGTCAGTCTCTCCCCACCCCCTTTTTTTCCTCTCTTCCCTCTTTCTCGTCTTTGTTGTCCCCTTCCTTTATCCCCCAGTGTAGGGTAGCCAACCGGATGTCTTTCTGGTTAACCTCCCTGCCTTCTCCCTTTTTGTTGCTTCCTCCTCCTCCTCCTCCTCCTCATCTCTCTCACTTTGTATACAGGTGTGATAACGTCCTGCCGTCACAACAAGTGGGCTTCTTCAGTTGAGGGACCGAATTCAGGACGATTACCGTTTGCAAGTGTTTTTTCGGCCGTCTAATGCTAATGACAGGTCAAGCGTTGAAATTGCTGAATTTGGTTTTCAAGGGAAAATCTTTCGAATGACTTATGACAAAAGTCGCAGGGCTTAAAGCTGGTGCATGGCACAAAAGATCCAAAAATTGCTCGCTCGCATCGTTCCTGGAAGTGTGAGCAACGCGATCTTTTTGTTTTCGCGCTGGTCACGCGTCCCAAAAAATTACAAAAAGCGGCGTTCACGCATTTCAGAGTGCCCTATTAAATTTCTCACATCGCGTGGCTTCCGCCTCTGAAGCACCTTAGGCGAATGCATAAGGAACTGTGGCTTTTTTTTCCTTTTCCTTTATAATTATATTTAGAGTGACAGCTTTTTGCAAACAAAAAAATGAGCCAGATTAGTAGTGAAGTTTAAGAAAACACCGCATTGAAGTGCTGCTGACAAATATTGTATTGATCTGTGGGGAGAATTCTTACCTTGTAATTTTTTTTTTCGGATATGTAGAATAAGCAGTCAACAACACACTAATTGTTGCCATCCTTGGCTCGTTATAATTGTTAGCTAGGTCAAGCACTTCCCGCCTGGCCGAAACATACAAAGCGTGATACTAGGGCTGGAATTGGGCGCTCTGTATGTCCGTGCATCAAAACAATCCAGGAACAACTAGCACATGACAGCCGCAAGGTGCACTCAGCGCAAGGCCGAATATCCGCCTAAAAGAGGCTACTTTGTGCCTAATGATTCGTTACGACGGAACAAGAGGCAAACACACTTAATGATGCAAGCTGATAGATGACCGTGCCAAACTGAAGTTGTTGGTTCTGTGCAACCCTGGTCAAGCTGAACGCAGTAAAATACTGTACCCCGTTCGTCCGCGAACTGAGAATTATATATAAAAAAACTTCCGCGAAGAAAGTTTGACGCTACTTGATAAATTAGAAGTAAAGCCTGTTTCACACGCGAGTGACTGAGTGGCGGCGATCACGGCAATGAGTAGTAGAACGCGTGAACGCGTGTTTGTTTCACATGCGCCGCTGCTGTACTGCTGCTACTGTTGCGCGGCGCCTGCCACTCTGGCGGGCAGTGTTGCCTGCGGAAGGCACCAGTTAACCGCTATTTTCAGTGGTATTCAAAAGTCTTGCTTTGCTTCAAATGTCTTTCCTTTGGCGCCCTTGTGCTGCGAGGCTCATGATCAATAACCACTCGACTTTGACGTGTCTGTACACTAATTGAACTGAGTGTAACATAAATCTTATCACAAATAAACAGCGTTTGCAGTCGCGTTTTTGTTTTGTTCTGGCTTTTTAACATATAGTCTTGTTGCGCGCTCATATAACTGGCCATGGAGAAGCAGAAGAAAAAGTTGCTGGTGTGGTTTTATTAGACAGCTGTTCCAGCTAGGTAAATGCTCAAGAACTGCGAGCGCGTTTTGCGCAGCACTTCCTGCGTTTCTCCGATTTATCGCTCTTGCTTTCAGCGATTGAACGTTGGGGCGCGGAACATAATTTTTGTCAGCCCAGTATATACACCTCGCAAAACTCATACCTTCATTTTCGTACCTCTTCACTCGAGTCACCATAAAAGTTGATATAAAAAGCCTCAGAGGAAAGCTTCGGTCGCGCCCCGCCGCGGTGGTCTAGTGGCTAAGGTACTCGGATGCTGACCCGCAGGTCGCGGGATCAAATCCCGGCTGCGGCGGCTGCATTTCCGATGGAGGCGGAAATGTTGTAGGCCCATGTGCTCAGATTTGGGCGCACGTTAAAGAACCCCAGGCGGTCGAAATTTCCGGAGCCCTCCACTACGACGTCTCTCATAATCATATGGTGGTTTTGGGACGTTAAACCCCACATATCAATCAAGCTTCGGTCGTGTTTGTGGCTACCCGCGGTGGCATGTGTGAGCACACACGTCATCGGGAGTTTTCCAATGGTCTACATTTCTTCTGACGTTCGGTTTTGTGTGTTTCCACACTAAATAGTAAGCGTCTTAGGTTCTTCGATGATTCAAAAAAACCACCTCAGACAGAGTTTCACCAACAGCACGTAGCATGGTATATACGTGATACGCTCGTTGTTCCGATACTTTGGTTGCTGTATGTACACTTGAGCGCGGCCTAAACCGGTGACTACGTAGCAGTTCTTATAAATTATGCGGTGGTCTGCAGGAAAGCCGAAATATCACACCATTCCACACAACACGCTTTTGCCGTCGGAATACAGTGACATTCAATTCCTTGCTTCCAGCCGTGTATTTTAGGTGCATGCCTTTAGGCATGTGTTGCTGCACTGGTGCCTGAATTCAACAGCTGTTCTTCGTTATCCGCGAAGTTCAAGTTGTACACGCGCCCGAACTTTTGCTCAGACAGCCGCGCATTCCAGCATTGAGTGTCACGGAAAGCAGCGGGCCACTGAGGTAGGAACTGTCAACAGCCTACAAACTTGGGCGCTGTGCAGCGCAATTGTTTCTCGTGCGAAAAGTGCCTGCATTGGGCGAGGACAAGTGAGCCTGGGCTTTAGTGAGAAAGAAGTGTTGTTGAAGGGAGGAAAAAAAAATAAAGGCCTCTGGTGAATGCCTTATTTCCCCAAACTGTGACAGCACGCTTCGCGCCTCCTCCTTGCTGAGTCACATCGCGAAATTCCTTTTCAGTGGTCTGCGTGGAATGCCACTTCTCAAGTCGACTGCCGTAGCGCCCCTTCTTTCTCTATCGTTTGTGCGAACCCGGTCAACTATGCACTGTGTCACCAAATTTCTTCTTTTGTTAAAGCAGCAACATTTGCAGCGACAGAGAAGTACGGCGTGCCATGCGGCTCCTCTACGTGGGAGTTGACGTTCGATAAAAATGCAAAAAAAAGAAAAAAAAGAAAACAATAAGAATAAAAATAAAATTTAATAAAAAAGCACGTGCACACGATTGTCACTCCGGTGGAAGCCCCGTTGATAGCAACGAAAAGAAATTGGCACTTCGACTTCACCAGTCAACATGGCCAGCTAAAGCGACGACTTTTACTTCATGAAAGTATGCGACTTCTTTAAGCAGCTCGTCAATTTCTTCCCAAATAACGTACTTCTTATGCTTTTCGCGAAAATCCTCCATCTTGACGTCCCCAAAAAAAGGAGACGTTTCACTATTTCTGCAATGGAGAACTAGTTCATGGTAGCGCGAGACATTTGTGAGTCGGAGAATGGACGGACGCCGTCTGCTACTCAGTCGGAGCGAGTTGTTCTGTAAGGCGAGTTCTTTGCAGCGCGGGTGTCCACTCCTCTCCTCCGCCCTTGGCGTCACGTGCCATTCACGTCACTGAACGCTCTATCACGAGTCATGTTTTAGAGCTCCGGCGTGCTGGCGCCACTCTATCTTGTTTCGGACTCGTGCGACAGCTGCGGCTCAGCTCCTGGGCCAATTGCGCTCGCATCTGAAACAGGCTTGAGTCAGTGCATTCATGCAGTGGTGTACCAATGATGCAGGTATACGCTCGTTCACACGCGAGTAACAAGGTATACAAAGCTTGGGTCACATGTGCCTGCCACTTCATCCACACTGATCAAACCTGACTTGCTGCTCTTCTAACACCAACACAAGTAACAAGCGAATAACGTCTTTAATGACGATTGCATGCGTATTTCTTTCATTAACACCAGGACTGTAAACGCCTTGCGATTGCGTATAGCGAACTGTACTCTGTTCGCGAACTATTCTTTTCTTTGACATCTAACACACCAACCTTGAAAGTTACCGAATCAAACTTCTGTCTCGTTGGCTGCCGAGCATTTTTCATTTCGGCATTTTCATTTGGTGAAACATGCTGCGCGCCCAGCGTATCCACCAAATGGTTTATTCGACGAGTGAAACAAGGAGGTGATAGCTAGAAAAAGTACGCAAAAAGAACTAGTCAGTGGTGTTCGAACGCGGATCTTTTGCTTCCTCTCGCGATATGATAGTTCAGCTGATTATTTCAATGGCTTTTTTTCTTTATACTTGTTTCCTTTTCTTGCAATTTCTTAATTTTTACCCAATTATAGGAGTGGATACGAGGCGTATGGCGGTGTGTTTCCTGTTATATATGTATGTGTTAACGGTTTTACGGTGATCTGTTGACCATGCTCGAGGCAAGGAAGCACGCACTCCCCATTCCGTGTTTTTCCCAGGCTCATCTTTAAGGCAGTTTGGGCAGCTCAGAGTTTTTCACATGTAGCATAGGTGGCACGCTAAGAACATCCTTTTAGAATCGTTTTAGCAAAGAAAACCAGCTTGACGAGTTCCGTTTTTACTCCGAGGTTCTGTTTATTCAGGAGCAAGTTTTCAGAGCGCCATTATTTCCAGTCTCCTTCATGAGGTGCATCGACATTAAAAAACCCCGCACCACCACTCGATGTTATGATTTTCCTCTGTGCAGAACCCTTGAAGAACGCGTGTAGTGATAGAGAACTTCGCCATTGTGCGCAGTCACGGCAGACTTTTTTGTCGATAGTGCAGCACCAGGGCAAGATCCACCGAGAGATTTGGTGTGAACACGTGAAAACGAGCACATCATCGACGCGCCCTCCTTCTGCCCCGTGTCTGACAGGCGTTTGCGTAGCTCGGCGGGCATCACTGTTCTGTGTCGCGGTGCCGAGTCCGTATGCGTCGTCCGGGGTCTAAACCGGGATGATGCGTCTGCAGTGTGTCGTTTATTGACTGACATTCCATGCATTGTGCACGTCTCCTATGAGGCCGGCGCTACCTCACTGCGTGTCCGCCCTCTTATCGCGTGCAAAGGCCGCGCGCTTCGTTCGAACGAGCGAACAACATATCGAACGTGGTGCCACGAAGAACGAACAGTTGTGATGAACGCATACACTGTTTTCTTACGCTATCTTTCACACGTTTCACGGTATATTTAAAAAAAACTACACGACCACAATTTCATCAAGAAACAGGTCTTGATGTTGGAACCCGTATCATTTTGCCTCGATCCCTTAACGAGCACGCAAAGTTGAGAATACAAGACCGTTTATGCAATGCGGCTACAATGGCTATGCATAGCAAGTGTAACATTTGGTTGACAGCCAAACTTCAGCCACTGCATATCATCGTAGTTGGATATAGAATTTTGCGTAGTCTCTCGCACCACGCACACCGTCTCACTGGAGACGTCAACGAGTGGCGCAGTGCATTCGGAAAGCCGTTTTCACATTTTAATGGCGAGCAAGCGCTCGTGCGCCCACTGTAAAACTATTTTGAGTACTGCCGTGCGTGACAAGTTCACTAAAATCAGTGCATGAATGGCTTGCGCTTGAAATATATTTTTCAACTCTGCGCAGCTGCTCCAAGATACTCAGCCAATCCTTATGTCCTGTTGTCGTTGTAGAGTATCGCATTACTTTCAGACCCACGCTACTTCATTCATGGGTGGTTACCAGTCATTGTAAGATTGTGTACCTCTCACTCCTCAGTGTTCATATAGAATGATTCCCACTACTGCAAGACGACTGAGAAAATTTTTCAGTAAAATTTGGATACGTTGGTGGGAATGCTCGACACACTTCTATGAGGCATGAATGTGCGGTAGGGAATAAAATTTTTAAATCTTGGAGTGAGCCATTTTGACAGTACTTGTGAACCCCCCCCCCCCCTCATTCAGCTTTCATCCAGTTCCTTAATAGAAAAAACTTCTATTTGAAGATGAATAAAAAAACAAAAAAGGCGATTGCTTCAGCGCAGTTGTAGACATGTTTTCTCCAAATGCAACGTTAGGGGGGTAGTATAGGGTGGATTTTTTGGCCGGAATGAAGATTTGCATGCACCTAATACGCAACACCATTCACCACCTTACATGCTAAAAATTATAGAGGAATGGAACGACGACAGGCGGGATACTTTAAAGTTAATCAACATATGAAACAAGCGAAGATGCGTCGGTCATATGAAGTTAGGAAGAACACGTCGCACGATGTGGATTGTAAACGCCTTTTTAAAATATGCTGGGCGAAACATCAATAACGCTGCTATAGTGTTGGATATTTCAGCAGGGCCCTTGCTCAATCAGCAGGTAATTCGTTTACGCTGGGATTACTTGCAAGATTGATTGAATGATACGTGGAGTTTAACAACCCAAAACCACCATACGATTATGAGAGACGCCGTAGTGGAGGGCTCCGGAAATTTCGACCACCTAAGGGTTTATAACCTGCCCCCAAATCTGAGGCTTACCTGCAAGAGCGTTTTGCAGGTGATCCTAAAGCAGGGGACAAATTCAGTGGAGACAGCCGGAAAACCGAAAGCAAGGAGCACTTACCACAGATACGTTTTGGCAATTCACTTTTGGTTGCAGTGAGGGACAGATGTAAATAACGTTTACTGCCAGAAACCTTATCTCGTGTAGAAAATGGGGCTGCTATAAAAAAAGTGGTACTGTAACAATCCAAGAAGCTAAATTAAGGAGTCTCGCGGATATTACTTATATGGTTATAAGGCAGACTATGCACTGCCTTACAATTTTTGCTACCTGGGTGGTTTCCACGTACACTAAATGCATGTCACAAACGTTTTTTTTTTGTATTTCTTTCGGCTTCAAGGTGTGGCCTCATCACTCGGTATGGAACTTGCGATATCCTTTACGCACGGACGCACGCACCCACTAACGCCATTCTAATTTGTGCGAAGTAAGCCCACGCGCAAGTGAATCCCAACCACGACCGACTGACCGACGAACTAACCAACCAAATCTGCACCTTTGCGAGGTAACTCGTGTCGGTGTAGTCAAGGTTCAAGTCTCACTTCCAACTAAAGATTTAGTCAGTGCAGGCTGGTGTGCCCTGACGGTATATTCTACTCTGATAACGACATTGCGGGTGCCGGATGGTGAAGCCACCACGCAACGTGTGTTCTACAAAGTGAAACAGGGACCGAGTGGTCTTGCGTAGTCGCATCCGAAAAACTTCATTATTTCGCTCCTGTAATGCTTTACCGGAAAAAACAAACAAATGTTCCCTTTTTTTAGGTGGCTCTACTCAATGGAAACTCAATCACGAGATGACTTACGTGCCATAACAAACTACTCTGTTAGAGCATATGTATGATGTGGGAAGAGGAGCCTGCATGGAAGGAAAAAGGTTCGATTATTAAATTTGTGCTGTTTGCGCGACTCCTCCTTTGCATATTTCAGCAGTGTATTTCAAATATACAGCCAAACAATTAACACAGAAGCACTGACCTGCACGGAGCAGCCTTTTCAATACACACACTTGTTATGTGCCATAAATTATGTATATTCATTCCCACGAACAAAGTCCGAAGGACCACAACCACTTTCCTCACCTTTTATGTAAACTTGATTTTCCTTTTGGTATGCATGCGCGACTTGATTTTGCCCAAGAGGCTATGCAAATGTGTGAATCTATATATATATATATATATATATATATATATATATATATATATATATATATATATATATATA
Source organism: Rhipicephalus annulatus (assembly GCA_013436015.1). Lineage (NCBI taxonomy): Eukaryota > Metazoa > Arthropoda > Arachnida > Ixodida > Ixodidae > Rhipicephalus > Rhipicephalus annulatus. The sequence continues at coordinate 1,025,798 of WOVY01011858.1, read as the reverse complement.
TGGCGCGTCGCACTTGTGCGTGAACCCTGACGAAGACCGGTCCACCGGTCGAAACCGTTGGAAATAAAATTAAGACAACAGCTAAGCTGTGTGTCTTCTTTTACCAAGTACGTTTGGCCTATTGTAAAAACTTCTTCAGCATATATATATATATATATATATATATATATATATATATATATATATATATATATATATATATATATATACAGTATTATTAACAATGAATGATGAATGTTGGGTTTCAACGTCTCGAAACCACACCATAAGGGATGCCATGATAGAGGGCTCCGAATATATCTGCCATCCGGGGTTTTCGACACACGCCGAAATCTAAGCACACGGAGGCGAAAATGCGGACTCGGCGGCTGGGATTCAATCCCGCGACTTCGGAATCAGCCGTCGAGCACCCTAAGCGCTTGACCATGATTGGCGGGAGCAAAACTGTGATTCAGGAACAATAAAGGTGGAAAGCTATTCAACACCATACCGTGTGCCACTCTATACTTCTTGCAATGAAATAAAGTGATGAAAAAAAGGGGGGGGGATGCAGTTGGCACTACAGTCGGGTACAACTAGTTCCCCTAAATAATTGTTGTGGTTCTGCTAAAGCACGCGTTCCTCGGCATGAGCACGACTCCAAACCTCATAGACTACTTTCGTAGAGCTTTCGTTAGGAAGATGCTGCAGAAAATACCCAGTAGCGAGGTAAACATGACCTCGTGCCCTCCAAAACGCATTGCGTCGTTTACTGCTGAGCGAGATCGGCGGCGGCATAATAACCCGCTAAAGAACAGCCTGCAGTTATTTACCGTGAGCCTGAGTCTAAGCACTCTGCTGTTGTTAGACTTAGCCTCCACCAAAATGCGGGATCTTGTTTTCAGACGCGCAGAACAGAGCCACCGCTGCTCGCTGCAAGCTCTCTTCGCCTAATCGCGATGAAAAACACGTTGACGCAAAACCCAAACGTAGCCCCTGCTCACGCAGGCACTGTTTTTTTTTTGTGTGTGAATTTTCATTGTCGCAACTTTAGTTTGGAGCAAAGCAGTGCACCATGAAACAAACACGCGTGGTTTTGATTTCCAGCGGTGTCTCACAGAACAATCCTGCTTCCAGGCGCATCGCAGCACCGACAATGCGCGCTGCGACCATTCGTCTCTGCTCGAAAGAAACGCACTCGTCACACATAGTGTCTCAGAAGCTTGCAACAATTTTCGTGATTCACTCGAATGAAGGACGGACGCATGAAATTGACGCAAAAAAAATCACAGTTCAAAGCGCACGCAGCCATGTTCTTCGTGGGTGGAGTCACTGCCTGTTTGGCACATGGCACAACTATATACATTGTATACACCAATTTGTGCTAGCTCGTGTTCATCCGCCTTTGATGTGAAAAATGCCACTGAATACTAAAGTTTTATTCGGCTATATACCTGTGAGTACGCTTCAATATTGACGCAGAAGCTATACATGCTCAGTTTACCAAGGAGAGGAAGTTGTTGATTTCAAGTTCCCATTGCTTCATGGTCCCCCCACTCGCGCTGCCATGTTTCCGAGAATGTTGACTTTTAAAAGGGTTCTTGAGCCGCTTTGAGAACGACGGCACTGTACGTCGACTGGAGAGCGAAAAGATGTCTCGAGTAGCTTCACTGGTCCCACAGCAGTCTCTACGCGTGTGTCAGCCATTGAAATTAGGAGTCAAGCTTTCATGACTGAAGAAATGTTGCAACAGAGTGGCAAAATTGTTTTGTCGTCGACAGCTTTAAAAGTTGTCGTGGGTGACTCTTTAATGAACTGGGGTGCATGTGAAACTGCCTTTCGGTAGTCTGAGCCCTGAATTCGATAAAAAGACGGGCCATCGAGAACCTACGTTCAGCCATTTCCTTTGTATTCCCTCCCCTCCGATCTCTCCTTATGTGTTGCTGGTAAACGACAGTTAGATACGGAGAGCCGATTATGGATGATGGCCTCAAAGGCAGGTGCATTCCTTCGTGGCCAGGCGGACCGGGCTGCTTCACAGTCAAAATAATCAACAACATTACCCGCCTGTCTTCGAAGCCGCTCAATTACGCCGCGTCATTTCTGAAGAGATTGAAGGGGGTCCTCATCGTATATCTTGCATCGATTTCACTACAATACCGTGAAGTAGAAAGCACGCTGCAAACATTGAAACGCTGCCTTTGAGTCACAAAACATGGTTCTTTTTTTTTGTGTCCTTCTTGTGGAACGTGTTGGGCAGCAGTGTACGCGAAAGCAAGAACTCCCGCTATACGCCGCTATATGTCGTTATACGCGACAAAAGACAACGGCACCTGTCGAGCTAGTCAACAAAACCGGCCAAACAGAATACAAATACATGTGCATCTGGTGCATACGCCTCATATAGCAATTTAAAACCAACAAGCCCATATTACCAACCTCCTTCACAGAGCACGTGCTGTATCAAACAACTGTTCCTATATATAATTTTCTGTCTTCATCTCTTTACGCTAGTCATATTTTTCTTGTGTTCCGGCATATCGCGATTCAACTACGCGCTACAATGACAGTGATAAGATAAAACTTATGACTGTTTTACAGGCTAAGTATTGAGCTTCACTCCCTTTGTTGCGATACTTTTGTTTGTCTTCCTATTAGCTTGTACATTAGGCTATTATTGTTACGTCGCTATGCGAATCATTTAGTCGGCAAAATGCAATGAACTATTATGATATATTTACCTCGAAAACAACCCTTCTACCTGTAGTCGAAGCTTCACCACTCAGAAAAAGGCTGGAAAACTTTGACATATACACCCTATTGTAATTAGTTTCCGAATGATTTTTCGCGCACTTTCCGTTTACGCTGCTTGGGAGCTCCCAGGAGCCACAACTGGCCAAGCAGTGCCTTGACACCTTCAGTACGTTCAAAGAAATAAAAAAATCTTCAGTTTAACATTTGATGCCCGCATTGTTATCTATTACGTAAAGATCTGCTTTAAAGTTTGTAAGGATCGTATAGTTTGTAAAGATCTGTTCGTGAGTTCTGCTGAAAGAACGCAGTGACATCACCCATACAATTGATGCCCTCAGCTAAGTTTGGACGCTAAGCAGAAAAAAAGATAAGGATAAGGGCAAAGTGTTCACCAATTTCCACATCCTTCGCCGTCATTTTTTTTTGTTCTTCAAGGCAATCACAACTACTCTGCGTTTGGCAGCACCACTTGGCATTACTCCTCTGTGCACCTACTGGTTGGTCCTTGGTTCTGGCGAAAGTAGATTTCCTTACGTCACACGCAGGTGCCTTGAGCTCAGAAGACAATGACTAAAGGTCACACGAACTGAGATATATATGTTCACCGTGGAGTGTTTTCAGTCGGGCCATCATTGTGCATTTACTTCAGCGTCAAAATCAAAATTGGAACCAACAAATAACAATAAATCACTGAAATGGAAAACGTAAGTGAGCGCATGCATGCACGTTCTGTCAACTTTGAGCATAAATGAAAGTTACAGCAGGAATATTGTTCTTCTTGCTTAGTGTCTGTGCTAAGATACCTTTATATTGGTCGACTCGACCAACAACATTCCGAGGTACATCTAATGTCAGATATATCTTGCAAATATACACTCGATGTAGTTTTCTGTTACTGACTTAACCACGTTAGTGACTTAACCACCAGTGAGCCGCACTACCATGCGTGTGATCCAGATGCTTTAAAGGTCTAGTATCGTACCATATGTAACAGTATTCACAAAACCATGACAATGCTTGAAACTGCCTCGGTGAAAAGCCTTACATTTCCACGACGTCGGATGGTGAGTCATGTTTTCAGACGTAATAGGATGCAATGCAAGCATAGAATCGCAGCAGGTGTCACATCAGGTGAAAAGAGTAACGAGTGGGCGGGGATCAGCCACAATTCAACATTATTATGATGATGATAATAATTGCAATTATTATCATTATCATCATCATAATCATCATCAATGCCAGCAGCAGCAGCAACAATGTGTGCAGCAAAGTCGGTGCGCGTATTGCTTTAGAGACGCTCAAAAATTGCCTCGATATTTCACGAAATGGTAAATTATTACTTCGGGGAATAGTATTCTAACGTCAACTGGAGGATACTCTGGTGTTATGATTGTTCAGTGACCATGTAAATGATGAGCCACACACAAATTTGCCTAGTCTTCGTGGTGACGGCCTTAGAACGTTCTTGTAGCTTTGTTTATTGCTGTGTTTTGGCTCCTCTTCGAATAAAAGAACGGATCGTTGCGAACTTCGTGGCCTGATTTGAATTGGTGAGCCTGTAAGTTTAAGGTGGCGAAGCGCAACTGCTGACCATTTGCTCATTCTTGTCTCGTGACGAAGCAGCTCGAAGCCAGGTGAGGCCAAACAAAGCCAAAAGTATGGAAATTAGATAACTTTGTGCCGTACTGCCCATCATTACCATGCTCGCTGAAACTTCGTGCGTTTCAGATCCCATAAACACTAGTGCCAGAGTTGCATCTAGTGTATTACATAGGAAACTTCGCCACTGTGCCCACAGTGAGCGCCCTATATGGTTCCTTTCCTCACGGTGCTTGTTTAGTTGGCTGCCGTGAAGCAAAGCATTCCAACTGAATGAGAACGCGATGGGAATGGCACTCTTTAGTACTTTCGTGTTCCTCTTTGAGGGAAAAAGTTGGAACGTTTTACATATCTTTAGGATTGAAATCATGGTTTTGTGCAGTAGCGACATTTGCGCACCCTTCGTGCCTGTTGCATGTGCACTGACTCTTAAGAAACTACGGCTAAATAGGTCAATTTTCAGTTGCTGTGTGGATTCGAATCAATTTGAATGAAATGTTTACCTCTAACTAGAGTCGGAAGTTTCTGGGGTAAAATTAAGTTATGAAACCACTTGAGATTGCCTGAAGGCCCACGTACATAGCAGCAGCTTTGAAATTTGGGCTTTCCATTTCTTTTTTTTTTCATTGTATTTATCTTGACACGCAAAAAAATATTGTGGAGGACCGAACAAAAGTGAGACTCTGTTCACTTGTCGGGTATTCCGGCCACCAATAAAAAATCTTCTCACATGAAGACATGAAAATAACTTTAGCTGAGATGCTGTTTGTAAAACAACAGTGCGGTTGCTCTAAACATTTGTGGCTAAACATATATAAATATTAAAATTAACGCAGTGCTATATTTGAGTCAATCAGAACATATTTTGTGATATTTTGTGGCTGCTTTTCATTCGTCATTGCAAATGCAGCCCTGCCGCCACCCACGCAAACACACTGACTTTGTTAGCACTTCATTTTGTGTTTCTCATAATTATTCCTGTGATAAATAATTTCTCGTCTTGTAAAGTATCACAAATATCATGGGGAATGTTAAAAGTTTTTTCCTCCTATTCACTTTCTTGCTTCAAAACGGGTAAGGTATTTCTCCCTCAAAATTATTAACTTTCTTAATCTGCTGATGCTTTCAGTTGACACCTAAATCAAGAGACAAAAGACAGAGTTGTATTATAGGAGGTCAAGGTGAAGTGTTATGTTAAAGGGGTCCTGCAACACTTTTAGAGCATGGTTAGAAAACGCTGCCGATCGGTAGAAGAGGCTCCCGACAACACGCGATTCAAATATTATAGCATAGCACACGGCCAGGAATTCACAATAAATTACCAAGTCAGCTAAAAATGCTTTCTCTTTTCTCGATACATCACGTTATATAGCCAAAAATTATACGTCAACGACCCATTTCTCAGCCATCAGCTCACTTGAACATGGCACGCTCACTATTTACAGAGATCGCCGCGGGATGTCACTACTTGTTCACGCGTGCGCACGCGATCACACTTAAAAAGTCGTGCATTAGAAGAAAAAAAAGTGCTCAAGGTCACCAAGCGCGCGTGACGTTTTTCTTTGGCCCTGCCATCCCTCTTTGCTTAGCTTGCTGTGCTTTCGTCGAGACGAGAGAAGACCTTTGTGACTCCACTCACACTGGACGGATTCTTAAAATTTTTGTGGCGTTGAATTTGTGAGGCAATAAGCTCTTCTAGTGAATTCATTCCATGGTTACTTGAAAAAGTGTTTCAGGGCCCCTTTAAGGAAGTCGGACACACGCACCCACGGGTAGGTAGGAATATATTATGCGCATATATATAGGTCACGCTCGTAGGATTTGCGTGGTCGATGTACACTGATCTTCGCTCTAAGAGATCGTAACGTTGTAAGGCTGCTGCAAGGAACAGTTTCAGGCGACGCATTGAACCGTTATAGTAAACTGCCACGCTTAATCTATGAACTCACTCTTTTCTAAAGCCTCCCACTTAAGCAGTCGGTTTTCGAGGGCGGCTTGGTCCACCATTAATTTGACGCCGCGAGTGCCAGGTATTGTCGTTTACGTGTTCAAGGGAAACAACTCTTTCGCCTTTCCCCGTGGCTCTTGTTTCTTGTCGTTGCGAGTCGGTGTAGCTGAATCTGACGTGGGCCTGTGTTCTCAGCTCTTTCGCTCAATAGTTTGTGTGTACGAGGCCCGTTTTGGGTAAGTTACCCACTACAAGCGGGCCTCACAGAAGCGTGGCATCCAAAATTTTGCCTTGCTCGTCTGGCTGACAACTTTTTTGAATGCTACAAACGAACGTGAGTAATGAATTATATAGGATACCCTGTGATAGCCATGATTATGCGTGAGATCATTAGGGTTGTTAGCTATGAAGTCTCTCTTCTACCTAACTAAAATATGCAAATGACTTCGTAGAATACAGAGCACTTCTTGTTTATAAGAAAAGCAACGCTCCTTGCATTGGGCCACCAATCAGTGTGTACGATGTAAATCCAAATCAGGCATTGTTCGGAAGCTAAACATCTAAACTGAAAGTACACTATTTCAAAGCACGCTTCTTGAACTATTTTCTGAGTTGGTTTGATTCTTGGATCAAATCACCCAGTAAATACGTGTGAAGATGAACAAATATTCCTTGCCTGTATAGCCAGTCTTCTAGTGAATTCCGGAAGAAATATCAAAACTGGGAACATGGGGAAGCTGTAGCACAAGTTGCATGGCATAAAGCGCGCCAACCACATATATAGAGCCAGCAAAATTCAGTGAGCGGATCATTCCAGATACTACACGCTCGCCGTGGTAGCTTGGTGTCGGTGGTGTTGGGCTGCTCAGTAACGTCGGCTCAACTTCGATGGGGCGAATTTGAAGAACGCCCGCCTAAGGCAGAATTATTGTATAATTCCCCATTAGGACGTGTTTTATGACCTGGGTTTGGCTAAAAAAGCGCAGTTGTTAATATTGACTACACTGAATCGTGCGGCTCTGTCACAAGAAAGCAAGGAGCGGGAGCGGAATAACTGCAAAAAAAACGACAATGTGCAAAGAGCATCCGCGAACAAAGGTTGGGTAAATGCAGCCGAGACGAGCACTCCGGTCTTTTACATTTCTGTGGTGCACATAGCAAACATACCACTCAGCTGCTATTGGGATGGGTGTTCGTCGCGCGCGCTTTTTTACACTTAAACCAAATCACTCGTCACCTTACGCACTGCTCCCGCAAATTTCTCTTTTATATTTTTTTTCACAAAGCTTTAAATATCATGAACCGGAATAAACTATTATCTTAAAGTCCTGTTTCTGCCAGGAATCGTCTTTTTGTTTTGTTTGCATTTTTGAAATCGTCCTGATTGATATTTTTTCGGTATATGAAAATAATAAACTAGAGAGCTATAAAGAGTTCATCTGTACGCCTGAATGGAGACTACTGGAGTGATATATGCGAGTAAGCCTATATCCTCTCTTGAATATCAATTCCTATATCGCCCGGCTGACCATTCGCGAATTTTGCTGTTCGCGCTCATGTTGTCGGACCATGGATGCCGGAAGGGCCGTGGATATATTCCCTCCAAATATTTCTGCGCGTAGAATATGAGCGCTACGAGCTGCCATGCAATAAACCAACAGTTGATTTCTTTTTTGCTGGCGCGATCTCTTTATTTAAATATTGTTTCGCCATTAAAATATAAATACTGTACTGAAAACAAGAACATCAAAACAGCCAGTTATACTTGAGAAGACCTGACTTTAAATACACTGCTTATAGCGGGGACTCGCAGAAGGGGCTCTCTGAAAAGTGAGTCATTCTCATGGTTTTGGCTCGCCTCTTTGGGCACGCCATCGCGGCCCGGATAATGTAGACAATTTATTCATGAATATCTTCTCTCCGTGCTTTGACAGTTCTTCTAATCACACTTTACTAACTCTGGAGCGTACAAGAACAGTGCCGACCGAGTTTTTAAAAGTGAGCCCCAAATAAGGTCAAGCTGCCTACGGCACTGTGATTGTTAGCCTGCAGTGTGTCGGCGTTTAAGAGTTGAGCGTAGCTCCGCGAAAGTGATGCAGTCGTGAAATGCCCGCTTCCCACTCAAGGGAAGCTGGTATTCTACCATTGCACCAAATTTGTGGACCCAGGTTTGAATCACAAAGGTCGTTGGAGAGGTTTTTTTTTCTTTTTAGTGCCATTTGTCGTTGCTGAATTTGTTTTATTTTGCTTTTAAGAGCTAGCTCCAGTTGCTACGTATTGATACGAAACGTGATGCGCAGTGGGAAGTGAAACGAAAGAAACTTGACACTGAGCGTAGTTATTTGCAGTACCACCAATTGGCAATCAAAAAACACCTAAATTGTGATCTCCGAAGTTTTCGCGAATACAAGACTCAAAACGGGACTTCACTATTCACGCTACTTTTTGTAGCCATACTACTTTCATATGCAAAACAAAATAAGCAAGTAACACTAAAAATAATAACCAAACATTTGCAGCTGCAATTCGAACCCAGGCTTTCGCAGCTGCAATTTGAACCCGGACCCAGTGGTGCAGGGGCACTCTACCCATGCATTACTTTGGCGAAGCCGCACGCAACTTTTAAGCGATGACACTGCAAACTACCAATCACAGCGCCACAAGTGGTGTGACCCAGCTTTTGCTTCACTTCATACACATCGGCGCTGGGCCTGTTCCAAGCACTGCTCTCTTTTTTAGTACACTTTACTTCGCTATCACTACAGTTAGCTGGTCCTGACAACAAAAAAGACTTGATTCAGGTGAAAATAAGAGAATAAATTTTACCAGCCATTCTCAAGTTCATTTACCTGGATTCTAGCATCTGGTTAACCCCCTCTCCTTCTGCCTTCCTTTTTTTTCTTTTCTTTCTCTATGCGAGACAACAGTAAAATGAACAAATCCATCTTTAATTGATAGCGCCCAAAACGTGGACAGAAAGTGGGTGCTTTAAGTGCGTTTGCTCATGCTCTGGGTCCTCATTTCGTTCATTGCCCTTTCAAATTGATCGACCGGTAATATCTCGACCAAGTTCCGATGCTTCAGCGAAAGGTACATCTAAATTAAGATATGTGCATTGCTATGAATTTTACGGCACGCTAAACCTATATGCTGCTCAGTTACTAATTTCGCCTCTGAAGTTAAATGAACTTCACTCATTTCTCTTTGTGCAACTAAAGCTTTAGTAGTCGGCTGTGTATTCGACGAAGTGGAGGTTACAGTTGGTAAGTGAGATGGTCAGAAAAGAGGATAGAAGTTCGTCCGCCTCGAGTCGTGTCCATCTTGGAAGAAAACATGCAAGCAGGAGTGAAACTGCTCTGCCAGCGGCAAACTTTACCTCCTCTGGATCGATTCACTGCATGCAATGTAGTACCTTCACGTCCTGTCAATAACACTTCTCGGCAAACTTTCTAGCATTCAGATACACCGTTGCATTGTGAATATTTGCTTCGTCAGCAAGCAATGTAGGCGTCATATGCATGGGTAGCACTCCAAGAAAACTTATTTTACAGTTTGCTCACCTTGCATCATTGAAATACTAGTTAAAAGGAGCGTCGTAGAGACGTCGTAGTGTTCGCGGTGGTGTTCTGCTTTCATTGAAGTCAACATCCACTGTCACGGTGCATCCTTTTCGCGGCTTTCACCCTGGGCGGTGACCCTTTCAACGCGTTTCGTCTTTTCGCTAGAACAAACCACATACCAGGTCACCGCGCACAGCTACGCTGGTAGCCTGCTCTGCGAAACAAGCAGCGTTTTAAAGGCAACTGCAAAGTTGCCAAGTTACCTTCTCAGGCTTCAATGTATGCCGCTGTGCAACCCTTTTCAATATAGCAACCACATTTTCGTTCCGCTCAATTATATCGTCCGTCCCAAGGCATATCTTTATTATCGGGGCTTCTTTGATTATGATTTAAACACAGTTTGCCCACGTATCAATAATGACCTGACCTAAGTAACTTAGAACAAGAAGTGCCCCCTATTCTCAAGTCGGTATGAATTTTCCTTGCATCTGCCTAGGAATCATATCCAGTGTGTGCATGGTGAAAGCCTGTCACGACCAACTTTGTAAATTACAATTCCTCAAGTTGTTTCAACAAGTTTATGAAACCACACACCAGTAAGATACGTCTTGTTTGCAAAAAGAAAAGGGTACATTTTAAAACTGCACAGTACGTCACTCTGGTAGAATGTTTAATTACAAAATATGAATAGATACTTTCATTTTTTTTGCAATTGACCTCTTCAAATTTGTCCACGTAAGTGGCGCTGACATATGTTTCGGGAGATGAGGGATGCTCATGTCAGTCTCTTGTAATACATTTCAATGCTGTACAATATCATAGCAGCAGTGCAGCACGATAACAGAGCGTCAGCTATATACGTCACGTGGTATTTTTTAAATGTTTCACTAGTTTTGCGATGAAGGCAAAAGGAGTGCTTAAGAAGAGTTGTACTAGAAAAAAAAAACAATTCGTGGTTTCTGAAGATGCTATACAACTCTCTGCTCATACTTTGAATTTACAGCCAGTAATTTAAAACATAGATAACTAAGCATAACTAGTGATTTTATTAAGGCGGAAATAAAAACATACACTCAGTATTTGTAGGATAGTGCGAGTACTCTGCTAATCTACGTTTGTGCTGCTTCGTACTGTGTATCGCGAAATACAGCGCCTAGATATGGGACTGTTCACTGTTACGTTGACATACAGTATATGTGACTGTTGACTGTATTCAGTGGGCACTCTTCAATTTGTTAACATCACTGCTCATGCTCATATATGTGATTGTTTAATACGCTGCTTTAAAATCTGACGTCCTAGCCCCGCCGCGGTGGTCTAGTGGCTAAGGTACTCGGCTGCTGACCCGCAGGTCGCGGGATCAAATCCCGGCTGCGGCGGCTGCATTTCCGATGGAGGCGGAAATGTTGTAGACCCGTGTGCTCAGATTGGGGCGCACGTTAAAGAACCCCAGGTGGTCGAAATTTCTGGAGCCCTCCAATACGGCGTCTCTCATAATCATATGGCGGTTTTAGGACGTTAAACCCCACAAATCAATCAATCTGACGTCCTAACTGTTATGGTAAATTGTGTATTGTATGTGCTGTGGACTTGTTACGCTTGGAGACTATAACCCTACGAGAAATTCGCTACCGGACACCTCTAAGGGTCAAAGAGTAGCCGGCGTCCTATTTACGCGCCAACATCTCCTTACACCCAGTCGATGAAAAAAAAACGAAGGAAGAAACGAAGATACAATGCTTCGTCATTAACAATGGGGCATGTCTGTCCCTTCGCTTCGTCCAATTCGGCTCATTGGATTTGTTGTTATACAGTGCTCTGCCGGTGGCCGGAAGGTCGCGGGTTTGATTCTGGCCAAGGTGTTTCATTTTAGAGGAGGCAAAATTTTAGATGCCCGTGCACTGTACCAGGTCAGTGCACGTTAAAGAAAACCAGATGATCAAACTTTCCGGAGCCCCTCATTACGGCGCCGCTCATAATCATATCGTGACTTTGGGACGCAAAGACTCATATGTTATTATGGCTTTGTCCATGGTTCACTTTTTGCTGTTATACTTTTGTGCGAAAAGTTCGGTTCACGCGTCTTTCATTTTTGTGGTTGTCTGTTACACTGTAACCTAATGAAGAATTCCTAACAGAGAAGCTTTTTCGGCAAGTCATTCCTCGTGAGTCAATAGCAGAAAATTATCGTCATAATAAACGGAAATAATTTGAGTAAATACCAGTACTCGCCCCTGGTACACTGAAAGTGAACAAGGCAACAGTTCACTGCGGGCTCCCGATATGAACAATGAGTGAATACTAGGGAACGGCAAAGGCCACGGCGGCTCCGAGAAAACCCCCGAAACGATGGAAGCCATACGCGAACGACGGCATGACACGTAGATCTGTGAGAGGCGCGGCCGCTTGGTTTCAGCACGGGTTTCTGTCTTTGGAGTTGGTACAGCCGAGTCATTTCTGCGACTTTCTTTAATTTAACTTGAACCTCTTCGCGCTAAGCATCAACGCAGGAACAATTCAGCATTACTGTACTTAAGCCTAGCAACAACCTAGTAGCTAAAACCTGCATCATCTATAGTCGGTACAGCCCAAGAATAAATATGTATGCTCCACCCGCCAGGCCACATGGCCCTTGTTTTGCATGCTTCCGTTGTGTTGCTACTTCGCGCTGCAAGAAACGACGGAATGTGATCAAGCGTTGCAAAACACTGCAAGCTGCTGCCGCTGTGGTGCGCGGTAAACGCGGTACCATCATAAACTTCAACAGCATCGAATCACGACCGGCGAGGATGCTGCTGTATTCATAAGGAAAAGAGTTGAATGCCTTATTGGTTCGTATTAACCTATACGTCATAGAAAAGGGCAGCTCTATTTTAACGAACATAACCCAAACATATATTGGTAGGCGTTACTCTTTATTCTTAGCTTGTCGCCGACTATAGCTAAGGCGCACAACCTAGAATCAACCAGATTAGCTCTCCGAGTTTCAAACCTTGCGCGCCTTAGCGCAAGCTTCACCATCTTTTTCCGTGAGGCTTGTTTGCTTTGTTTGACACAGGCAACTTAAAACCACAAACACAAATAGGCCAAGGCAACCACAGCGAAGGTTATTTGTTGTTTTTAAGAGGAATACGTCAAATAAAACTAAGCCAAGTAGATGAAAAAGCACCCTTTCTTTTGGTTCGAATGAAACCCGTAACCTCTACATCTACAGCTACTATATACAAAGGCAAGCACTACCCCGACCACTCTTTTTTTGGAGGACGGGGGGAGGGGGTTATTTTCGCAGTGTTAATCTCTGGATCTCATAACTAGTCACAACTGTCCCAATTTGTACTTCCTCGTGTGTGAGCAGCACGCTTCTTTTGTAAACGCGGCCGTGGCAGTGAGCGAAGAGACCTTCGTGCTCTTCGTAATGACTAATTGAGCGTGGGCACACGAGAAACCACGCCCACGCGCACATTGAAACGCGAGGGGCGACGACCTTTAGAGCACGCCTAACGCGAGCACTCTACGCTATCTCACTACTGATTGACGAAAATGCGCTGAAATCGTGGAGCTTTGACGACTTCTAAATGGTATATGCTGTACACAAATAGCCTGCTTTTAGCAAGCTTCACAATGTGCGCTTCATAGCCTAGTCGACTTACACCGTTCACCACCAAGAATATTGTAGGTTCGATCGCCCGGCAGTGAATTTTTTTTTATTTTTTGCGATCTGTTGCTATATAGATTCTACAACGTCATATTCATGTGGAAAAAATGTCAGCAGAGCTGTGGCGGATTCCGGCAATAAACACTTTCATGTTAATAAATATTGCACGATGGCACCGGAGCTATGTTTTATTGGCGGCCACAAACTAAGCACGTATGCATGCGAAAACATCTTCAATTCACTTTTGATCGAAATACACCCGTTGCTGCGCAATGTCAGACAGAGATGACACTAGTGGCTTCGCTCGGCCGGCTTTCTATAATAAATGAACAGCAGAGTCGTGTTTCCGTAACGTATTTTGCTCGCCTCCTACGGATGACTAGGTTAGGCTGCTGCTCTGGTGAAGTAAAAAGCAAACAGATCGGCCTCTTTTTTGTGTGTGTGTGAATTCAATAGAGAGTCGAAGGTTTATATTGTACAGCTTACCCCCAGCCAATTTTAGCGTTACATTTTTCTCGTGGTGGTATAAGGGCTAGTGTCTGACTAGAATCAGAAACGACCTCCGGAATGCAGGCGCAAATTAATACTTATCCAAGCTTTTAACACACTATGTGAAACAGCAAAATAAGGCGCAGCTGCGCTTCGTGTTGCATGTTGCGTTGGATGCCTCAGTGTCGCGGCCACAAGTGAACATCATTCCATGTATGCCGGAAGCAACGCACCACCCGCTTTGTTGCAAAATATATACAGCTGCTCCACAACTGTGTTCTAGCACAACCTCGCACTCGCGATACCTTCTTGCTGCTAATCGCTACTTGTGGAGCCACTTGCCAAAGTTCGCCCGAATGCCTCTTACATTATTTCCTTACTTTCGTCTCCAGTGTATTACCAGAAACAGTTCGAGTCTGTCATCACGGAAGCTCGCCTGTTCGAGCCATCGTTAAGCAACTTTTCTTTCACGCCGGCAAGATCCGGCTTTTGTTGGATTCACACTGCCGAGTGTCATAACGTTTTCGTTTTTCTATTTTTTTTCTTTCTTGACGCAGCACCCCGGCGCCCAACAGTGAGAGCGCCCTGACTGTTCTGGCACAGTGACCCTTTTACCGGAAGCCGCGGAAGATCAGAAGCTGTTCCAGAGAAACGGGTCCGCCACATTCGGTAAGAGGGCTTCAGTCAATAAAGGAAGAATTGACCGATGTGATGGGTACGACATCACCCAATCGAGCTTCGCTTCCCACGGCAGGTGTTTCTATATAGGCTTTTTTTTGTGATTATAGTAGTCTGGCTTCTTGACCTGTTTTCTTACTTCGCTTTTATTGCGATAGCAATTGTATGGACACTCCCAGCTGGATTTTGACGCCAGCGTCGGCGTCGACGGCGCCAGCGCTGTCACTCACCATATAAGATACGTATCTATAAATAAGAAAATGCCAGAAAGAAAATAAACCCAGAAAAACACTCTGGCGTGCGGAATCAAACATGCGACCTCTGAGTCTTGAAAGCGAGGCGTTAACCACTGAGGCATGCCTCACCACGTCCTTCACAATTCAGACTGCAAGCTATTTATATCTACCACTTACCGCTGCTCACGAGCATTACGGGGGAAAAAGTGTTTTTTGAGCATTAACTGCAAGATTGCGCAATGAGCGCGCGCGTCGCCACATCGCATGGCGGCGCCCGCTTTTATCTTCTGCGCGTACTTAGCCCGGCTTAGAGAAGGGGAGCGACGCTCCCTCGCAAATCCCTTATCTCGTGGTGGCGAGGAGGGGAGGGCAGAATCGTACGTCTTGGCTGACCTCGGGTTAACCTGAAGCGATCTGTTGTAGTTGTCGGGCGCACAAAGATTACTGCAATTATTGCAGCCTCCGTTTGCGAAAAGTGCGTGCATTCAGAGACAGCGAAGTAACATATGAGACAGTTATTCAATACAATACAGTTATTCAATGTTCAATACAGTTATTCAATACAGACAGTTATTCAATGACAATAAACATTAAAAAGTCCGTTACCATGACTGTTTCAACAAAAAAACAGCCTTCTATGTTTACATACTTCATTAGCGACATACCTTTAAGTAAGGTTTCGCAACACAAATATTTTGGAATTGCGCTTACTTCCGATCTTAGATGGGATTCACACATCACAAATATTACCGCCGCCGCGTTGCGCAAACTGTTCTACCTAAAACGGTGCCTAAAGACGTCCCCCACTCCTACCAAGCTGTTAGCTTATAGAACGTTCGTAAGACCGCTTCTGGAATATGCAAGCACGATATGGTTTCCGCACTCGACTACCCTCATGAAAAAGATTGAAAGTGTCCAACGAAAAGCTATAAGGTTCATCTACAATAAATATAAACGGACTGGCTCTTCCACTAACCTCTTGGCTGATTCAGGAATAAAAAGTTTGTCAGTTAGAGCGAGGCACGCTCGCCTAAAATTCTTGTTCCAGCTAATTCATAACAGTTACAAGATTGATACGCATAAATACATATCTTTTTCTCAGACCCGCCCTACACGTCACAAGCACGACCGCACCATAACCGAATATTCCTGCAGTAACGACACGTTTATGTACTCTTTCTTTCCCATGGCAATACGCGAGTGGAATAAACTCGACCCCGTGATAACAAGCACTGACTCGTTATCTAAGTTCGTCGAATTGCTAGATTGTTCAGTGTAGAAATAACACCTATTGTTGCGCTAGCTGAACAGCACACGTGTAGCATTTCCAGCTTACTAATCTGTTAATTTCTTGTGTATTTTGTTGCTGCAGCTTTGTATTGGAACTATTCTTACCTTTTTGATGGACTTGTTTCTTTGGTTTTATTTCTTCTTCTTGATACTACAGCTTGTAATATAGGCGTGTTTATGCGTAAAGTTGTGCAATTATTCTGTCTTTGTGTGCATATGTTCTTTTTTGTTCTTCCTCATGAATCAAGCCTGCAGATTCACATGTTTCTTGTACACACATTTGTATGCCCTCCTGCTATGCTCTCGGATGAGAGTGGCAGTATTGTAAATAAATAAACAAATAAATATTCGCGTGCATACATGTCTGAACGTTTTGAGCGTCATTTGTGCGTGAGAAATGCTGAGCGTGTTTTGATCGGCTTTACATCCTGAACGTGACCTTTCAACTTGTTGCTATCGCATTCATTTCTTCGCCTTTGCGGCAAAGCTGTGACTTTTTATTTTGTCGTAGAGCACCTGATGTGGACTCTCACATGTACACATGCGCTAATTCTTGCAGCGCCTAGCTTCAAGCATTTCGCCTTCTTGTAATCTTACTCTTTCCCGCGCATCTACTCTCACCCTCGAGTGAGAAAAGGATATTTTTCCTTTGCAAAACGAGGCTTTTATTTCCCTAGCACGTAAAGAAAAAACCGATCTCTTGGAGCGCTCCGAATTCCTTCGCTCGCAAATCCACTTGGCACTCAATGCGCATACCTAAAATCTTCAACGCCATAGATTTTTAGAGCATATTCAAGGTGATTTTCATGTTGTACAAGTGTTTGAGTTGTTGTAGGCCGGCCAATGACAAAGGACACCTAATATTCTATGAGTGCAGGACGCTGCACGCTGTCCAGCTGTCTAAGAAGCCCGCCTTTCTCCTAAACATAGTAGCGTCAGAGTTTGTTTTCGAAACATGACGCTACATTTAGTCAAGTCCGAAATTATGTGTACGGGTTTTCTCAAAGCCAGCACGCACATACGGCCATACGGCACAAATGATTCATTTAGTGCTCATATTCCTATCATTTTCTTACTGTGAAACGAAAATCCTTCCCGGCCCCACGAAAGCGAATGTCCAGCCAAGGCGGTGAACACCACCACCTCCGGTTGATTAGAACATATAGCGGATGTTAGGCAATGGTGAAAGTTTCCGAAGTACAGTGCTGAAGTACCGTGCCGTCTGCTGCTGTGTTGAGTGGGTGAGCTGCCCACTTCGCTCCAAGGGAGGAAACAATTTTAATATTGTCAAGTTTATTGTATAATAAAGCATGCGCCGCCCAAAAAACATTCAGTCCTACATGCAATGTTTTACACCAGCGGTCGAGTTTGTCACTCTTTTTGTTTCGACGAGTAGGCGCATGGTCTGAGGCTCTGTTTCATTGCACCACAGGTTCATGAAATGTGCGCATGCGTCGATAACAGATTCCAACTGTCATGTCAGTAGGCATATAAAAGGTGCATCTCTTTTCAGAAATTTTCGTACAAGCGAATTTCACCTTATAATACTTGACGCCATTAATAGTTTTAGTAAACGTGACAACACGTGTCAAAGTTTGGGTACTTCCGAACGCGAAGCTTCTTCAATTCCTTACTTGCATCTTAATTAAGACCTAAATCTGGTCACGTCTTCAATTCAATCAGGTGATACTGCCAATTCACTACGTTTGACCCCTTAAATGGTCCCGGATATGTGTTACAAGATTGGCCTACTTCAATTGTGGTCGACAGTCTAACACACGCTGTGTATGAGCAGATAGTGGAATAGAAGCCAATTATACTGAAAATCTAACAATCATTTAAGCCTTGAAAAATATTTACTAATGTTTCTGGATAATTTATGCATATATTATGCGTGCTCACTGCGCACCGCATGATGCGCAGGGCACCACAGCTAATGAGCAACAGCGGATGACAGAGACGAATGTGAACCCATGTTACTATAACGGTAGATAAAATAAGTAGTGGTAGTTTGCTGATGAATAACATAGTTTTAACTAGGTTGACTTCTTTGTTTATTTATTTATTTATTTAATAATATAGGCAATATAAAATAAGGAAAGGTAGGCTGCGTTAGGGGCAACTATCTCAGCGTCGTGACAGTAATGTAGAACATAAATACAAAACTATAAAAATTTAAGAATAAAAAACAAAAGTACAATCAGAGGCACTATGTACATATATACTCTAGAGAGCTCATAACGCACGAATGAGCAAAGTATATATGGGCATAGTCCAGTTTATATATCGGGATCACATCGCGGATAGAGTCCGTACAAATAGCCGCAAGGTATAATATGAACTAAAGATAGTTAATTAAATTTGTCTTCATTAAAACTCACTAAGGGCGCTCACTGCGCGCTTTCTATTATCAAATTGTGGCCATAGTTCAAGTAGTTTTCCAATCCTGAATGGTCGTCCGTAGAGTCGGTTCAATCGATCACTCAGTTCAGCGTGTTGTTCTTCATATTCTGTGATTGCCTCTCGAGCACGCGTCTATCACCAATTGACGAGCACGAAAATTAGGTAAACGTGTTTCGCGATGCAAGGCAGAGGACTACGTAAGCACCCGTCTTCGTCTTTTCCTCGTCTCTTTGTCGTTCTCTGTGTTGCAACAGCCTCAATAATACGGGAAGCCAGCGATAGCCCAAGCCAGTATACCCTTTATGGTCGCTCATGAACGTCAACTCTCATGCGCTGAAGCATCAAAAAAAAGAAACATTAGGTAACGAGGAAATGCTCAAAGGTATTTGTCGCTTTATTTATTTATTTGTTTATTTATTATATATGGAAACAATTATAACTGCAGTCAGTACTTTAATGTAGCCTTTTCTAAACACTCTTCCATATCAGCGTTTACGTTATAACCAGGCTATTTCTCGCGAATTGTGCACCACTGTTTTTTTTTTATTTCTTTCACATGGGTAACTTCATGGCCATTCGATTGTGGGAAATCATTGATTCTTTTCCATACGCAGCTTCTGCAGACATCTCGGCCAGAGGCACTGGTTCGCTAATAGCTTCGCTCTGGCGGCCAGAGTGAAGCGAATATATATGGACGCATTTTCATTTCGCGAGAAAATTCGGAGCTCATTTGAATGATATACGTCTGTGGCCCTGATTGCGGTGAATGCAAGTCGTGGCGCCGCCAGCGCCACTCGCGGCGTTTCCAACAAACTCGTTAGAAACGTGTAACCGTATTCCGAGGTACTTGCCACGCTGTCTCTTTGTTTCTCTCCCGCTTCTCTTTGTTTCGTTGCCGACTCGAGGACGCATGTGCCAAGAGCGAGCACTTCTAATGAGGCAGGCCGCGCACAATTTCCATCGGGTGCTTTTGTTGGAAGCAGGCTTTCGACGCGGGCCGATGTGCGTTCTAAATACCTAGAAATGGCCGTTAGGGGTCTTTCGGTTTTGCCTGGAATCGTTCCTGGAAGTGTTCACGTAATTGCGATGGACTTGAGGCCTTCTGCTTACAAGAGAACACCGTGGCTATTTAAAAGCAAAGCAAAAAGCGATCACCATTATTGGAGGCGATGACGAGTGACCGGCTCGTACGTACGTGGTTTGCTGTCTCTATCTTTGCTAAGTAAAATGCTTTCAAAAGGTGAAACGGTGCTTGGGCAACGGTCACGCCTAACTTCATTTGTGAAATTGTTCCTCCTCGGCTTCCTAGCCCACAGTGTCAGTTTATATATCATTCAGCAGAAATTTGAAATAATAGCAATGCAAACGCTTAAGCACTCCGATATTGTGCGAGAACAGATATAACGACAATTCTTCCCGTGCACATATGTAGCCACTCCTTCAGGGAGTCAAACTTTTGCTTTTGAGTGCCGATTTGCCGATAACAAAGTAAGCAAAACTAGGGAAATCTGTCCCGACTTGTACCATGTGGAGTTATTTACCATGTATGTAAACGTCAGTCACGGGTAAGTTTTAGTTTAGCTTTGAATAATGTGCGACCATGTAGTGTCAAATCCAACCCATGGCCACAACCTTATAGCAGCAGAATGCCGTGTGTACCTGTCTATCTTACTATTTTTATCGAACTATCTTGAAGCGTATGCTTCTTTCGGGGACATATATTCCTTTTCTCAACAAACACAGTTGCTGGAATTATACCGAGCTGGCAAGCAAATAATCTTCGCAAAAGAAGCCACAAAAAAGCAATGAGACTTTCACAAAGGAGCTCCTCCCCCCCCAAAAAAAACAGCGGAAATTGTATCGACTCTCCTGTTGTTGAAACTGCTTTAATTATAATAAACATGTCACGCAGACTATAAGAGCAAGCTTTTATTATTTTATTTAGCGAAAATATGCACCAGTGTACACCAAATCGCATATCTACCTCTTAGCATTGTCTCCATTTCTTTGAATGTACATTTACCTGTGCATGATTTATGTTGCTTGTACATTCCCCCATCTAATGTTTCACTTCAACACTAAACAATTCAGAGCCATCTACAAACGCGTTGTTAGTAAATGACAGACGTGCTATTGGTGAGAGAGATGATCGATAAAACGGCTATATATGTCGGAAAAACGCAAATAAGCCCCAAAAAGCACGACAAGCGTCTGAAAAATTCTACAAGCGGCAATGGCGAGGAAAGAAGCCCCAATCCGTTTTTTACAACTGGAACTGGCAACGCTGTTTACAATTAACGGTAATGAGCAGCTATTTACAACACCTTTACGGAAATTTTCCATTCGCGCGTATAAGCGGTGAAAAATTTCACCCCAGAAATCTCCACACCAAATTCATTAGAGCTCCTGCATGTAGGAGTTCTGTGGATTCATTTATGCCACCTACACAAACAACTTTCCTTTTATTATTTTGTTGCCTGGACCCATAGAGGCATAATATAGAAATCTATTCTCTTATAATAGATGTTTATTCATTTTGCCCTATATAGGGAATTGTTTTGAAAGTAATGCTACTACTACGAAATCGAGGATGTCGACATAGAATGACCGAGACAACTTTTGCATTATGCAACATTGATTGGGTACAAAACCATTTTACTTATGCCTCCCCACGCACGTGCGCAATCAAAAGCTGAATCATTCCAACAATAAGCACGTGGAGATAATTTTACAACAATTGAAGACTCTAAAAGGAGGGATTATTGCTTCATTTCTGCGTTACTATACCACGAGTGCACCATTTTCGGTACTCAACTTCTTTTTGGGCACTTGGGTGATCCCCAGTTGCTGGCTGACAATAAGATTAGCCTTCTCACTCCCTCCCCTCCTCATTATAGTTCACGTGCCGAGTCTCGTCTCCACTTTTGTTGTCATGCTGGAAAATTATCGCAGGCGACATTTATGTAATCCACGCTCTCGCGCGGTTCTCTGTGCACGGTCGCGCGTGACTGCTTTGCATTACAGTGAGATATGCAGAATGAACAGAGGAAGTGCTGCAGACAGGCCACCCCGTCTGAGGCACTTCCTGTGTTCGTTCTGCTAATCTCACTATTGTGTTGCCATCTGCCCGTTTCTTATTGATTTTGGTTGGTACTGTATATGATACTTGCCTGCGAATTGCTGAAAAAAAAACTAACGTGAACAAACGGCTGTCACAGTGATACCAAACCGGAGTAACGGGCTGTGACTGACTGCTTGTGCTGTGTCATGTGGTCTCATCTGTGTCTTTCAATCTCCCCCATCCTGTTCCATGTTCTCGTCCTGTAGGGTATCAAACTGATTGTTCTAAAATGGTTAACCTGCCTGCCTTTCCTTCTTTACGATTTCTTCTCTGACACACACTTTTACGATACATTCTGCACTTTACGCTATGCGGCAAATATTTCCTTATCTGGTCTCACTACCCAAACTTAGCCGCGCCGCGGTGGTCTAGTGGCTAAGATACTCGGCTGCTGACCCGTTGGTCGCGGGACCGAATCCCGGCTATGGCGGCTGCATTTTCAATGGAGGCGAAAATGCTGTACGCCCCTGTGCTCAGATTTAGGTGCACCTTTAAGAACCCCAGGTGGTCGAAACTTCCGGGGCTTTGGACAACGGCATCTCTCATAATCATATGGTGGTTTTGGCACGTTAAACCCCACACATCAATCAATCAATCACTGCCCAAACTTACTCACGATTTGAAGGTAGATAGCCACTTTGCAATACAACGCCAGCTGAAGTGGCACTTGTTCTACTCAGTGTAAGTAGCTTATTTACCGTCCACACTTCTTAAGTAATCATTTTACGTAACGCTGATACAATGAAATAGTGGAATATAGAGAGCTCGGCAGAAGAAAAAATGATAAGCCGCAACGAGATAGTACCGCGTCTGTCATCAAATACACACCCCGCAATGTACACCGCTCTGCTCCGTCGAACGTGGTTGGGGAGCTTCAGGGAAAACTGGTTGCAGTGGGGCGACAGGTGGGCCAGAGTCACGCTTGGAGCCGGACCAACAGCCTGTGCTCCTAATCTTCGGATGCGTCGAGTGTCGTGACGCCCGGGTTGCGTAACATAGAGATTTCTCCGGGAAAAAGTGAGGGCCAGCCCGAGTCATACTCGCGAAGGCCCTGAACGTATCGTAGCCGCCAACACATCCACTGCTCTCGCGAGCAAATATAGACGCAGTGCCCCCCCCCCCCCTTCAACTCGGCGCGAGAATTCGAGCGATGTGAGAGTAGTGCTGGTCGAAAGGCGAGCCCATTCGCTTCTCCCGATGTCCTACAGCTCTCCTTCTTCGTCTCTGTCTCGAACTTCAGAGCTGCTTTCATTTTCAGCAAAGTGAGCCAGTACCGCGTTACGAAACGCTCGCGATTTGGCGCGGCGGCCAATCGCTCTCTGCCACTGGACGAGGAAGAAAGAACAGGGGGGGGGGGGGGAGGAGTGGTCTTTCCGGAATAATCGAATCAGCCTCGCCGACCCACTACCTGTCAGCAGCAGCAGACGAGCCCGGACGAGAAGGTTTGTTGACCTCACGCACTCATCCTGGACTCTCACTATATTGCTTATTGCCAAGCCGATCGAGTAGGATCGACGGGTAATTCGGGCCTCAGATGGTCGCTTTCTTATTGTTATCCTTCACGAAATGCTTGGCCTGGCAGGGCAAAAATAAAACGAAGAACATGCAATACGAACAAGACTATAATACACGCGCATTCTTGTTCTCCGCTTGTCCCCTTTCCTCCTTCGGTTCGGTTATATGACCTGAAATGAAATCGACGTATTCGGCATAACCTATAGCGTCGACGATTTCTTCCTTCAAACGTCGCGTAATACATCATCCTTTATTTATTCTCCAATGCACGTTCGTCTAGTCAAATTCATTGAGAATGCCTCAATAAAAAATTAAAAAGTATGTCCTATTGACGCGAAGGCATTGAGTGAGCATGAGGGCAGTATAGATGCATATCAGGGCAAGTATGCACCATTTTTATAGGAGAATCGGTGAAGTTACCAGTGCGTTGGTAGATGACGAACAAGAGAAACCTATCAGGAAAAAAATATTTAAACAGGTCAGTGTAAAGAGATAATTTAAAGAAATAACACTTATTTTTAGTATGTAGTTGTGTATGGTATGTATGAACCGTCCCATTAATAGGGAGGTAATCGCTGGGCTCATTCCACGGGCTAACGTATAGGCCCTCAAAACACACCACGAAAGCGCAATAAATTTTGTGTTGGTCATTTGGTGCTCCAGCGAACGCCTGTTGTGATCCAATGAACGAGGCAGAACCGAGAGCTGATAACAAAACCAAAAAATATATTCTCACTTAAGGCAGAACAACGACACACAATCATGAACACTCGGCCATTGTCAAATACAACTCTCAAGCTACTCCAATACATTCAAAACGGCAGGCACAAACAAAAACTCACGCTCTTTCTTTCTTTCAACTATCCAAGCACACTTATGGACTTCAGTATACTATAGAATGAATTCAGTCCAAAGTTCTTGGAACAAATCTTGAATGCTTCTCTTCCAGGAAACACTCACTCAAAGTCCAGCACCGTGTGTCATCCCGCTGCGTCCGAGGTTTCTCCTCCCGGAAGCTCGCGTCGTCAACTGAGCGCACATCAATAACGAAACTTCGCGCCGCCAACATCGGGGTCATTCCACGCCGAACGTCCCAGCCATATTGTCAACCATCTCAAAAGTATTCGAAAAAAAATCATGCTAATTTACTGCACTAACAATAGTGAACTGCTAGAATATTTGCGACAGAAAAAAATTCTTGATGAAGTGGCTGCCTTCTGAACTTGATGATGATGGTGATGATATGTGGGATTTAACTTCCTAAAACAACCGTATGAATATTAGAGACGCCGTGTTGGAGGGCTCTGGACATTTCGACCACCTGGGGTTCTTTAACGTGCGCCCGAATCTGAGCACACGGGCCTACAACATTTCCCCCTCCATCGGAAATGCAGCCGCCGCAACTGGGATTTGATCTCGCGACCTGAGGGCCAGCAGCCGAGTACCCACCACTGCGGGGCCTTCTGAACTTCCCGGAATGATGCTTCGGTGTTGTTAGCGCAAAAAAATCATTTTAAAAGTACCACTACTTCTTTCTATATGAAATTCTGTCTACGTGTTAAGTAAAGGTGCTTGTGTAAAGTGTTTGAAGCTAAGTAATTTCAGTGTAATTTTATGGTACATACACCTTCAAAAATTTAGGCAAAATGTGTTATGTTTGCATTTTTTTCTATTGCAATAGTGCACTTTGTATGAATATTTGAGTAGTGAATGCTTACTCCACAGAAGTTAAAAGCGTTGAAGAAAAAATATTTTAACTTTTCTGAATCTGCTAAACTTTACGAGAAAGAATAATAAAATTTGTAAATTGTCATTTTTGTTCGTATTGAGACGCAATTTGCACCACGTGGGGGCCTAGTTAAAAATAACCGTTGTACTTAAATTGAAAGCAAATAAACAGTTGCTTTCATATGACGAATCTTATAACATTTATTTTTGTTTGAAGGAAGAAAATAATCTTTGAACTTTCCCACTGACGGCAATTGGGCGGCAGCTGTCGTATGACCAAATGGAAATATAAACGCCAATGGAAAAGTTGGAATATTATAATCTACCTTAAAACAAAAATAGTAATGATAAAGTTTGCCATATGAAAAGAACTGTTTATTTACTTTCAATTTAGGTATCAGGGTAATTTTTAATTGGACCACCACATTGTGCAAATTGCGTTTTAGTATGAACGAGAATGACGAATTAGCCATTTTTCTTCTTTTTTTCGTAAAAGTTTAGAAGAGTGAGAGGTTTAAAATACTGTTTCCTCAAAATATACTTTCTGTGGAGTAAGTAGTTACTTTTCCAATATTCATACAAAGTACAGTATTGCAACAAAAAATGCAAACATAAAACGTTTTGGCTAAATTAATGGAGGTGTATGTACCATAAACTCGCACTAATATTATACTGAGCCTCAAACACCTTACAGCAAACACCTTTATTTACCATTATGACCAAATTTGGTATAGAAAGAAAGATCTGTACTTTTAAAATAAATTTTTCCACATTCAACACACAAACGACACTCCGGGAAGTTCCGAAGGCAGCCACGTGACCAAAAATCTTTTTCTCTCTGAAATATTCTACCAGTTCACTATTTTCGATGCAGCAAATCAGCACATTTTTTTTCAAATACATTTGAGATGGATTTGACGTTTGGCATGGAATGGCCCATCGGTCACTCATGCGCCGCGCCTGCAGGACACGCCTTCGTTCTGAAAACGCACTTCATCTCCTCATGCGACTCCACCCACTGCTTGCTAATACTCATTTGCCGCTGGGTTCTCGAACCTTCCAGGATTTTTGTCGGTGCACCGCGCAGCCAAGCATGGCGAAGGGGAGAGGCCTTGCTCGTTATTTCAACGCCCCGCGACGCACAGTATATCTAGAGTTTGCTCGATCTTAGATCCGAGGAGGTTGATCGACGTGGCGGCGGCGCGCGCGCGGCGTCTTTTGATGCTGGTTTCTTCGTTCCATCGACTACTGTTGTGTCTGCTTTTCACGTAACTGTTAGAAATGGGTAACGTGTGCTCTCTTGAGCGCTCGTTAGTGACAGTAAGTACGTATGCGCGTACGTATGGCCGTCCGCTGCACGGCCTGAGACTGCGACCTCCTGGAGGTGACAGTGCATCAACGACCCGGTCTGAATCATGTCTTCACAATCACGGCGAAACATTTTACACGGCGAAGCACGGCGAAACATTTTGGACATTTGGGTAGATGACGTTACTACTGCAGTCTTCATAGACACTGGTGCTAAAATTCCTGTCGTGATCAATGCCCTCCATAAAAAACTGCGCATTATGATCACACCTCCTCTTAAGTGTGCAGTACTAGTTGCCGATGGGAGCAGATATACAGTTCTCAGCACGTGCACCTCTCGTGTGTGAATTGCTGACTGCCAGACCGTCGTATTGTTCGCCGGGCTTTAGCAGCGCTCACATGACGTGATCTTCGATCTCGGCTTTCTCTCAGCGCACAACGCCGTTATCGACTGCTCGACGGGCCTTCTTCAGCTGGAACTGCCTCATGCCGCCAGCGGCATCCATGACATTCCAAGCGGCGTATGTGCAACCTAGTTACTCATCTTCTACTGCAAGGCACAATGTAGATACGCCCAGGTCATGTCTGATCCGCATGTGCGTGATGGCGAACATGTTATTTCACCTATTACCGACGTCGCGTTGAAGCTTTCCATTGCTGTCCTGCACACTGTGGTGAGAAGACGCCACAACTAGACTTGTTTGCCTCTTTTGAACTTCGGTTTAACCGCGCAGGTGCTGCCTCTAGGTACTAGAACATTGGAGTGTCCAGACCGAGCTTCGAAATTTGAAGCCCGAACAGGTTCATTGTGGCTCTGTGGTTGGTAGTCTTCAACGCGTCGTGTCGTCGTCTGAAGAGTTTCATGTGGCTCTACCTAGGCAGCTCAGAGTTAGAGGGCCTGATTCCCGCTCAAAAGGCCCAGTTTCGTATCGCAGCTGTAGATGTTGAGTTTTTGTTTTCTATAATGTGACTTGTTAGAGCCACATTTTTTTTATTTCTTGAAACTATCTTCAGTTGTTACGTATTGCAAGAAAAAAGTAACTAGAAATGAGAAGAAAAATATGTAAACTTCGACAGCGAGCGTAATTACTTGTAGCGCCACCACACGGCTTTCAACTAAAACGTAAAGTATGGCTTCGAGACCTTCAGAGGCTATACCTCACGTTCTCGCTGAACACCGTGTGGTGCTGCACATAATCAAGCTCTCTGTCCATTTTTTTCTGTTTTACTTCACATTTCAGGTTGCTTTTTGTAGCATCATGTACCAACTGAAGCTAGTTTTAAGAATCAAAAATAAGCATAACCATAGAAAGTTACGTAACTCAGAAAATGACAGATTGCAGACTACCGATCGTAGCGCCACAAGCGGATTAACTCTGTTTGGGGTTGACTTTCAGTACACTGGTGATGCAGCCGTTACGAGAATTCCCCTGTTCTAGTACTTTATTGCTCTAGGCCTCATATCATCATTGCTAGAATGCGATGTCTTTGAATATCAGCTCACTGACCTAGTCCGCATATCAACGTGCTCACTGCGTCTGGCCTTCTACGCACTGACATTCAGAAAATGATAGCGCCAGATCTTTCGTCCTCTGCAACCCAGGATCACCACCACGTCCTCGCATCCAATGCGAACATATTCGATCTTGAAAACCACCTTTTAGCTCACACATCGGGTGGCAACCAGCACATCAACAACACTGATGCGAACCCCATTCACCGGCGCCATTACCGTGTATCAGCTGTCGAGTGCACTGTAATCCAAAAAGAGGTCAGAAACATGCTCGCCAAAGGTGTTATCAAACACTTGTGTAGTCCCTAAGAATACCATTTCGTGCATGTCGAGAAAAAAGACGATACGTGGAAGTTTAGCGTTAATTATTGGCGCATTCAGACAACGCACCGAATCCGGATGTTGCGGGATGGACGGCACGTCACGTGACTTCACATCAGCGATTCCCCTCGTCCGCGACTCATCCGCGCGGCTCGCAGACGCATGACCCCAACCTGTTTCTCACCTCTGGATTTTTTAACCCATTGTTTAACGCCCACCATACGCTATGGGGGAGCCCGAAGATCAGCGCAAAGGGCAGAAGTCTGGTAACGTTTACTTCAGACAACGAGCTGTGCTTGTTAAATGATGGCAGTCCCAGATTTTTACGTGGCCCTGGTTACAGCAGCTGCCTTGACTTGGTTTTTGTCTTTCGAAGTCTCGTCAGATATGCCGCATGGTTTGTGGACTTAGAAACACATAGAATCGACCACATTCCACAAAGGTACGAAACACTACCCAAAAAAGTGGACCGTACCATGTTTGAATCTCTCATGGAAGAACGCTGTCAAGAGAACACCTCACTTGACTTAGAAGATGGGATGAAGTCCACAGTGCAATACACAGTGTGCACCCTGACATGCTCTTCGAAACTAACGAAATTCGACGTAGAATTAGAACGACTTCGGCTTCTCCAACGGCGTGCGGAGCGAAGGTACCGACGCAGGAAAGCAATCGACAATATACGACGTCTTTCTAGAGCTAGAGCTAGAGTCACAACGTTGGGCTGCCTTCTGCGCGTCGTTAGATCCCCGCAAGCTTTTATCACACTTGTGGAGGACAGTAAGAGGGCTGCGGACAGTTTCTATTCAGCGGTCTCTATTCAAGGCTCGGGCCCTCACTCAATATAGATCGGAGGTCGACGTAGCAAAAGAGTTCTGTGCCAAATTATCTGGTCAGCTCGCAGATCCCAACATCTTCGCGCACTCACGTGGTGGCACGACATCACGCGATCACCGCATAGACCAACTTTTTTCTATTCGTGAGCTTAAACCAGTACTGGCTTTGTGTAGACGGACATCAGCACCCGGGCCTTGATGGAATATCCTACAGAGCACTGTATCACCTTAATGAGTGTGCGAGAAGTGCCCTTCTCTAGATATACAATGATTCGTTGCAAGAGAGCACCCTCCCAGTAAACTGGAAGACCTGCCGTTTGGCTCCATTACTGAAGCCTGGCAAGTCACCATCGGTGCTCTCATCGTATTTCCTAATTGTACTGGCTAGTTCGTTGGTCAAAGAAATGGAGAGGATGGTACTAGGATGGCAAGAATGGTACCTGGAGCGTCACAACATCTACCTAGACGCTATGACAGGTTTTCGCCGTGGCCGATCATCAATTGATAGCGTCATAGGCCTGGTCAGCTACGTGAACATGAAAAAGGCCATAAGCATCTCTGCGCTTCTTTGTTTCTTGATGTTAGCGGAGCGAATGATAACGTCATTCATGAAGCTATCCTCACCGCTCTCAAAGAAGTAAGATTAGGTGGTTGGATGTTTCAGTGGCTACGCAGCTATCTCTTTGAGTGATCCTTTTTCGTGATAACCGAGGATAGTGACACTTCGCTACATTATAGCCACCGCGGTGTCTCCCAGGGTGGTGTACTTAGTCTGTACTATTCAACCTCACGCTAATCGCTCTCCATGAGCATCTGCCAAGTACTGTCAGATTGTCAATGTACGCGGACGACATATGAGTTTGGACGTCTTCAGTAACTCGTCTACAGCTGCGAGCGCGAAATCAGAGAGCTGCCACTCGAGCTGCTATTTACCTCCGTAAACAAGGTCTGGAAACTTCCTCCGATAAATGTGCACTTGTGGAATTTGCGCGCAAACCAATGCAGAACTACAGTTCTGATAAACAGCGAAAGAATACTTTACCTCTGACCGTACAAATTCCAAGGTGTTATAATTGACAGAGACCTCTCATGGAGCGCACATGTATAATGTAAAGGCGGCTGACAGGCATCTGCTAATTGTTCAAGTTCTTCGCTGCAAAAAAACTGGGGAACATCCACAGCAGCTATGTTGCGACTATTCATGTTTCTTTTCCTTGGATTCATTGGGTACAGCCTACCTGCGTTAACCAACACAAGTAAAACAACTATAGGAATGCTTCAAAGTGTCCAGGCTCAAGCATTCCGGGTTTGTCTAGGCTTGCTCCAAAGTGCATCAACAGCGGCAACAAAGAACCACCTCATCAAGACCCACAAGAATCTTGAAGTGCTGAGGACACATATTCGACATCTTGCTCGAACTCCTCGACATCAGCTAGCCTCTCTGCCAGTGGAACGACTACGCATGCACATCTTACTGCAAAACAGTGACCGCACAAGGCGAGTTGATTTCAGCTTCGTTCTCTCCTGCAGTCTCTACTATAAGCCTTACGCCATGGACTGCACGAGCAGCTGGTACTAAAGATAACAGAGGTTATAGACCACCTGACTGAAAGAGGGCACCAAATTACATTTCAGTGGTTACTCACTCACTGCGGAATCATCGGCAATGAACGAGCCGATCAAGCAGCCCGCTCAGCCCACGCAGAAGACCATGAGCTGCTACTACCACTTTCTTGGACAGATGCTGAACAAAAGCTCTACTGGCTTGCTCGCCAGCAAACCACGTCACAATGGAATCAGCCGCACTTCGAGCATGCCCGACTGTACTCGCTTGACCCTACGTTAAGTCTTCAAGTCCCGTCGAGGCGTTGCCGAGCAGACGAGATCCTTTCATGAAGGCTGTGGTTGAGCGTCGCGTTTACCAACGCCAACACTTTCCGCATTGGAATGGCTGACACTGCAGCCTGTGGCCACTATGGCAAAGAAGAAACCATCCAACATATCCTTTGTGACTGCCTAGGGTAAAGGAGATGACGACTATGCCTTCGCAAAAAACTCAGCAAATTAGATAATAAACCTTTGTCAGAGGAAAGAATTTTATGATATCGACAAGATGCAACTTCACAGAAGAAGGCCCTGAAAGCTCTACTGCTCTTGTTGCGACCGACCGGCCTTTCTGAGCGGTTGTAGCCAGAACGCCCTTCCTGAGTGTGTTTTTGTTTTCTCATGAGTGCACGTGGTTTTTTTATTTATCCTCTCTATCTACCCCCTCTTCCTTGCACTAAGTTTCCCATCTTCAGTGCTGGGTAGCAAACCGGATGCCAATATCTGTTTAAGCTCCCGGCCTTCTTTCTCTCCCTCTCCCTCTCTCTCTCTGATATTTTGCTATGATGAACCATACAAAGTCCTGCGCGAGGTTTCTGAACTTACTTACAAGATACAGTAAGTCATCTATTCAGTGCTCTCAATGCCACCACCATATACTGTTGTGAGCGCCGTAAGACTGAAGCCTTATGTGTCACTCAACACTCGACTTCCCTGACAAGCGTCAGGTCGGTGCTTTTACGCCGTGGGTACAAAAACCAGTCCGCAATGGGTTTGGGGCATAAGGCAGTAGAGGGTGTCGGTCTGGGAGAGACAACTACGAAGTGTAATAGACAAGCTGATGCTCACCATTGTGTCAGCCAATGTCTCCTCTTGTAAATATCTGTAAATATACTCTAGTATAGAACACCCTGTTTGGAAAATTTTAGAGGCCTATCACATAAAGAAACAGAATAATACTGTGTTAGTTTAACGTCACTCAATCTGCATTAGTCAGAGGCGCGTTTATAAAGAGCATGTGTCCGATAGCACGGTTAGGTAGGCAACGGCCCGATCATGTTGTGCACGTGTTGACGAGAGGTGGGCTTATAATAGCCTATTTTCTCTAGGAATAAACAGTTGAAAGTGAGCACCCGTCACGTCTATATGTTTTCTTCTTTTCTGTAATTGTAATTTTGGCGTGAAGTTGTCAATTTACTTCATTCTGTAACAATACCATTTCTTGTGACAATGATGTATGTATGTATGTATGTATGTATGTATGTATGTATGTATGTATGTATGTATGTATGTATGTATGTATGTATGTATGTATGTATGTATGTATGTATGTATGTATGTATGTATGTATGCATGTATGTATGCATGTATGTATGCATGTATGTATGTATGTATGTATGTATGTATGCATGTATGTATGTATGTATGCATGCATGCATGCATGCATGCATGCATGCATGTATGCATGCATGTATGTATGTATGTATGTATGTATGTATGCATGCATGCATGCATGCATGCATGCATGCATGTATGTATGTATGTATGTATGTATGTATGTATGTATGTATGTATGTATGTATGTATGTATGTATGTATGTATGTATGTATGTATGTATGTATGGACGGATAGATGGATGGATGGACGGACGGACGGATGGACTCTAATTGGCTGCGCCGAAACTGGACACAGTGACGGAGGGGGCATAGGTTTCGGACAAACGTGCTCACGCAGGCACCGTATAGCGATATATCAATAAATAAAATAAATAAAGAAATGAATATGCAGCTAGCGTAATCGTCTACTCCAAGAGCTCATGGTTTCATCACCTAGGCGATGCAAAGAATGCGATAGAAGCAGACTGGAATGTGTTATGACGTAAAGCCAGCTCACAGCTTTTTGCATTATATATACTTGGCGTCACTCAAGTAATGGCTGGCCTTAGAAATCGCAGATGATGCAACGAGTGTAGCGACCTTTGGACTGGCTTTGGCTTGAACGCAAACTACTAGATACGTAGCGCATGAGGTCGGTAAAAGTGCGCAAGTGTTGCCAAAACCACGGAGCCCACCCCCCTCCCCCTCCTCAATCCTTGCCCCTGCATGCATCTTTCACACGATGCAGATGGCCGGTTAGTTTTCACTGCGATTGAAGAGTAACCATGGGCAAGCCTGCGCACGCTTTCACTCACACAGAAAGCATACGAAGCGCTGGGCAACGCTATCAATTTGTACTTCATACGGGAACTCACGACGGCAAAAAAATATGCGACGTAAATGTCCCTATATTCGTGCAACAATGAATGAATGTATACGAACAGCGTAATTATGTCCATCAAGCCAACATATAAAGAAGTTGTTCTTTAATCTCAAGTATAGTAGCCTGTCAGCACTGAGCTGCACATTCAGCTTCATCACATAAAAATTCAGTCAATCACCTAGTCCAAAACTGCCCATGGAAATTTCCATACACGCACAACATTAATTCACAGCGCACCATCACACTGGCACACCACCTGCGCCGCTCAGTGTCAAGCTCTACACGGCGTCACTGCCTTGTCACCATACAGAATGATCAGGAAAGAAATGTTTGTGGGGCACGCACTTCACCCTCACCATCGCTTCCGAACACTTCTCATGCCAATTATAGCTAATATTTTGCTGCTTGCTAAATGCTGGGTCAACAAAGCTTATTGATGAGAAAAATAGTAAAAGGGTGCAATTATGAGGTAGAAACCCAAACACGCAAATACACAGACTAATAATATTACTAATTTGATACTGTTTTAATAGTTTGATATGGTCGACGACCACCAATGTAATAGAACGCTGCTCAGGTGTAGCCCGATCCTGTGGTTATCTACGCAATAATATACCTACGAAGAAATATTCTGCATAAACGCAGCACTCTGTTATTTTCTTTCGATTTTTAACGCACCCCGAACACACCACACATGCACCATAAGCGTGCACAGAGACAAGATTCTGAAAAAAAAAAAACGCTTCAAGAAAGAGAAACTCTGCGAAAAACAGCCCAGTATTAAGTGGCCGTGTATGTGCCGATTCCAGCTGGCTACCATTATGAATTATTGACCATGCTTCCCGTGTGAAAGAAACGCCGGCCTGCGAATCCCGACGTTTTTGGTAACAGCTCTTTCGTTGCCCCGCCCTCGTAGAGTGCTCTTAACAATAGAGCTGAGTGCTTTGCTTCGCTGGTAAGATCTCTTTCTCTGTGGGCGCGTCTATCTCGCGTGCCTGTGCGAAACGAAAGCAGCACTGCGGAGCCTCACACGCTTCATTGCGCTGAAGCACTAAGTAACCAAGTTCGCTCACATGCGTGGTACCCGTTTTCCGTTCAGATCTTCTGCTGTGTAGTACCTCTTGTTTTTGTACCAGCTCCTGCGCCTTAGCCGTTGGCGACGACGTTGGCGAGCTGTCCAGCTATCGACAATGAATGCGTAAGTGAATAACGTCATCATCAGCCTGACTACGCCCACTGCAGGGTGGAGGCCTCTCCCATGATCCGTAATCAACCCGGTCTTGTGCTTTCTTCTGCCACGTTATACCTGCAAACTTTCTAATGTCCTCCGGTCACCAAACTTTGTGCCTCCCCTTCGTGCGTTTACCTTCTCTGGGATCCAGCCAGTTACCCTTAATGAGTACCGGTTATCCTGCCTAAGTGCTACGTGCCAGACCCATGTCCATTTATTCATCATGATTTCAACTATGTTATCTTGAACATCGGTTTGTTTCATGACCCACTCTGCTCTTTTCTTGTCTCTTAAGGTTACACTTATTATTTTCATTTCCATCGCTTGCTGCGACCTCCTCAATTCTAGCTAAACCATTTTGTAAGCCTCCAGGTATGTTTTCCGTAGGTTAAGTACCGGCAATATGCAGCTGTTATATATATGCCTTCCTCTTGAGGGTTAGTGGCAGATTCCCATTCAAGATTTGAGAATGCTTGCCGAATCTCTTCCCCACGATCTTTATTCGTCAAGTTATTTCCCTCTCATGAATCGGCTCCGCAGTTGCTGCCCGTCCTAAGTAGACATATTCCTTTAGAACGTCCAGCGACTCTCCACCAATATAGCAAAGGGCTCTCTTCTGCCTAGACTGTTGCACATTACTTTTATTTTTGTGCATCATAATTTTAAGACATACGTTCGGCCTTTTGTGTCCAGTTCAGTAATCATTAGCGGTAATTCGTCCCCTGAGTTGTTCATCAAGGCAATGTCATCAACAAATCGCAGGTTACGAAGGTACTATTCATTAAATCTTATCTCTAACCTCTAACTCTTCCCAATCCAGAGCCCTGAAAACTTCCTGTAAATACGAAGTGAATAGCAATGTACAGATAGTTTCTTCCTGCCTTACACTCTTCTTTATTAGGATTCTGTCGCTTTTTTTGGAGAACTATAGTTGTTGCGGAACCACTGTAGATTTCATCCAGTATGTTTATGTAAGGTTCTTCCATGCCTTGATTCTGTAGTGCCCGCATTGTTGCTGATGTCTCGACCGAGTCTAACGCCTTCTTGTAATCTATGAAAGCTATGTATAGGGGTTGGTTGTATTCCGCCCATTTCTCTATTACCTGATTGATAGTATGAATGTGGTCTATTATGAAGTAGCCTGTACGAAGTCCTGCTTGGTCTTTTGATTGATTAAACTCTAATGTCGCCCAAACCCTATCAGTTAATTTTTGAATGGTTTGTAGAAAATGGACAGTAAGACAATTGGCCTGCAGTTTTTTTTCAAGTCCTTGCCATGTCTTTTCAATTATGAACTAAAATGATGTTGGTGTTCTTCCAAAATTCTGGTACCCTTCCCATCAAGAGACACTTAGTATATAAGGTGGTCGGTTTATCTAACGTGATTTCTCCGCTATCTTTCAACCGGTTCGTCGCTACCTTATCCTCAGCAGCGGCTTTTCCTCTTTGAATTACTTCTATAGGACTTTTCTTACTTCCCCGTTATTGGTAGGATGTCGGATTTTTCTGGGCTATTATTGCTTTTGACGATATCATCCTGGTTGTTTCGGCTTCTGTGCCGCTCTATGCAGAACTCCCAGCACTAAACATGGTGAGGTCGCCGGTCTTTTGAATCGTTCTAGATACTGATGATATAAAACAATAGAAGTGACACTTATGTGTTCCTCAGTTGCGTCATATGTCGCGAATTGCAACCAGAAGGTCGGTAGCTACTCGTTGACGTAAAAGTATTGACATGAGTAAATTTGATGTCAGGGCTTCTTCAACGCATACATCCGATTTCCGCCTATGCTCAAGTTTGCCTTCGTAGCTTTTAGGCTTGTGTCGCTTTTTGCAGCCTGCTTAATTCTCTCCATGTTATACCTTCTGATCTCGGCTACCTTATGTCTATTGATTCACTTCGAAAGCTCCGCTATCTCGACATTGTCGGTTCCATTTGAGTCTTTCATTTTTTCTTGTCTATTCATGAGATTTTTCTTCTCCTGAGATAGTTTGTCAGTGTCCTGTCTAGTCACTGTACTTCTTACTTCCATTGCACAATGTTTGATGATACTAGTAAGATTTTTGTTTATTATGTCAACACTAACTTCGGTTACCTCGTTTAGAGCCTCGAATCTTTTCTGAAGCGAAACTGAATTCCTATACTTTTCCTCTCTGCTGGCTCAACGATTGGCTTTTAGCGTATCAGTTTATGCCTTTGATTTTTTATATCTAGGTGAATACCAGCTCTTATCATTCTATGGCCACTGCATCTAATCTTGCCAACTACTTCTACATCCTGTACAATGTCTACGTGTGCACACAGAATGAAGTCTATTTTTTAGTTTTGCCATTAGGACTTTGCCACGTTCATTTATGGTTAGCCTGTTTCCTGAAGAAGGTATTCAAGATTCGTAAGTTATTACGTTCAGCGAACTCTACTAATAACTCCCCTCTGGCATTTCTAGAGCCGATGCCATATTCCCCCATTGCATGGTTTCCGGCCTATTTCTTGGCTACTTTGGCATTAAACTCGCCCATAATGGTATACTGTGTCTTTATTTCATTAATGGCTGACTCTACATCTTCATGAAAGCATTCAAACAAATGATCATCCTGGCTCTATGTAGGCTCGTAGACCTGTACCACCTTCATCTAGTACCTTTTGTTAAACGCAATTATGATACTTGCCACCCTCTCACTGATGTTTTAGTATTCCTCTATGTTGCCAGCGATATTCATGTGTATAAGGAACCCACTCCTACTTTTTTCCTATCTACTAATTCACGGGAGCATAGGAAGTGTTCGTTGTTCAGCACCGTATAAGCCTCACTTGTCCTCCTGACTTTGCTGAGCCCTAATACGTCCTATTTAACACCCTCAAATTTCTCGAAGTCATATAAAAAGTCTCCAAAAGACCCCAGTTATACCCACTTGGCAATAGGTGTGACCAAGCAGATGGTGTCGCACTGTCACGCTTCGTTCAGCCGGCTTTGGATAGCGTGGCCTTCATTGCATCTATACCACGCCGTGGTGTATTAACATCAAGCTCGATTTACGCGATCTTCTTCTCGCACCCATCGATTTGATGGTGTGACTTTGTAAGTGAAAAATAAAACGCTTTTCCGATCATTTCTCTCCTGAGAAAAAAAGATAAATGAATTAGCTTTTGTTCACTTGCTTCTGGTGGATGTCTGGTACCTCTAGGAAATAGTATTGCGTGGGAGAAAAAAAAAGGAACAGATAATTTGACAAATTATCACGTTATGTAGAAAATGACAATGTAGGCACAGTAAAACTGAACAAGAGAGCGTGGTTTTCAAAGAAATGGTAAAAAAGAACAAAAATGACGCTCAGTAAAAAATGCGGAAAGAAAAGCTGCGCAGACTGTTTCAAGCAGTTGTCTCACGCTCCACCTTTGCGCGCAAACGGAGGCGGAGCGAAACAAATTACGCCCTCGAGGAAAGTACTTTAGGCGTGAAACATTGTTCGTAATAGTCGGCGCTCATGAGAGGAGAACGGGAAGATGCAATCAGCAGAGCAATCGCACGATGGCGCTAAGCGAAAACGCGCCACGCCCGTTGCAGCAGCGCGTGAGAACAAGTAACGCCCCAACAGGCCTTAAACACATCCGCGAAATTTCTTCGGCTGGTTCTCTAATCGCACGCTTCTGCTCTCGGTCAATTTTTCACTTCTTTTTCCTGCTAGCACACCTTCAAGATCACGCGATTTTTCAGGATATAACTTCGAAATATTATCAATCTTCAACTGCAAATCGATTACTGCATACCCAAACTTGCTGCCATTTCTGAAAAGCAAATGCATGCTACGTACGCATTTTGCCCATTATAGAGTTATATTTTAACGGGCTTATTGAAATATAGCACTTTTTCGGAACATCATGATCAAAATGCGCGTGCCCAGCACGCTGAACGACCCGTAGCATTTAACGTACGCACGGTAATTTTTTTGAGAATTTGCGTAACCGTGTTTGCGCTATTTACGTTGTTTATGTAGTACACCAAAAACACGGAGGCGTTTTCAGACGTTGGCTTCGAACTGAAGCAACTGAAGTTCACGTTGCTGTTGAAGTATTCACTTCGTTCAATGCAAATGACTGTCTTAAATGACATCGCTTGCCTTCAGGCAGCTTCTATGACCATGTATTGCGGAAAACCTATTGCGTAGTTTTTGAGATACCTTCCCACTTCGAGCGTTTCTAAGATGAAGCAATACGATCGGCGTAAACGAATCTTAAACCTATAAATTTGTCCCATAGGTTAATCAATATTCCTTTGCTTCTAATATAACTAAACATGAAGCAATAATAATGCACGAGTTGATACAGGGAAGAATTTTTAGTTTTTGTTTTTTTACCTTTTTAGCGCAGTCATTCACTGTCATACAACGCCGCAATAACATCTTTTGCTCGTAAAGGCTATTTCGGTTGAATAAAACACACTGTTCACAATGAGCGTCTGTGGCACGATCCCGCCTTTCTCATAACCCCGCTATCGTGCTGACGCTAAACTAAAGCTGGGGTGCTGGGAGAACTGCAGAATTGGTTTCGGAGACACAGGAGGTTGGAAGGCAATCTGTTCTCACTGACACAGTGCATCGAAATAGCAGAAAAGGAACACAGGCTCCTGTGGCTAGCATTATTGGATATCAAGGGAGCGTACGATAGCGTGGTTCAAGAGGACTTGTGGAGAATACTGGATACACTAGGTGTGACATATGGAGTCACTAATCTTTTAAAGGATATCTATAAAGGTAACAAGGTAGCTATAAAGTGGGACAAACAGGTATCCAAGCCAGCGGAGGTAAAACGGGTGTTCAGGCAAGAGTGTCCTCTGTCCCCCTAGTTATTCATGATGTACCTACAAGGATTAGAGGCCAAATTACAGGGAAGTGGACTGGGCTTCAACCTCTCTTTCGTCAAACAAGGAAAACTCATTGAACAGGCACTACCAGCATTGATGTACGCAGATGATATAGTACTAATGGCCGACAACGAGGAAGATTTGCAGATATTGATAGACATCTGCGGTAATGAGGGAGAAAGGTTAGATTTCAGATTCAGTAAGGAAAAATCAGCAGTCATGCTCTTTAATGATAATGAAGTTAGTGAGCTTAGAATACAGGAAGTCACGGTAGAGATAACAGATAAATACAAATATCTGGGTGTATGGATAAGCAATGGAGCCGAGTACCCAAAAGAACACGAAGTATAGTGACGACTAAAGGTAACAAGAATGCAGCGGTGATGAAAAACAGGACACTGTGGAATTAGAATAGGTATGATGTTGTGAGGGGAAAATGGAAAGGGGTCTCAGTTCCCGGTAGGACGTTCGGCAATGCGGTCTTGTGCGTGAGATCAGAAGTTCAAGCAAGATTAGAAATTAAGCAACGTGGAATAGGTAGGCTTGCCTTAGGAGCTCACGGGAATACACCAAATCAGGGAGTACAAGGCGATATGGGATGGACATCAATTGAGGGCAGGGAAGCTAGCAGCAAGATAAAACTTGAGAAGCGATTGAGAGAAATGGGGGAGTAGTGTTGGGCTAGGAAGGTATTCAGCTACTTGTACATGAAGAATGTCGATACAAAATAGAAGTGAATCAGAAAATTGACTGATAAATACTTGGAAAACAGCAGTGGACCAAACCAAAAAGAATTATCGCTAAAGAAGAAGGTGAAGGATGCTGAGTCCGATATGTGGAGAATTGGCATGATTAAGAAGTCCGCACTAGAGATCTATCGAACTTTTAAGCAGGAAATCGCCAAGGAAAGGATCTATGATAATGTTCGGGGTAGTTCTCTACTGTGTGAGGCCAGGATGGGAGCATTGCGAACCAAGACATATCGGGCCAAATACGAAGGGGTAGACACGGTATGCAGTGCGGGTGGA
Organism: Rhipicephalus annulatus; assembly: GCA_013436015.1. NCBI lineage: Eukaryota > Metazoa > Arthropoda > Arachnida > Ixodida > Ixodidae > Rhipicephalus > Rhipicephalus annulatus. The sequence continues at coordinate 985,660 of WOVY01011858.1, read as the reverse complement.
GAGGAAGAGGAAACTGCCGAATACTTGATAATGTTTTGTAAAGTGCTTCACCTTATAGTTCAGGATGATGGCGCAGAATTTTTCAAAGCACTGGGGCTTAGGGACAGGGAGTTCAAAATAGACTTTAAGCGGGTATACAATTAACTAGAAGGAAGTTATCTGATTGGATGATAAAGTCAATGCACGAGTTAAAATTAAACCCTTCACTGCAAAGTACGAGTCCTCAACATGACTATTTAAAGGGGGAAAATAATCTAGCTTTCGGTCCACTAAGTATTACGGATTGGTGGCGCTAGCCACCGCCCTATCTAAAGGAGACAGCCTTATCAATCTATTCATTCATGACGTTACTTGATGCACTCGTTCGCCTCCGCTGCACGCTCGAGGCACTCTAATGCAGTGCCTCCAGATTATCATTCACCAATTTTCTTGCGCAGGACATCAAATAAATGCTTTGTTCACTCTCTCCACACGCAAAACTGTCGTCTCTCGACGACATTTGCAGTTTACATGCAGATACGGGGCCAATTTTTTCTTCTCTCTCTTTTAATGAAATCTCGCAAAAATAAAGTCAGTTCGCGCTGTATATGTGTGCTGCTTGTAAATTTAAGTCCTGTCTAGGCGCACTGCTTTCCATCCGGCTTACAACATAACGCTGGGATTTTTTTTTAGTTTAGTTTTCATTTTTTCGTGGTTCGTAGTTGGGAGCGCGGCTCATATAAAGAGGTGGGTTGTAGGCGAGAAAAAATACGCAATTGATGTAAACGGTGACTCAACATCATCTTTGAACGCAGACGTGCATATTCGTGGGACGCCGGAAGACACCATCCTCCTGTGGCGCTAATGTTGGCATTATTTTAAAAAAAAACATACTCGGTGTGCTGCTTGGGGTGTTCTACGCTGCGAGGACACCAGATTTTTTTCTCGGCGTTCTACTGTGTTGATTATCACGAACCTGGTGGGGAACAGTTGGGTTCTTCTGTTGTACGGCAGCCTTTGTGTTAAGGAAAAGTTAAGAAGCGAACGACAGTTCTACATGACGGCCATGAACATCGAGAAATCATGAAAAAAAGAACGCGATGGTAAGCGCTCGCTCTGCGCGGCGCCTTGCTTAATTACAGCATCGAATTATCGTTATGCATACCGGAAAATTCCCTTCAGTAAGAGGAAGCTAGTTTTTGTTGGAGAAAGGCAAGTTTCACACAACCTGATGTCTGATGAATAATTAATATTGGCTGAAGTTTATAAATCTATGCACTGTGATATCATTATGAGTGATACTGCAGAGGAGAGCTCCAAAAATTTTGACCGTCTGGTGGTCTTTAATGTGCACTGACCTCCGTAGGTTGCCCAGGTTATGGAGCTCACTCAGACTCACCCATGAAACATTTTTAGCATTAGACTCACTCGGACTCAGACTCACGAAACCTTTCTGCAACAAAACTCACTCGAACTTAGACTCACAAAATCATTACTCACCCGGGCTCACTCAGCCTCAGACATTGCCGGCTCCATCTGAGTCTGAGAAAGTCCGAGTGAGTCGACTCATGAATCCGGCTGCCGAGAATGAGCTTCTTCGACAGTGTCCATACGTTCTTTAACACCAATATATCACGTAATCGCCACTCTTCTTGGTGCTGTTTGAAATAATCTCTATGAAAACGAGTTCTGAGTGCTTCCAAACCAGCAAGGGTATTTTTCTCAGAAGAGATGACAGCACAAGATATAATCATCCGGAAATTTCCCGGAAGAGTTGGTTGGGGGAGGTCAAGGCACCCGGTGCATGATTCAGGCCTCTAATTAATATCGAAACGTCGTATGAACGACACTGCTTTGAAATACGTGTGATAGAGATGAGTATAAACGTGAATCCCAGGTAAGGCTCATAGTAATGCAAAATATGACTAGATAGAAGCGTATGTCGGCAAAAGAAAATGTAACTCACTCAAGAAATATGTCTCGCGCTTTGGACTCACACGGACTCAAACTCACGAAAACATCACTCACCCGGACTCACGGCTTGATCTGCGTCTTAGTGATTCGACTCGTGAGTGAGTTCACCGACCTACGCTTACATTGCACAGGGCACGGGCCTCTACCATTTCACCTCCATCTAAATGCGACCGCCCACTCAGGTTCGAACCCAAGACCTTTGCGTCAGCAGCCGAGTACAGTAACCACTCTGCCACCGAGGCCAACGTTCGATCAATCAAATGTTCTGGCTGTTTTCGTTCAATGTAGCCGTAAGCTTCTGTATGTATTGAAGTTAAATCATTGCCGCGCTCGAAAAAAAAAGTTTCATATAAAGGATAACCTTGTCTTCGATATCGAAAACGTCTGATCTTCCTTCAATGCATCTCTACTCACGTTGTCTCAAGTTTGTCATTACAAGGACAAGCTTTTCGTGTCTTTACGATACTAGGAATGTCAGGTCAAGCACTTCCGATTCACTTCCTTCGCGCTCTTCACTTCAAGATTGTCGTTTTGTTTACCTACAGCCTTTTTGAGCAGAGCGAACTCAGTACTCTACCAATAAAACTACATTCTACGAATTCACCGAGGGACACGGGTATTAGTGTTTGCCCACACCGGCACTATATTGATACCTTTTAAAGGTTTACAAAAGGGCTCCAGAAAACACGGTGCATTTTTTTAAATGTTACAGTGCTATGCTAAAATATGAACTCATGTTTACTGAAGCGTGCGATGGCGTTTGCTATATGGAGGACAGGTATCCTAATCGTATTTATATCATCGAGCCTCTGTCAAGAAGTGCCGGTATTTTTCCACTTTAAAAGTTCCTATATCTGTGCTTCAGCAACGACGCAAATAGAGGTGAATGCAAACTTGGACAGCATTTTGTTGTGGAGGTGTCGCGATTCGCCAAGTTTCGGCGCATTTAAGATTCTCGAGTTTCACTTCGAAGGCAAACCCCGGAGATAATAAGATTTCATTAAAAAGGGTGTGCGAGAAACAAACATGCGAGGGCTCTTTCCGGCGTGCCTTCTCAGAATCGTTTTTAATGACGGAACTGGAGCACGCTAAGAGCGCCTATGGCTGAAGTGACGTGCACTGGTTGCGTCGACAAATTGATTCATCTTTCATTCTTTCTTCAGGCAAATGCTATTTGCGTTAGCAAATAGCAACATGCGCACGCACAAAATGCACTTGATGTAGACCAAAATAACTCTTCAAGAAACGATAATGAAGTTGCTCAGCATTGCGTACAGCAAATTAAGACCCAAAGCTATACATATAATGTCGCCTTGTAGATGCTTCTATAAGAAAAGCGCTTATGGTAGAACGTATGTTACAAATTTTTTGTGTATATATATATATATATATATATATATATATATATATATATATATATATATATATATATATTTATCTGTCTCTGTGTGGGCGTGCGTTGCGAAATCCAAAAAGGAAAATATTTTTTCAAGCACGGAATTTAACGGGCGACGTTAACTATACGGCCACAAAAGCATACGTCCTTCAGCGTACTAACGGCGAGCTATTAATATATTCCATCCATCGCCGGCAGTACGGTACTCTCAGGGGAAATATTAGCATGTTCCCTCCATTAACAGCGAGATTCCATGAAGGGCCCGTTGAGCACCCTGCTCAAACGATGCGTGCGCTCGTCAACATGTACTTTGCCCTACGGGGTGCATTCTTCTGTGCGCCCATGCCTATCACGTGATTGGGGCAGTTTGTATACATCTTGTGCTTTCATCGGCAACGTTGCGTCGAAGCTGCAGAACGCACGAAGGTCACTTTGCTCACTCAGAGGCCCCATTTGTGAAAGGTGCGAGGTAACATCTGTGACACTTCTTAATCCGCGCTCGTCGTATGTATACCTGGGTGTGCGTCACCTGCCTCCTTTGCGTTTGATAAGTGCGCTAAATGTCGATTTGCGAGCGTTGTTAGTTCGAGCTCATCCTGTGTGTGTTCTTCTTGTGTGTCGTTTGCGCTTGAGGAGCGTGTTTCATGTTTCGCTCTGCTGGCCGTTTTTTTTTTTGCGTGACATTAGAATTAGTTTCTATCCCATTCAATGCTTCGCTCTTGCGGCAAAACTTACTTTTTCTCTTAGATCGCTTCCGCATATATGCAGCGACATTCTTATCTGGCAACTAGGACATATTACAATTCATCGCTAGTTCTTGATAATAGTATGCGTTAGTGTCTTAGCCAGATTGTACAACACCAGACCCGTTCAATTCCCCTTCCCCCCGCATTTTTCGTCACGGCATCCACATCACAAGAATAAGGGAGGAAAATAGGAGAAAAAGAACGGCAGGGAGGTTAACCAGCCTATAGGCAGCCGCTTTGCTACCCTGCGCATGGGAGGAGGATAGGGGAGATGAAAAATATAAAGCAGATAGGTAAGAGAGATAAACACAGCACATTCGGCAGTACACGCGCGCACACTCAGTCATTGCCCAGTCTTGTCGTTCGCAGTGTGTGACACTGCTGTTGCAGCCGTTTGTTCAAGTCCGTGTCACGTAGGAATTTCAACGGAGCTTTTGTTGCCTTCTGTTGCAATGTTTTCTCTCGAGCACTCGACAAAATCGTGTCCACAGACATTTGGGTGTTGTCGATGCGCGCAAAAACGGAGGCCAGTGACTGTCTCGGGATGTCATACAGCGGACAGTCGCACATGATGTGGTGTAGCGTCTCTTCGCAACGGCAGGTATCGCAGAAAGCGTTGTCGGCCATTCCTATGACAAGGGAATAAGATTTTGTAAATGCCACTGTGACGCTAGAGGCAATCCGCCTTCGTGGCCTTCACTTCAGATCAAAATGGTGCCCCCCTCCCCCTCACAAACAATTTCTTCCTATGCCCCTGGTACGCGTTACTGTTGCATATATTGTAAACGATGTTCAAACGGATTAAGATATCTGTCTTGCATCACCATGGTTCGCATAACATTTGTCCATCGTGCAGCCGCGCAGTCCACCTGAATTTATTTGGATTACTCCAACGTTCGGGGTAAACTGTGGTGGGACGTGTCAGTACGGTTGAAATGATTTGCGGTGTATTCGCACAAAGGTGGCTTGGTGTTACCCGTTGAATAGGATGGCAATGCAGAATTGCGAAAACAGTGATTAACAGTATACCATTTGTGTACCCGCTGTATTCGCTTACGCTTTCTCTTTAAAACTAATCTGAATGCGTGCATAGGAGCCACATTTGTGTGTGTGTGCATGTGTGTTTGTGTGTGTGAGAGGAGGTATTTATCCACAGTGCATTTTGCACAAGGCCTTCCTATAATAACCCAAACGAAAAAGAAATGTGAGCGTTCGCATTTATGTTTCGCATGAAAAAAAAATGAAGCTGCGTTATTGATGATGCATGCATAAGGAACTTGCCCGTCTGCGCAATTTATGTGAGCTCGCCGGTGCCAACACCTGCGCGTTGTTTGCGTGGCAATTTATCACGCTCGCATTGTGTGCAGAATCATCGTCATTAAACAAATGGAGTAGAGCTGCGTGCGTTCGTTCCGAGGCAAATAAAGTGAAAACGAGCGTTCTTGCATACGTCTAAATATTAAGCAGTCGACGCCATTAACTAACTGCACTTTTTTGCTTCTCTCGTCACGTATGTAGTCCCTGTCGCTCTGCTCCACTGTGACTTCCGATGGGGGAAAAAGAAGGGTGTAGAAAAACACTAATGTTTGGAGCAGTAGGAATATTCACATCGAAGCGAAACACAAGCGCGAATAGCCCGAACGAGTGCCCCACTTTGTCGCAAACAAGGTGACAACGGTGGTCGAGGTGGGGGCCGAATCAAATGCACCCATTCAATTTATCCTACGCAAAACTACAGCCACCGATCACGTTCTATGGTCTGTTATGGGCTGGCACTTACCGCTGTGGGGAGTAGCAGGGGACTCCCTGGGCAATTATAAGCGTAATCTTTACATCAACGAGGGAATAAGTGTGCACGTTCGCTTGTTACATTACGAACTAGTCGCAAGACTGGGCCCAATGCTCGTGCTTACTGCTGTTATAGAATAGGTGGAGTTTCGTTATAGTGATGGGAGGAAAACGCATAAAATATCTCAACTACTCCGATGTCAGCGTAAAGGTAATAAACAGTAAAGTTACAGCACACCTTTAAAAGGGTTTGCAAACAGTTCGCAAAAGGACGTATTTACTAGTTTCGAGCGCATTTACTACCTTCGCGACATCTCTTTACTAGCCTGCAGCTATAGTGACGCTAGCAATATTTGCTATTACTATCTAGGGAGGCTTTTCTAGTGTTTTTATTTAACTTGGTAACTATCAAGCTACCCATCATGTCAGATGCTTCGTTGATGCCGCAGTGTAATATGCAGAAAGTGTGCCAAATTTAGACATCTTTTATCAATTTTATTAATTAGAGAGGGAAAGAGAATAGGTAGAAGGAGGACATGGACGTTAAGTGAAAAGTGTTAGAGGGATTTTTTAAGGAGTCAAAGCGCGTGCACTAACACAGAAAATTTGCGATAGCTTTGCTGCACCTCGAAAAGGGCTATCATTCATTCTAATAGTGAATGAATGTGCATTCTAGAATGTAATTTCAAGCCAGGTGCTGGTGAAAAGAGTATGAATAGGTCGGAATAGGTTCGGTGGGACCTGTACTTGAAGGTCTGGGCCAAGGGTAAGTTCAAATAGCAGTTTCGGGCAACATGATAGCACAGAAACAAATTGTTGAGCACAAGATACCCAGTGTAGCAGAACATATATATTAGTATTTTTTATTTTTATGACTGCTAACCTGTGGACGGCATTCTGTCCCAAAGTCGGAACACTTACGGCCTTTAAAGTGCTTGTAGGGTATTACATATTGTGTACGTAGAAGTCTTGATATTCACTGTGTGCGTGACATTGTGTTCGTGTTCATGGTCAGTTCTTGCCTATAGATACAATGCTCAGATTTGTACTTACCATCATAATTATTGAAAGTAATTAATGGTGATTGAGCAAAAATGGGCAGTTTTCACGCATTTCACCTTTTTATTTCGCTTTATATGTGTTTTTGCAATGGAGTCAACTTGATATTACAGTGCCCACGATCATAAAAACTAAATTGGAAGAAATGTCAGTTGGTGTAGTTAGTTGTAATTCACTAGTTTTAGCACGGACAATAATATTTAGGGCGGTCGCTAACATCTTAGTTATGGATTATACATTAAAGTCAGTACTATTCACTTACTGAATATGCAGTGAATTGGACTAACCCGCAATTTATACCTTGATTTACGAAGAGGTAGTGATTGTTTCTTGCGAGCAAAATGGTTGCTATTGAGTTACGGAAATGCCGACCCTTTTTTCTAAGAGTGTAAATAAACCACATTTAGGATTAGGCAAGACCGAGTGTAATCGACATGTACGATGCATGCTACTATTCAAAGGCTAAATTCAGTTCGCGTTCAGTGTCTAGAAAGTCGTATATAATGCACTAGGAGGGATATAATGCCTCAATACATAGGAAGGTTCGCGATCAGTTCAGAGCACAAAACACAGAGGACACGAATGCCACAATTGCCTATGCGATTACACTTATCACTAGCGCAGTTACGAATCTGATACAGGTTCTTCTATGTCTATGATGCGACCCCCACAACTTCTTACAATTTATACAGTCGAGGAGCAAGACGTCCTGTTAAGCCAAGTGAAGTAAAGCTGCAAGGTTTCCAATTTCATCGGTTCGCCAAGTTTGTCGTCCGTGGCCACACTTTCTATACTGTGGCACCCGTTCTATCAATCTACGCTTAGGCATCATTCACGCAGCCGTCAAACACTTCGTCGCGTCTCCGGCACGTCAAGGAAACATAAAGGAGGCGCGACAAGTCAGTGTATGAATAGGTGATGATTGTGGAAGCGTCGACAATAGCGTGTTTCCGTGCAGTGTTGTCTGACTTGTCCTAGAGTTGCCTAAGCCTAGAGAAACGTATTCAACATTTTGCATTATTATGCTACATAACTTCCTCTCTGTGGAATATTTGCGTAAACTAAGAATAAGCTGTTTAGCAGTACACCACAAACACAAAATAGACTCTATTGCAACACGCCGAATTGAAGGATATTCATCTAGTCGGCTGCCACGGTAACTACATACGCTTTCATGATGCTGAGTGGTTTTGTGATGATATTGTTGTTTTGCAAGCAGGTAGAGCGACGACTGCACGAGCTTTGCTTTTGTGCTTTCCAATCCCGTTGTAACACTTCAGCTCTTGTGGTCCTCAGCAATTAGCTACAATTTATCGGCAAAGTTACTGAAAAAGGGAATATCCTCAAACAGTAAATTGCTGGGGTATTCTCAGTTAATGTTTGCGCCTAACCGGTTTGAGTACAATTTCAGAGCCCAGCTTTTACATGGCCGTTACTGCATGCGGCGTCATCACTGCCGTCACTGCCGGAAACAGTAACCGGTAGACATAAAGAAATTGAATGAGAACAAAATACCAAAGATCGAACGGGATATGAACCCAGGCTCCCTGCCTGGAGGTCGAGTATTCTACCACAAAGCTACGCTTGTGCTTGAAGTTCATTTGCAAAAGGACCGACCCTAGACAGGCGTCATGCTGGGCAAGGAATCTAGTTAGCCTATGTGGTATAGCATTACAAAATAGTCATAAAATTACACCCAGTTGTCGCACAATACTGATCGCAACGCGAGTGGGATGTTTAGTGATTCGAACCCACTGCAATGCACTCAGCTGACCGTCATTCTTTATCGCCATCAGCTACACAAAGCAACAACACAGTGCACCTAATATCTTACGGATATGTGTACCGGGTACCTCACTTATCCGCAAAAAAGACGAATAATGATGTAGTGGGTGGTGTCGTACTTCACAAAAATTGTGATTTATTGCGTGAAGCCGAAACTTCAAGAACTGTTGGCGTATTGCCCCAACACGAAGATGTGCTCAGAATTCGCATCAGAAAGTATTGTGGTCATCGGTGAATATTTTGAACGCGTCCCCTAAGCATGTCAGTAACAGTGCTGGACTGGGTCTCCTTCCTTGGCTTGTTCATAAATCACCATTTTTTCGTAGTACCTGCCGAGAACCAGTACAACTTCGGAGCCTTTGTGCATGTTGGCTGCTATTCTCTAACGTTTCAAGTACCCCTTTTACGACGCAATGCCTCAAGACGACTTTAATCACTACTGTGTCAAAGGTCCTTTCAAGGTACATAAAAATCATATAAAGTGGTTCGTTGTACTCAGCAGATTCCCGAATAGTATGATTGATCACATAACTGTGATGCATAGCTGAATACTATTTTCTTGAAAGTCAGTTGGTTTTTTTTATTTTGTTTCAATCAAGTGAAATGTTTCTCTCGTCCAATTCGAAATAGTATTATTAAGCGTTCAGCACAACACTAGGAGTATTGTTCTGGATCTTCAATTTTTGCAACAAACGGCCAACCCCATCCGCAGCGCCCACCAATATTTCTCAAGGTTTTGCGTTTATATTTGTGGGATTGTCAATTAAAAAAGCAAATATTGCGCATATGTGAGGCGCCATAACAACACGTTTATGTTTCGTATGTCTGCCTTCATACTAAAAGAGGCACACACAAGTAACTCTAAGGACTGTAGCGTTTATCGCGCTGCGCTGACATTACAACGTGATGCTCAAGAAGGCGTCTTCAACGTTTTGCTACGACGACACGGTGGCGGCACCTGCCGGTCGCTTTGCATTCTACACCTTATCACCTCCGAGACTGGCGCACATCTTTCTCCGCGGTCGCGCATGCCTTTGTTTTCGAAGATAACTGCCAGATGGCATTCGGGTCTAACGTGCCTAGATGCGCTTGTTCGCGTCCGCTACATGCTCGAGGCACTCTAACGCAGCGCCTTCAAAATACCATTCACCGATTTTCTCGCGCAGAACATCAAATAAGCGTTTTGTTCACTCTCTCTAGACGCAAGACTATCGTCTTTCGACGACATTTACAGTGTAACATGTAGATTCGGGCCAATTTTTTAATACAGAACCTTCTCGTTCCTTGATAAAATCTATTGTTATACTATCGTCTGCCGTTTTCGCACGGTAGATATCTTGCAAGGTTCATAGAAATCCCCCGCTCGATAGTTACTCATCGAACTTGAGTATCCTGTGCTTGTGCTCAAGATTTAATTGCTGATATGAAAGCTGCACAAATCATACTGTGGGCCATCTGCTGTTTCACTATGTCCTCGGAATTGCTAATAACATTGCGCTGCTTGTCTTTCGCTCCACACATCCCGTTGAATCTCTTCATTTTAGCTGACTTTAGGTTACCTCTCTTTAACTGCGTCCTCCACATTTATGATTATATATCTACCAATATCACTAACTTTTTTCATCTTAGTCACGCTTGGCAGTTCAGTGACTTCATGATCTGTAGAGCTGCACACTTGGACATATCATTACGGAATTTTTTTGTTATTTTGGAAAACTTGCGTCTTTCTTGCCTTGGTGCTTTACTACTGGCCCAAATTCCTGCTTCCAAAATAAGTCTTGTTACCTTTTTGTTCTTTCTCTGGATGGCATCATCTGCTTCTAATATTTTGTATTTGTATTCGTAGACCACTCTTAAAGTGGCGCTGACACGAAATTTTTCACTTATAATTTTTTTTTGCCTCCAATGATAGGCCAAGCCAGCTAGCTCCCGAGAGCCCAGGAAATGTACTGTTAAGCGTGTGTGCACCATGAAAGAATAATTGCAGCATGTTTTTTTAAAAGCAAGGCTAGGTTTATACTGTACCCTGAAGTCACGACATGGTATTAGCAGCGCCACCAGACGGTAGTATGTGCACACGCAAGTTTTCGTGACGTATGCTCGTCCGCGTGCCTCTTCTTCGATCGCCTGCTTCGTCTTCTGTGCTCCGCACGTGTGGCAACTGTCGCGGCAGAGGGGCATAATGTTCTTCGTTCACTATCCTAAGTCGGCTAGCAATTGCATGGTCCACGTGTACGCGTCCGGAATGAAGTACACCGAACAGAGTAAACTTCACTTGGTTCGCATCCAGTCACCGCATTGGCCGCGGCGCACGAAGTAGACAAATAATTGTCACAACGCCGGATCGGACGGGAATCGGTGGAGCTTGCTCCTATTGTCCCCCGTTTTACTGGCGCAATACTTGACAGGGCAAAATATCGGCACCGTGACGACAAATTCAAAATCAAACGATTTCTTAATGTCCCCTCTGATAACCGTATAGCTTGTATTCGCGTGCACGCACACTATTCCAGACTTCTCTAGCTCACGTCTACGCTGAATGGCGGTGACCACACGACCACACGGGACGAGCAGACGATCGAGGAGGCGACGCGAGTGCTTTTATTTTTTGTGTTTTGGTGCTTAACGCCATCACAACTAGCCAGGTTGTGGTGTGAACTCACCAGGATTAGTATTGTAGCCTGACGTCAATTTATAGTGTCCGTGTCAGTAGGTGTGTCGCAATGTCATACACCGTAAGCCTCGCATTAGTTTATCAGATATCACTTTCCTGCTCTCGCGAAGATGTAAGGGTTCTTTCATACCGACTGCAGTCATTGGGCCTCCATTTGCAGTCGTAGCACCCCTTGCTGCTCAGGAGACACCAAGGAGTTTATTGTTTTCACTGTGGCGCCTTAAGGAGTGTAATATTATACGCACCAAATGGGCACATTTTTAACGTTCGGTATCGGTTAAAATAAATATTCACAAAAGATTTGTCTTGTGCAGCTTCCTTTTGAACACAAAAAAATGTTATTTAGAGTTTAAGTGGTATTGTTTTGGAGTAATAAGGCGAAGAGCTTTGACATATTTCCTCTTTGTTTTTTTTTATTGGTGGTTTCGTTTAGGCTCTTTAATATCGGTGCTGGTTTAGAGGTGTGCTGCAGAGTGCGGTATCACTGTAATGGAAGCTAGTGGCATGATCGCACTCTGCAAGGGCAGTATCTTATCCCTGGTATCACGGAATGAATGACAGATAATTACCTACAAACAATCGGAAAAGTGAACCATTGTGCTTGAGACTTCTCATTTTCTGTACTTTGTATATGCAGTCATTATCTTAAACTTATCTTTAGAAGTGACAGTAACTTCTACTTTCGCCGAATACTCGTCTATTCTGTAAACTGCATCGTCAAGTGAATCAAATCAGGAAAAATATACACCTACCCGACATCACAATTCAACACGACTGCGACGATTCATGCAGATTGCTCCACGAAGCAGCTTGCTTTCTCTCCCCAGGTTCCACGAATCTTCTCTTTTGCTCAGTAAGTGTTCGTTATTGAACTTTCGTATCACAGGTTATGTTATGGCGATTCAGTTACGTAATCAACTGTATTGATCATCTTAACCTGGTGAATTTCCACCTGGCTGACTTTGTCATTCAAGAGGCATGACACTTTTTAGCATTTATAAAGTTTTTATGCACCCATAAAGGGACATTTGACGGCCACAGCTACCCTCACTGACGCCTCGAAAAAAATTACGTGGCAAAGACATGTCTCAAGTTCCTGGTTCTCAGCTTTCAGTGGTGAAAAAGCAAGTGCTGTATACGTTCATCCTGTGTTAGCGGACAGCCCGTGAGACGCTTTTTTCGGGTGATAAACACAGACGCTACGAACGAGAACCCTTAGGTTCGACGTGGCTGCTTTGGCCCATAGGGACAAAACAAATAGACAAGTAGTCGCATCAGAAACACGTTCTGACAGTGTGTCGATGCTGCCATATCAAGCTCGAAAATACACTCGCCCACCAACTGCACGTGTGGCGTACTTGAGCAGCTGACAGAGTAAAGCCAGCGTAGAGAAAAAACAAATAGCATCGTTTCTGTAGGCTGTGAATTGCGCCTACTTGCAACACGGACGATGTCAGGAAATGAACCGCTCCTCCGTTGTGTCGGAGCATCCGTTCATTCACTTGAAAAGGGCGTGTTTCAATGCTACGTGTGTCCCTGCTAGAATTTAATTTCAGTGCTTGCACCCATTCAGAGCACTTGAATTTCCTATTCACTCAGTTTTTCGCCTCGACACTCGAATGTTTCAAGCTGCTCGTTGCGAAAATTCTAGTGGCGCGCATTTGAATAAAAGCGCGAAGTTGTGGGTGAACCGAAAAAAGCTACACCCTGTCTTTCTCGGCATGTGTCTTGCTCCTTTGCCCCTCTATCAATTCATTCGTGTTTTTTTTTCTACTTCTTTGCCAAGTTTAATCTTGTGCAAACTTGTTCAAACTTCTATTGCAATGCAGCAAGAAGTTGACTGGTATAGAAACCATTGCGCTTGCGAGACAACACATTTTAACAATCACTCAAGCAGGGTTAGTGTAAATGCGATTTCTCGCGCTCTCTTCTTTTTTTCCGTGCGCTCTTTCACATGCACTTTGTAGATTATTCGATTTCGTTGTCACAGCAAATAGACAAAGACATTAGTCCAACTTGATTGGTATTACATCAGTCTATGCAGCGATAGTTTCGCTGACTTCAGTATACACAATGGCACTGATGTAGATAAATGAATCATTTGTCAATGTTGAAGGGAACGTGAGTGAAATCCTACGAAACAGTCACGTCAAGTTGAAAAATCATCAGCAATACTGCAAGTACATTGTTAAAGGTTTCGAGGTTTATCGGGATATGCGGCGTACAGCAGCTAAGCTGGTCGGGTTTACGTGAAACGTAACTGAAGTGGCCCATACTGTCTGTGACTGAAGATGTCCCCACAACGGTATATATATTGTCTCAAATTATTAACAATGCCCTTGCAGCAGCATGCAACTTCTTAACATTTGCAAATTGAAATCCAAGGACACTTATCAGGCACGACACCGGCACTTTGCATGCTCGTACGAAGAAAGCTGGGTCTCTATACGCTCACTGAATCAGAAGATGAACAAGAATTCTACCATGATTGATCTGGTAGTATTGCCTCCACATTGCTTTTGCTTTCTTTCCCTTTGATTTCTTTGACAGTTCATTGTAGACCCTACATACACCGCACCTGCGCTTTCAACACATAGCTGGCTGGTGAGGTTAATAACAAAATACAATTGATCATGCTGCTCCAGTATGCTTGCTCGGCGCAATTGTCGTAGTACTTCGGTTATGTTAGGTGGCATTGGACGTGCTTGACGTATACAGTTCAGAACAACGTTCGCATCACCGTTTCAAAAGTATGTAAAGAAACACTTATCTAAAGTGCCTGAATTAACTATGGTTTTTCACGATGTTGAAATGCGACTGTTACGACCCGCTCCCGCTGGGAAGCTTTGTAACGCGTGAGCACAGACACAGGTGTTTCTGAGGCAGCAAAGTTGAAGCAATGCCAATGCGATCACTCACACGAAGTTCTTCACAACAAGCTCACTGCGAACCGCCAATTGTGGAGACAAGCACTGTGCATGCTCAGAAGCTCACAAGGGCATTTATCACTGGATTATTTGAAATTCATTGTTAATGCAAGATTATTTCATGAATGAGGTGAAAAGCAAACACATCCGCGTGCATAGACATAGTTATTCGAAATCAATTTGAATATCACCCCATCCCTCTTCATTACGGGGCGCCTGATAAAAGAATTTTCAAGGGCGCATGTTAGTCATGCATAAAAACATGCAACACTGATTTCACGATGCATCTGCTAAGAATGTCTCATTTTACTACTTTTTCGGCTGGCAAAGTGGACAAAACTTGTGGTAGCCTACCAGTGTCGACTATGCAAGATGTACCGTGTACAGCGTCGGCTACGTCAACAAAACTCCAATGAACTGCACGCAAACACACTCTGCACACGATAAAACCTATGCTTATTAGCCGCCCAACAATTTTTTTGGCGGGTTGGAAATGCTTATTCTCCCCAGCGCGAAGGCACAAAGCATGTGTGTATTGTGAAAGCTCGATATAGCTTTCACCGAGAAGCAGCTCGCCTGGCCGGTACGCATTCTGACATCTCCAATTCAGGCTGATTGTTAAATCACAAAGGAGCGCTTGGTTTCTTACGTACTGTACAGGGATGGAACATTGATTGCTCATGGATTGGAAGGTAGGCTAAATAAAGCTGTGAAAACATGAATTCAGGGCATTTAGACGAAAAACCAAGTTTTTGACAATACTCAAGAACGTGCCTTAAACCCAGAACAGCCCAAATGGGACCGTATACTTCGAAACTCGAGACGCCACAATGGCGCACGGGCGCTGAGTTTCAGGAGAAAGCAACAGGTGGAATGTCCTGTTTCACAGTATGCGTAGTTAAAACCTTCATAGAGAAATGCATAACAATATAGAAATATAGTACTTCACGAGGACCCCAAAATAAGCCCCAGCCGGCTGCTTTTTCTTTGAATAGCGCCCGCAGTTGACTCGCTGTTGATTAAAATGTGGCATATAGTTAGCGAAAGATTGGTTTTTGATGTTATAGTGGCCAACTTTCCGTGATAGTTACTGCGAGCAGCTAAATAAATGGTGCCAGAATATCCTTTCACGAGCAGCACTCAATGGTTTTTTTAATTGATATCAAATGAATATGCACCAACTGTAGGTGTAAAGCTCACAAGTTAGTGGTGGTGATTTTTCATCAGTAGTATTGATTTTTGTGGGCTTAGCATCCCAAAATTACGATATAATTACAAGGTCTTCTCAAATTTTGACCATGCGGTGCTGTTTAATCTGTGCATTAATACGATTACATGCTCCTCCATCGAAATGCGACAGCTGGGGCCAAGATTCAATCCCACGACCTTCAGGCCAGCAGTTCAGCATCATATTGATTAGACCACCGTGGTGGCAAACTTTAATCAAGAACTGCGCTTCACTTTCATCTGTGATTCTCATACTTCGCGTGTCGCGCTAGGCCTTCCCTTACATTTATCTTTCGGCATCTTTTGTTTATTCATGTCTCCTTCGCGATAGTTTATTACTTTTCCTTATCAAGCGGACGGGGCATAGTGTTCATTTAAAGAGACAAGTGCGAGTCTGCTTTCGATTCCATTTTTGTTGTGCTTTTGCGATTTTCGAATGCGAATTACTGAACATCTGGCCACTGG
This sequence comes from Rhipicephalus annulatus, assembly GCA_013436015.1. Lineage (NCBI taxonomy): Eukaryota > Metazoa > Arthropoda > Arachnida > Ixodida > Ixodidae > Rhipicephalus > Rhipicephalus annulatus. The sequence goes on along the minus strand of WOVY01011858.1, from coordinate 969,640 downwards.
AACAACGTTCAGTGTTACGTATACATATGCGAGTACAGTGCAGCACTTTGTCTTCAGTAAAATGAAGGATGTCTGACGAGGAATAATTGCATCAGCTTATCTAGGAGCCATGAAAGAGGACAGGAAGCGATGCAATACACCTTCTACAAGAAAAGCCTCTCCATCGATTACTTTTTTTTTTCACTTCATTGTCTGCATAGTTGATCGCCTAAGCATCTTTTCACGTCATACAATAGCAGTTAAATTCTATTATTATTCTTCATGAAGGTAGAAATTGTTGTGATTCACGTGCCACAACTTCATTTGTTTTCTTTCGATCGTTCGCTTGTTTGTTATTTCCGTAGATAGGACACTATATAAATATGTCTCTGGTGAGTCAGCTGCGGCGTGGAGTATAGGCATGAAATAAATGCATTAGCAGATAAAAATAGAGGTATTCACTGTGCACGAGGCTTGCATGAGAAGCATTTTACGGGCGAAACACCTTAGGTTCCCACAATGTCCACTTATAAACCCCCATCGTTTACAGCAGATGTACAGCAAGTACATGTGAACAAACCGAAACATCTCTGGACAACAACGAGAGTAACTTAAGACTGTTAATCAGAGCAACAAAATAAAAGCCACAGCACCTGAAGAACGCCTACATGATACCACCCATCAATCAAGAGATACAACCGAGAAAATGTTAACAAGAATAAAATAAAAGGCTGTTAGCTAAAACAAAACGGAAGGCCACATCTCTATAAAAAAGGGCAAAATAGTAACGTCAACAAGCTATTCCAAAGGGGAAAATGCGGCAGGCGGTGGCTAAACGCCAGAAGCGTTGTCTGCTGGATGTGAAGACTCACAATCCCGACAAGGGTTTGGGGCACTGATAAAGGCGCACTCTACGAAGCTTCACCGCCATGGATGAGAGCGCATGTAAGGCGCTGCTCACCGCAGCTAAGCGGCAGCCCCACGACTCCAACCTTAATCTACGAGCCCGAAAAGCGGCAGCAAACGGAAATGCCATTTCAATAATCATTTCAAGGATCGTTGACGATCCTATCCATACTGCAGGCTTAGTCCCATCATCAGCATTCACTTCGTGGATACGGGTGGATTTTTTTAAGCTACGCGTAAAATATTTAGGGACCATCAGTGAATAGGAGTGTTGTTCAACAAGTGAAAATTAAGACTTACGTACGTTGACAGCAGAGCAAGCTTGAAAACGATAGCATGTGTTCTTCCTTTTATGGCAGCCATAGTAGGTAAACCTTAAATATACATTACAACTGTGATATAGAAAATATTTAAAGAGTTATTTTAGTGAACTTACCATTAGAATTTATAGCATCGAATATACGCATGCGGTAAGAAAACTCCCCACTAAGTTAACATTGCTTTGTACTTTCAGATTCAGCCCATTGCGTAGGTTCGTTGCCGTAATCTAACAAGTCACTGCTTTCCTCTGCATACTGAGTAGAGCGTGGCAAGTTTCTACAGAATTGCTTACTGCACAAGTGCACAGCATACTTGCAAGCTTCGGAATTCCGTGTTACTGAGCTCTGCTGACGCACTGAGAACGGGATTTGGCATGCCATTGGAATCCAGCCTTAAACAGATGTAAGAGGTAGAAATAATAAAATTATGAGTAAAGCTTGATAAGTTATGACGATTCAATTCCTTGATATTATTTTTTATACGGACCTTCGGAATAGTGAACAATAACGTTCTACATTAACACCAGCATTTTAAAGTTGTTGGCCACCACATAAAAGAAAATACGTTACGTATTACAATACATTGACCATGCATAATGCTCTTACCAATGTTAATTTTTTTTTAGTTGCCTTCGGAGCATTACATTGCTGAAGACTGCTCGGAGAACGACAATCGGTGAGCGATGCATTGGTTTTTTGCACATCCGCACGACAACCCCCCTCACCCACCACCACTTTTTGTCATATTCCTTTTAAACACGTGTTTCAGAGGACTATAGCGCTGTCATATACAATTACTAGTTGCATTTGGTAATATTCAAAGCTCTTTACTGTCATAAAGCTGAAAGACGCCCTCTAAAACAAGTACCGTGACAAATACCGGCGTTCTCGGTTCGAATATGCGCGTGTGCATCGCTATGCAGACGGCAGCGGCGGACCTTTTGAGCCTGTTGCAATTGTATTCCTTGTAACCACGGCCAACGCGGCGAAATGAACAAAATGAGCAAAATAGTGAAGGGAATCTATTGGCCCAGGATCTCAGAACTCCGGGGCGCAGTAATCGCGTGTTTATTGGTGATCATGTGGTGCGCATGCCGTGCCACCTGTACGTTCATATTGTCATGGGTTCATAAAGTGGACGAAAGGAGCAGACTCTAGCTCGAAGATGATTCTTTATTTGGGCTCAACTTGTGGCTGGTCAACGAAAAGTCAGATTACAGCGATACACACTTTCGCCGATAGCAGCGAACAAAGCGTCGGTCGTCGATAAACTGAGGAGCCGTGAAGCGCGTCGACATTTATGCGTGTGCCGGCATTTATACGTGTGACCTAATTGTGTCCCAGTTTCTGTGGTCCAGTTCGATATACATGGCTATTATGTCTGACAGCGTGCGATGAAAGCGCTCAATCAGCCTGTTCATCAGAGGATGGTAACTAGAGTTTGTGGCTGGTGACAGATGCCTTGAGCACTTCTTCGACGAGTTGTGACACAAAAACTTTTCCGCGGTCGACCAGGACGACACGAGGAGCACCGTAACGAGGGATTATTGCTCAGAGAAAAAAAGTCGACAACTTCCGAAGTTAATGCAAAAGAGACAGAAGCTGTTTTGACAGCTGTAACTATTCATCAAATGCTCGTAACAGTCATAAGAAGCGGACCATACAGGTCGACATCAACTATCTCAAATGGTTGAAGGGGACAGGGGAGTAACTGTCTGCTTTGAGCTGATGTGGGAGCTTACGACGCTGACAAAGGGCGCACGAGGCATCGCACTTTGCTACACTGTTAGACAAGCTCGGCCAGTATAGTAGGGACAACTGCTACGGCCGTACGTTTTTTGGAAGCGCAGGTGTCCAGCCGTCATGTAATCGTGATATTCCTTGAGGACTTGAGCCCGAAGAACGCGAGGTAAAATGGGCACCCAGCGTGGACCGTCTGGATGGCAGATATGATGGTACAGGACGCAGTTGTCGAGCTTCAATTGCGTTAGCTGTCGACGAAGACGGGTGTTAGGGGGCCACAAAGTCCCGTAAAGGCGTCCATGAGGCTGCGACAGTGAGGATCAGTGCGTTGGTGGAATAACGACAAAGCACGCTTATTCGGAGGAGTGGGGTCTAGAGTAGCTAAGGACGAAACGTGTGGAGGAGGGCTGGCCAAGAGCTCGTCGCGTGCGGTAGTGATAAGGCCGTTATGTGTCTCCGAAGGAAGCGGGCAACGCGACAGTGCGTCGGCGTCTTGATGTTTTATCTCCAACTTGTATGTAATACTGAAGCCATTCTTGCAAATGAAGAATCCAACGACCAAAGGTGGCCAGACAAATTCTTGAGTGTCGAAAGCCAGCACAAAGCGTGATTGTCCTATGCCCGTGCCCACTATATATATATATATATATATATATATATATATATACACGCCCAGTATGCCACACTACAGTAGGGATAGGGATGAGGGCGCTTGAGAGATGGAAAGAGAAAGAGAGAACGAGGAGAGTACGCATACGCGTTGGGCTCAGAAATAGGCAGTTTTAGTCCACTGGCTTTCAACTGAATGATGGATGCTTTCTTGACTTCTCAGAATCTATGGTGATCGTTAGCCATATTTCTATTCGAGCGATTCAAGTACTGAGCTTAAGGCGTCCAGTGCTTTGAGAGCGCTTCGAGAGGACATTGTCCCTATGTCCGATATGTGGGGTCTCGAAATGGCGAGTGCTACGCTCTTGAAGTGAACAGACACAGTAGACGTGGTCAGAACAAACCAAACAACACATATTTACTTTTTGATAGATGATATTGAAAGCCAAATTATTATAACATAAACTTTTATCCACACTCTAAACAACCACTCAATAGCATAACAAACACAAGGCGGCAGTGCCAACATTTGACTCACCACAAGGGCCCCCGGCAGACGGCCCACGGTGCCATGCACCGGGGTCCTCCTGCGAGAGAGAACTGTTCGCGCCAAACGCCACCAAAAAAAGACTCGCTCACTTCTCTCTTGCCACCACCAGGGCTTGTCGCCAGGGGTCACCGCCGGCGCTACCCATATAACCATGATGATGATAGTGGTGATCAACGCTTGCGAACACAATGCTACCTAATGCACAATATCTGTGACCCCGAAATATGGCTTCTGTGCGAGACTTCTGTGCCGACACGTCTTCCGGTTACAACCAGCCCTCACAAGGTTGCCGTACTGCCCACAGTTGTGCAGGTCCCAGGCATCTCCATCGCGCGATCTCACGACCACATTCCTGGCCAGCGGCGCTGACGACGGGCATAAGACAGCCAGCCGCGGATTACATCACTCCCACTGCGTACATTCCAAAACACTCGACAGAACAACGCACTAGGACAAAGGGACGGGAGTTTCGGGCTCCTCGCCCACTTGTAACGATGGTCAGTACTGCTAGTTAATACATCAAAGGTGGCCGAGACGCCCAGCTACAAAAAGCATAGGTGACTTTTCCCAACTCAACTCCAGCATCGCAAGATTAAAAAAAGAAGGAAGGGGGTAGGCATCCTTCCTCGTATCCTCATTCAGCCTGCTGTATAGTCTACAGAAAGGAGATACGTATCCTCTTTCTTGGGACTAGAACTACCAGGAAACCCTATGGGCTCTTCGACCTCTCAACTACGCCTGTGTCGATGAGTTCTTCAAATGCGGCGTCAAGTGCTTTTCGCTCAGCCAAGTTGATCGGTCGAGGATTGCATTTCCATGGTTGTACATCACCCGTGTCGATTCTTTGCTTGATCAGCGTAGTGTGGCCGCGGCGGTCACTGAACATCTTGTCGTGTTCGTAGAACAGCGTCGACAACTGCACTCTTTTCCCTTCTGACACGTTATGTGCCTCTACCAAAAGCGGGTGCACTGACCTTCCCTGTAGCATGGCACATTGTTCCTGCGGGGTGGTTAGTCGCTTTCTCGGCGCGATTTCCTCCTCGCGCACTCGCGCCTTTCCCTGCGATTGGCATGCCTTTGTCAATGCGGGGGCCTTCGAGAAAAGCTTTAGCGCGTCTCCATCACGCTCTCAATAAGCGCCATTCGCAATGACATTACCCGACTTCAAGAGGAAGTCTCGACCCAGGGTTAGAGACATTGACAGCCCAGGAAGATGCACGAAACGTTGTCGCCTCACGCACCTGTCTCAGCGGATCACTATAGCCTATAGCCGCATCACTCGATTGTGCTAGGCTCGTAGCAAAGCGGAAAACGGTGTTGCTTTGTATCAAGTGGATATTGCTCTCACGGAGATGGTGCAACACATCGCTACCGAATAAAGAAGCGCTTGCCCCAGTATACAAAAGTGCTACGAACTTCTTTCGAGCTATCGTTAACTCTATTAGCGGCGCAGGTGAGTCTACGGCATCACTTGCGTGACCGGCTGAGGGCGCAAGTGATTCAAACGCATTGGTGGAATTACTGATTGCCGCGCGGTGTCAATGTGGTTCACCGGTGGCGCCGTCCATTTTTACGGATCGCCCGTTTGCTCCTGACTCGGTGTGCGGTCCCATTCGCGGACGATGTGACCCGGCTTGATCGTAAGTCGCCTCGATCAGGCGGCCCTCGCTCCGGGTTGCGCTGCTGGTTAGGCCTCGTGTTGACCGTGCGCTCCTGCCGTAAAATGTCATGGGCGGGAGCGTAATGGGCCATACGGAGCGAGTAAGCGTAGGGGTCCAAAGTGCGGTCTGACAGCTTCCAACCACGTGGTACGTGTTCATCAGCGAACGATGCTGACGCGTTACCCCTAAACGTTTCGATGCACCTAGTGGTGCAACGTGCGACAGGCGGCTGCGCAGAGCCTTAGGCCTGATGAGTCACTCGACAACAACCGGCATCTACCCAGCTCCCAGCCTAGGCGCAGAAGAGGCAGCCGCAAGGAGACATACACTCTGTAAGGTGGCCCTATCACTCGCTGCACACAGCAGCTTACCGAGCGATCGGCGTCCACCGTCCCGGACGGTGGACGCCGCAAGACAAAACAGCAACAACGCCCGGCTCCGTGAGCTCCATGAGATAGAACAAGCTATTTAAAGAAAATTGGACCTCCCACGAGGCTTCCGTACTCCTTCGTTTCGGGCCTGACCTACAATCCACGTGCTCTAAGCTTTACTCACACCAGGATGCAGACCGCATGGCTCTCGTACCAACTGAACAACATTCTTGAAAACCAACAACAACAAAACAATAAAGAAAAATGCTTGCGAGCAGAAAACGAATGAAAACTCAACGTGCCAACGAGTTCAAACTCGTCACAAAAACCGATCTCCTCACTCTCAACAAAGCACACTGCCGACGCTAGCAAAGAAGTTGCCCTAGGCCTACTCTACCCCGGCTCAAACAAAAGCTTGTACCGAACCATGAAAACTGTCCTCTGAGCCCCACTTTGAGCGCCCGCGTGGGATCTTGAAATGGCGAGAGAGCTACGTGCTCTTGGAGTGATGAACGAACACAGCAGACGTGGGCGAAACAAACTAAACAACACATATTTATTTTATACTTTTTATTGACGATATCGTCAGCCGAATTATCACAACATAAACTGTGATCCACACGCTAAACAACCTTACACATAATTACATGAAACTCAAGAACATAACAAATAGAAGGCGGCAGCGCCAACGTTTGACTCACCAGAGGGGCACCCGGCAGACGCCCCATGGTGTTGTGCACCGGGGTCCCCCTGCGACAGACAACCGTTCGCACCAAACGCACCAGAGAAAGACTTGCTCAATTCTCTCTTGCCGCCACCAGGGCTTGACGCCAGGGGTTACCGCCGGCGCTACCCATATAACCATGATGATGATAGTGGTGATCAATGCTTGGGAACACAACGCTACCTATTGCTCATAGCTGTGACCCTGAAATATGGCTTTTGCGCGAGACAGGTGCGCTATGCGGCGGAAAGAGAATGTCCGCACCCCTACAAACAAGATATCTCGGACGGCATCCATGAGAGAACGAAGCATAGTTATGACTTTGCCATCTTTTTTATGTGTGTCGTCAGCGGTTGAAGACCCTTGAGTGGGCGTGGTCTTCTGACGTTCTATGTTTAGCGGGCGACTTGGAAGAATAGGCTATTCCTCTGTGGAGATATTCCTCTCCGCCGTCTCCTTTGAGCTTGTCGGTCTTGTTGCGGCTTCACTGAATGGTGCAGCAGAATTGCGTTGTCATTTTGAGTTTGCACAGTCTTGAAGGTCAAACGATGGCACCGACTCCGCTAGTAATGCCGGACTGTTTCAGCAGTATCCTTGTGGGTCGAATTGTCTCTGACCATTTGCTTAAGCACCACGCGCTTCTTCTTAATTCAAGAGCAGTCTTTCGATGAGGCAGTGTGTGAGCCATTACAGTTACCGCATTTAATAAATGTTGATTGACACACATCTTCCAAAAGCGGTTTTTTGCACCAGGGGCACCGTAGCGAGTTTGGGCACACGCCCTCGACGTGACCTAGTTTAAAGCCCTGCTGACACTGAAGTGGCTTTTTCACGAAAGGCCGAACAAGATGTCGAAAATGTCCGACTTTGACAGGGGATGGTGTGCCTTTGAAGACCAGTTTCACGCAGCGTGACTTCTCAAGGCGGTGCTCTTGAGTGATGACAGTAGGATCATTTGCCAGTTTAATGAGGGTAGGCCAGTCAGAGTCGGGAATCGCAATGTCTATGTCGTATATCACACTGGCTGTGGATGCGTTCTCAATCGGTATAAAGGGGCGCACTTCAATGCCGCCTCTCTCACTTGTTTCAGTGGTCCAACGCATTCACGTGGAATATGTGTATGGCGAATATATTTTTTCGCGTATTTACTCTGATGTCCTTGATTTGGCTAGGCACCACACGTTCCAAAAAAAACAAGCGGGAAGTGCTTGCCTCTAAGCAGTCGCAGGTTTCCTGAGAACTCTTCTGGCACAAATGTGATGACATGTGGTCAGCGTTCATGCCTTGACTTCGTAGTCGCTGTACTCGAAGTGGGAGAGGCTGCATTTACGATCACCCTGTTCACACTCTTGCTCCGGACAGGAATGAAATTATCGTCGGATCATAAGTCGTGTTCCGAGGCGCCTGAGTACAGCTCTGTGTTCTCACTGACACTGAGTGAGGTTCCTCTCTTCCTCGCGGTGGTCGGCCGTGATGACTGCTGGCCAGGTGGTCCTCCGGAAGGCCCCACTTTCATGACCGCAAGACTCGGAGCCGAGGCACCAGCAAAATGTGAAGGTTTCACCGAAAAAAAATGGAGAGCACAGAAGAAGCGCTTGGATACCTGAACAATTCGTCGTCGTTGTGGGCCACAACATGCGCATATTATTCTATAGGTTCCAGTTAACCATTATACTGATTATTCGCAGACTTAGCAATTCTTGAGCATGTGATAATGGTGAACTTTCGATTGGAGTTATATCAAATCAAGGTGATGGAAAACGTACCAAGTGGCATATAAAGCGATAAACTCACTAACTTTAGGACTGTTAACAACGACTGATAGGCAATGCTTTCCGTAACTCCATGTTGCGGTATATACATCGAAACAGCCCCCGTTTGTACGCGCAATTCACCCTCCGTGGTAGCTTAGATGCTTAAGTGCTGAACTCGCAGATAGGAGTTCGATTCTCAGTCTTCACGGGCGCATTCAGGCGAAATACGGCCGGCTATACACCCCTGTGCACTTAGAGTTTGGGGCACGTTAAAAAACTCCAGGTAGTCAAAACTAATGTGAAGTCCCCGTAAGCAGCGCCCCTCATAAGCATATCGTGGGATTGGCTCCTGGAATTTTCGAGACAGACAATTTCATTTCAACATAAAATTGCGTTACAGCGCGAAGAGAGAAGAGAAAAAGTGAGGCTATCGGAAGGCGTTCGTCTGCTTTTTTCAGATCAATCGCCTGAGTTCAGCAGAGTACCCGGATGCACTCTCAACTTCTTATAGAAAGGAGATGAGAGTGTGACTGAGACCCCGGTTCCGGACACGTTGCATGCTGACATTTCTGCTCCTGGGGCAGCGCTTGTTGTGGTTTTTTCGGTCAGAATTCTGCGTGAACATATACTTGCGTGTACATTATGTTTGGAAAATCACAGTACTGAAGTGTCTTCGCTGCTGGACCCTCGATGCTGAATGAAATAACCCGACCGTTCAACTCGGACAGGCTTACTCTGGATTTGAACTCAAGCAGGCTGGGCCCGACATTGTTTCGATCGATGAAGTATATACGTATCATATGTCAAGGTTGCAACCAGTGAAATTCCTCTACAGGTTACAAACTTGACCGCATAACCTGTAGTCGAGGCATACATTTTAAGATTCGTATCTGTGTAATTTAAAGGTTATACATTACCTTTTAACACGATACCTTCTACCATATAAGTCACGGTATTTTTCCTAGGCAAAAAGAAACTTTTAAAGCAAAAGGTTACTAGCAACCTCTAAAATTACAACCCCTTTTACAGGTATACCATGTTTGTGTCCGTAAAGGTATTTGAAAAAAAAAACTAAGCTGAAAGGTGATACTGTAAACTTTCAAATGTAACTTTTAAACAAATACAGCAGGCCTAAGACCACAGCATGGAAATAACCTTATCCAACCTCTGTATGCCTCGTACAAAACTATTCCATAATAAAGAACTTTGCACAGGACACGATGAAGTTGTGGGTTGATGTCCCTTCCAATCAGCAACCTGCATTTTCCTTTCACTTACCTGGCAAATAGAAGTGCCCTGAAAAAAAACACAGGTGTATCAGCTTAATATGCTTTTAACTTAATGGTAAACAAACCTTCTAATCAACAAATGTTTATAAAGCCTACGTGTTCATGGTATTTCTATGAGAAATTTGTGAAATCATTCGGCATACACAAATAAGAACAGTTCTTGCAGGAACATAGGCTCTAACATTCGTCGGAATGCAAAGCAAGTTAAACAAATTAGTCAGAAAAATAAAATCCATGAAGCACTTTATTTAAAATGCAAGAATGCACAATAATTTAGCTATACGTAACTGTGAAGTTTTTTGTAGAAAATATTCATATGAGAGCTTCCAAACATCTGCTTAAATAATCTTTGTCAATATAGTTTCACCAACCAATTGCATATGTAGAAATCAAACTTTTTTTTCTTCAAAAGCGCCAGGAAACACTTGAGTTAGGTTCCTGAAGGTTCTTGAAATCTTAAAAGTTGTTCAGCCATATTCAGGGTCTAGAAAAAACAGACGGATACATGATAGAGGAAGGCTTATGCCGATGGCACACTCACTGTTCAGTTCCCTCAGGTGAATTGTTTCTTCCTTCCTGCCTCTATGTACCCAAACTTGGTCCTTATGTACGTTACTTGCGGTGCAGCAATTTTTATTTCTCTCGGTAGAGCAGCCTGTAAATAGCATCATCAAAGATTAAAAAGAGCGTTACATACAAATTCAGCCATTTGCTAGACAGTGAGCATTCGTCCAAGTCTATTTTTCGTGTCATTTGAGACATGAGCACTTATCAGTGCGTTGGTTTATACTTATCCACTGATTTCGGCATCGTTCTCTGACTGCGCTCACAGTAACACGAGGAGAACCAGGTGGTCGTGGAGAGCGCGAGAAGCCACACAAGTGTGCCACCGAGAAAATACAGAACCGCCATTTTATTCTGCTAGGCCTGGGTGAGGCTTGAGTAAGCGCTGGCGCGGACTACACTTTTAGCACCAACACTACACCGGAAATCGCCGCATCAGTGAGAACATGGTGCGTAACCCTCCTTTCAACGTTGCGAAAAGTTGGTAAGCTGACAAAGCGAGTATTATGTGCTGCATGATAAGTCCGTCAATATAAATTCAGCACTAATCTTAAAGAAAAAATGTCACAAAATTTATATTTTAATACTAGAGTACCTAGTTCTTGTATACGAAAGCGACATTTATCAAGGCACACAAAAAGGAAAACAAAATTTTACTTACCGTGATCGGCAGTCCAGTTGTGGGCGTGGGGACTACGGTCACAATAGTCGCATCGCATGCGATCACCCGCATCGTCGACAACGAACATCACCATACATTACTTGCAGTCACTATGAAGCTTTTTGCACCGGCCATGTAACAAGCCACAAATGTATTTTTACTGGACTAGCATTTTAAAATCATGCCGACCACGCACCCAACACGTGTACAACGAGTGCGTCACGTTCAGGTAGTGGCATGAGACTATGGTGGAGAACACCTACCACTTAGTTGCCGTAGTCATAGTCGCCGTATATGGGCTTCATGAGAGACTCGTGGTGCCATGAGAGGGCACTGAGCGCAAGAAAAGTGCTGTAATCGGGAAGCGTGAACAGCCTCCGCAGCAGTTATTACAGAGGAAGCTGTTTTGAGATCACAACTCGAGTGTCGCGCAGCACCGTTTAGTTGTCCACCACCGCCGCTGCCGCCGCCGCCGGTGTTCGTAACCACATTGTGCGAAATTAGAAGAAAAAAGTGGCCCCATATTTACATGTATTCTGCAAATGTCGTCGAAAGACGATAGTCTCGCGTGTGGAGAGAGTGAACAGGGCATTTATTTGATGTTATGCGCAAAAAAATCGGTGAATAGTATTCTGGAGGCGCTGCGTTAGATTGCCTCAAGCACGCAGTGGAGGCGAACGAGCGCATCAAGTCACGTCACACGTGAGACATAAGCTCCATCTGGCAGTTTTTTTAGAAAACAAAGCGTGTGGCTCTGAGACGGGTGTGCACGCTCATCTCAGAGGTGATAAGGTGTAGAACGCAAAGCGACGGGTAGGGGCCACCACCGTCTCGTTTTAGCAAAGCGTTGGAAACACTCGTCTTTTCCTGCAAGCGTTTCATGGTCGGTGCATCGTGATAAGCGCTACGGCCCTTAAAATTACTTATGTACGCCTTTCCTAGTAAAAGGCTCACATACAGAATATATACGTGTTGTTATGGTACCCCAGACAAGCGCAATAATTGCTTTTTAATTGACAATTGCACAAACATGAATGCTCTCAGTCTTGAGCAACATATGTGGGCGCTGCGGATGGGGTCGGCCGTTTAGAGTATCGGATGCAGTTAGGAGTGCACAAACAGACAAACGTACAGACAGACAGACAGACAGACTAAAATTTTATTGTCAAAGGTCCGCAAGAAAGACTATCGTCTTTAATAACAAACCTAGTACAATGACACAGTCGGGCTCGAACCCGGGTGCGCTGGGAGCCAGCCCAGTATTCTACCAATGAGCAACACAGGGTTTTTTTTATAATGAGCAGCACAGGGTCTTGGGACTTGCTTGCACACTTGCCTTAGACAGGCTTGATGTTGAAAAAGCAATCGCGTTAATACGACTTATCATCATCATCATAATCATCATCATAATCATCAGCCTGACTACATCCACTGCAGGACAAAGGCCCCTCCCATGTTCCGCCAGTCAACTTGGTCCTGTGCTTGCTGCTGCCAATTTGTACCCGCAAACTTCTTAATCTCATCTGCCCAGCTAACCTTCTGTCTCCCCCTAACCCGCTTTCCTTCTCTACGAATCCAGTTAGTTACCCTTAATGAGCAGCGGTTATCTTGTCTGCATGCTACATGGCCGGCCCATGTTCATTCCACTTCTTGATTTCAACTATGATATTCTTAAGCCTGGTTTGTTCTCTAACCCACTCTGCTCTCTTCTTGTCTCTTAAGGTTACACCTACCATTTTCCTTTTCATTGCTTCCTGCGTCGTCCTCAACTAACGACTTATACGAATTATAAAGCAATTTAAAACAGTGAAAGAACAACCAGTTGTCGAACAATGTGAATAGCGTAACGATGGGGTCGTCCAATGCTTCAACCCGTTACAAAAGATTGTTCTTGTTCAGCTATTAACTGTGGCGCATGCCCACTTCAGGCACAATTCCACATCGTCGTCAGCCATTGCATGAACGATTGGCACGAAGTTCCTTGAAAGTGTTGAGTGGGTACCCCGATTCTCAGACGAACGACGAAAAATAGCATAGCGAGTGCCAGCCTATATACTACCCTAACATTTTTATTATTAATGCCGTAGTGGCCATCAAGCAAGTGTGCTTGCAGCAGTTACTCAATGAGTGTTTAGAAAAGCCTATGAAAGGCCGCTCTTCTAGCCATCGTTGTGACTGTGTTGGAGCAGTTATTACGCTGAAACTTCATATTACACAAGTTCGTTGTGATTTTAGAAGGCAAAGTTAGTAAATGGCTTCTTTCAGACACCGCCCTTATAAAGCATACGAGCGTTGCTGTTAGCGCTTTATCGGCGTAGAGTTTCCTACAGCTCTCACTGTTGGACGTTGACGCGTGGTTCTGTTCGGCACATATATATATATATATAGGGGAACAAGTATATACTTAAGGGCTCGTTTTTTCGTGTTTTACACAATATTAATGACATCTAACAGACAATAATGCCAAGGAAAGTATAGAGGAAGTTATTAGGCCAATCGTAATATAAATGTGAAGAAAGGAGAGTGGGTGAGGAGATGACTTGCCATGGACAGGATATATGTATATATTGAAATAGAGGTGTTGTACGTCGAGAAAGGTTCAGACGTAGCTTGGCAAAATGTCCTTTATCAGGCAGGTCTGGCTAATGGCGAGCGGCGTGCGCGAGCTACTACTGTAGCCACCGATTATCATCGTCTTCTTCATTGCGAGCAGAGCGTCCGTTATTCAGATTCGTTAATTCATTACAATTACTCCCCGCGAAATAAGGAGCCATCCTGGCGACCTATGGACAAGTAAACACGGGAGGGTCGTAGCAGGGCTTAAGTCTCGAGACGTGGACAATTTCCTGGCCACGACGACGTTGGTCAGAAGATGGTTCCAGTGGCTCGATGAAGTAATTCACTGGTGACGTTTTTTGTAGCGCACGATATGGGCCGTGATACTTGGGTACCAACTTGATAGAAAGGTCAGGTGTAGCAGAAGGAACATGCAGCCAGACGAGTGAACTTGGATCGTAGGAAGTAGTGTTATTTGATGCGTCATGGTGGTGCTTTTGGCGTCCTTGGTCTTGGGTTGTGAATGATCTTGCCAGTTGGCGACATTCCTCAGCGTATGTAGCGGCTTGAGACAAAGTCGTGGACTCTGAGGAGTCAGGTTTGTACGAAAGAATGGTGTTCATAGTGCAAGAAGGTTCGCGTCCGTAAAGGAGGAAAAAAGGAGAGAACCCAGTAGTGCTTTGAATGGCGGTATTATAAGCGAACGTGATAAACGGGAGCACTCGGTCCCAATTGGAGTGGTCTCACGAGATATACATAGACAGCATGTCACCAAGGGTGCGGTTGAAGCGCTCTGTCATTCCACTGGTCTGGGGATGATAGGCGCTTGTAGTGCGGTGAACGACGTGGCACTCACGCACCAATGCTGTGATGACGTCTGACAAGAATACGCGACCACGATCGCTCAGTAACTCCCGAGGTGCTCCATGACGTAATACGATGTTGTGAAGAACGAAAGTCGCAACGTCTTTTGCTGTAGACGAGGGAAGGGATGAAGTTTCGGCATACCGCGTGAGATGGTCGAGGGCAACTATGATCCAGCGGTTACCGTCAGCAGTGTTGGGAAGGGGACCATAGATATCGATGCCGACGCGGTCGAATGGTCGGGATGGGCATGGTAAGGGTAGCAAGGTACCGCTGGCGTGACAAGGGGGAGTTTTTCGTCTCTGGCACGTCAAGCAGGCCCGAACGTATTGTCGTATAAAACGGTACATGCCACGCCAGTAATATCGGAGACGTATGCGAGAATAAGTCTTCAGGAAACCTGCGTGGCCACATTGGGGGTCGTCATGAAACGTGGAACAAATTTCGGATCGCAGATGACGTGGAATCACGAGTAGCCACTGTCGTCCACCGGGTGCGTAGTTGCGTCGGTACAGCACGTCGTCGCGAGTGGCGAAGTGCTCCACTTTCCGACGCAACGTGCGAGAAGGGGGGGAAGCCGTCCGCCCAGCCAGGATGTCTAGAATCGAAGCAACCCAAGGGTCTTTGCGTTGCTCAGACGGCATGTCGGCGATGGTGACGGCAGTGGCTTCACAGGTTAGACTTTCGCAGCAGTCCGGGTCAGGGGGTAGAGGCGAACGGGATAGGGCGTCTGCGTCCGAATGTTTCCGGCCGGAGCGATAGACCACGCGAATATTATATTCTTGGAGGCGTAATGCCCATCGGGCGAGGCGACCGCTTGGATCCTTCAGTGACGACAACCAGCAGAGGGCGTGGTGGTCAGTCACGACGTCAAAAGGGCGCCCGTACACGTAAGGTCGAAATTTTTCTATCGCCCAAATAATAGCGAGGCATTCCTTTTCAGTAACAGAATAGTTGCTTTCGGCTTTGCTAAGAGTTCGGCTTGCGTAGGCAACCACGTACTCTTGGAAGCCGTCTTTCTTCTGTGCAAGAATAGCGCCTAGCCCGACACCACTAGCGTCGGTGTGGATCTCTGTGGGTGCCGATGGGTCGTAGTGTCGCAGAATAGGTGGCGACGTGAGGAGGTGGCGCAGTTCATTGAAAGAGTCGTCACAGGTGGCAGACCAGGCTGAAAGGTCTCTGGAGCCGGCGAGGAGCTTGGTCAAAGGAGCGATGATCGTCGCGAAATTGCGGACGAAGCGCCGGAAGTAAGAGCAAAGGCCTATGAAGCTTCGGAGCTCTTTCATGGTGGTCGGTTTGGGAAACGCTGAAACGGCTGTAAGTTTGGCAGGGTCAGGAAGAATGCCGTCTTTTGAAACCACGTGGCCAAGGATCGTAAGCTTTCGAGCGGCGAAATTGCACTTCTTCAGATTCAGTTGCAGCCCCGCGGCAGAAATACACGCGAGGACTTTCTCGAGGCGAGTTAAACGGGTTGCAAAGTCAGTTGAAAAGACGACAATATCATCTAAATAACAAAGGCAAACGTTCCATTTGAGGCCTCGAAGGATAGAGTCCATCATCCGCTCGAAAGTAGCTGGCGCGTTGCAGAGGCCGAAGGGCATGACTGTGAATTCGTAAAGCCCGTCGGGCGTGATGAAAGCAGTTTTTTCACGATCGGCCTCTGCCATGGGTACCTGCCAGTATCCAAAGCGGAGATCTAAAGGAGAGAAAAATTCAGCTCCCTGTAGGCAGTCCAAGGCATCGTCAATGCGTGGCAGCGGATAGACATCCTTGCGCGTGATTCGGTTGAGACGCCGGTAGTCCACGCAAAACCTGATGGATCCGTCCTTCTTCTTCACCAACACAACTGAAGAGGCCCAGGGACTGCTTGACGGTTCGATTATGCCACGTGTCAGCATGTCGTCAACCTGTTCATTGATGGCACCGCGTTCGGTAGTTGACCCACGATATGGACGCTGCCGTAATGGCGTCTCTTGACCGGTATCTATACGGTGAACAACAAATGACGCTCGACCTAAGGAAGGCTGATTGTGGTCAAATGAGGCTTGAAAACGCTGTAGGAGCTTGATCAGCTGTTTCTGCTGCCCAGGCGTGAGTTTACAATCGATGGACTTGCGGAATACATCCATAGGTTCATTAGCGTCAGTTGCGGGTGTAATGGCACAAGTCGGTAAAAATGGCTTGTCTGGATAGATCGGGTCTTCGAAAATACAATTTAAGGTCTCGAGGCTTCCCAGACACTCACCGCGTAGCAGGATGTACGGACAAGCAGAAACGTTGCACGCATAAAGTATCGCCGAACCATTGGAAAAGTTGATGACGGCAAACGGGAGGACGATGGTTCGGTGTTGCACACTAGCTATAGTTGGTTAGAACAGGAGCGTCGAGTTAGTGGCAGCAGGGGAAAACACAGGCACTAGGACGGCGGACAACGGCGCGATGCGGACGTCAGCTGCGGCAAACACTTTCGAGGGACTGTGGTGGTCGATATCAAGGCACGGATTCGTCAACGTGAGTTCAGCACGAGCGCAGTCGACGAGGGCCTGATGGGTAGAAAGGAAATCCCATCCTAGTATGACGTCGTAAGGTGAACGTGGGAGAACAACAAAGTTGACGGCGTACCAAACATCTTGAATAAGAACGCGTGCTGTGCACTGAGCTGTCGGCGCGATGAAATGGGAGGTGGCTGTACACAGAGCAAGATTCGTAAGCGGCGTTGTAACTTTTCTCAAATCGCGACACAGTTTTTCACTAATTACAGAAACGACGGCGCCTGTGTCGACAAGTGCACGTACAGCAACACCTTCTACTAGCACATCAATTTCGTTGGTCGGACAAAGAGGAGGTCTTAGAAAGTTCGACGACGACGCAGTTCTTGCCTCCGGAACTGCGGCTGTCAGTTTTCCTCTCGAGCGGGGCTCCTGCGCCGAAGCATCGGGGAGACAGATCGGCGACGGGGTGGTAATGACCGGCGAGAATCGACGGGGCGTCTTGGGGACAATGAGTCGGTGATAGGAGAAGATGGTCGCTGGGGATTCTGGGCAGCCTGGTAATTTGCAGAATTCCCATGGTCTGGAGGCTGGAAGTTGCGACGGCGACAGTAGCGTGCTATATGTCCCACGAAACCGCATGAGAAACAGATGGGTCGATTATCCAAGATGCGCCATGGGTTAACGACAGAAGGTGCAGGGGGCGACACGGGATGGGGTGCCGTGTATGTAGGCAGCGTCGTAGGGTAGGAGGACCCGGTGCCCCGGTATGCGCCAGAGACAGGTGGGGCTGGGGGTCTAGCAACGACGGCAGCGTAGGTCAGCGGCGTAGGGACAGGTGGCGATGGAGGCAGTGCCTGCGTGACCTGTGTCTCAATGATCTGGCGTAGACGTGGGTCTAACGAGGTCACTGGCGCGGATGCTTCGGCCACAAGAGAAAGCTGACGCGCAACTTCCTCACGAATGAATTGTTTGATTTGGGGCAGTAAGACGGTGTGATCAGCAGCGACGTCGTGTACGAGGGCGGAAACTTCAGCCGTATCTTCTGCGGCCCTGCGCGTCGAGACACGCTGCTTTCGCAACTCATCGTACTCCTGACAGAGCTGGACACCATCGGTGACGGTCTGTGGATTCCTAGCGACGAGCATCTGGAAGGAGTCGTCGTCAACTCCTTTGATGATGTGCTTGATTTTGTCGCGTTCGGTTAGAGATTCATCGATGCGCTTGCAAAGGGACAAGACATCTTCAATGTAACTCGTAAAGGTCTCGTCCCTGCGCTGGACTCGACTACGAAGACGCTGTTCCGCGCGAAGGCGGCGCACGGCGGGACGGCCGAAGACCGCGGAGATGGTGGTCTTGAAGGTGGACCAGTTGGTAATTTCGCCTTCGTGGTTCTTGAACCTGAGGCTGGCCACATCAGCGAGGTAAAAGCGCACGTTTGTGAGCTGGTCGCAGGCGTTCCACTTGCTAGAAGCGCTTACGATTTCGTACTCGACGAGTCAGTCCTCGACGTCTTGTTCGTCGTTGCCGCGAAAAATTGGTGGGTCGCGTTGCTGAGGCGCGCCAGTACAGTAGACTGTCGTTGGTAAGGCAGCTTGAGAAGGGCCAGGAGCAGTCATGGTGAACGGTGAGGGTAGCGTCCGATTGCGAAGTTCCAGGTTGATGGGAACCCCGGCTCCTCCACCACTTAAAATAGAGGTGTTGTACGTCGAGAAAGGTTCAGACGTAGCTTGGCAAAATGTCCTTTATCAGGCAGGTCTGGCTAATGGCGAGCGGCATGCGCGAGCTACTACGGCAGCCACCGATCATCATCGTCTTCTTCATTGCCAGCAGAGCGTCCGTTATTCAGATTCATTAATTCATTACATTATATATATATATATATATATATATATATATATTTATATATATATATATATATATATATATATATATATATATATATATATATATATATATATATATATATATATATATATATATATAGACAGGCTTGTCGAAGGTCTGCCACCAGATTTGCGCATAAAGATACAGTTATCCGCCCGAAGGGCCATCGTGCTTGATTGAAGACAATGCCTAGTCTTCCTGGATCCGTCGTGTTTTCACAGTTCCCTTCGGCAAACACTGCTCCGAATCACGACCGCCGATTATTGGAATCAGACAGAAACCGACGCAGAAGATGAGGTACAGAAGCAGGTGCCATATGTTTTTACGTTTTTTTTCCCTCCTTACCACGAACATTGCGCTAGAACGCCTCAGGAGGCCACGGTAGTCCAAGTATTTCATCTCTCCAACAACCATCTAACCCACATTGCCACGAGCCGTAAATGGCGCACTTACAAGTATTATAGCACACTCTAGCACCAAATCATTTCAGGTCTCCTTGCGCGCGACTGGAGCCATTGAATTCTATTTCCTTGTCATCCTCGCTGAACCTGTAACCGTTGCTCCTTGAATGTAAACTCTTAAACGTATACGGCGAACACTCTGTCAGCTCTAAAGCTCACTGTTGAAGGTATACACGAGCCACATACCTTTAAATTTAGATTGTAACCTCTGTAAATCAGCATGCAAGCCTTTAGAACATGGGAACACAAAAACACAAAAACGTTGACTGATGCAACCTTAAGGATAGAGGATAAATTTTGGTAAAGGTATATTTTGAGGATACGCGGTTAGGAGCTTAGTTGTCAATTATTGGTTACACTCTCACATATCAGTCATTTTAATAACGAGGCAGTTCTGCAGATTTGATGATCAATGACAGCTCCAATTCTCATTTTTAAGGAAAGCCTTAAAGGTCATTTCTTCTCGCTGCTCATAATTTTAGGCGCGAAGCTCCCAATGGCGTGGTTTGTGCGTCCATCGTTGTAGTGCGTAACCACTGGTGGCACATATTCGAAAGAGTGGTCCATATAATGTCTGCTGAATGGCAGTATACTTGTACAAGATGAATACGTAATGAAAAGGTGTGCGACGGCGGTACTTGAAGTGTTCACTAGAGAGACGGACGGACGGATTGACATACAAATGGACGGACGGATTGATGGACGCACCGACGGACAGACAGACAGAGAGGCGGATGCACGGATGGACAGACGGACAGAGAGACAGAGGGATGACCACATGAGCATACGCACGGATGGAGAGACAGACAGACAGACAGACGATTGAACAAACGGACGGACGGACGAACACATGAACGGACGCATAGATGGATGGACGCACGGATGGTCACACGGATGGACGGACACACGGACAGACGCACGGACGGACTGACGAATGATTCGCTCCGCCAATCATCATTCAATTCATAGATATGCTCTGATTTTTCGTTGCCGTTTTTATCCTTGTGTCGCAGCAATCTCTATATATACTTTTTATTCTTGCAGCTAGCGATCTAACAAATACAAACTGGTTACCATATGGCTGAAAATTCTATCCTTAGTGATGAAGTGACTGCTTTGCTCCTCTGAAAGTACTTGAAATAAATTACTGCAGATGTTACTACAGTCTCTGACTGACCTGTTTTTACTGAACTTGTCACTGAGATGCATTTTTTAAGCATCTTATTGATATTGAATAACGGTACCTGTAATGCAAGGGTTTGAACACTTACGTGGCCTAGTGCAAGAAGTGAACTTCCCCGGCTGATTTTTTTTATTATTAATGTCTTCAAAGTACCGGCAATTTCGTCCTCAGCACTCAGTTGAGAAAAAGTTATACTTCGCGTGAAGAAAGGTTATTGCAAAAAAAATGGGGGAAGTTGGGACCAATACTAGGGTCGATATTGTCGCGTTCCTTCTCCCATGACCCCCAACAGGAGCCGTGCCCACACCACCACGCTACGAACGTTAAAATTGCCGTTCACCAGACCACGAGATCACACTCTGGGGACTCGAATTCTCTCTTTCTTTTTTTTTTTCTTACTCAAAAGACGGCGATCCATCGTTGGTATCACTTGCCAACCACGCCCACATTTCGTGCACTTCAGGAGTTCCCATATTGTTCCGGGAAACAGAATCTCGCCACTTCACTTGAATGGCTCTTCTTGTTTGCCGATCAAAAAGCACGCATACCCTCAGGCACAAGTATATGATAGAGGACTGAAGACGAAAAAGAAGGCGAAAACACTTTACTATCGCGAAAGTCTGTGGGAAATGAGCGAGCCAGTGGGAGGACAGGCTCGGTGTTTGGCGCTGCCCGACGGCCGCGCCGAAAAAAAGAACGCGGCACCAAATGGCAAAATCTGAGAACAGGCTGCCCGACAGAAGAAACGCGAAACAGAACTGTAAAACCAAACAGCACAGCCGACGAAAAAGCTTGCAGCTGACGCCCGGTATTCTTTCTGGGTTTCCGGGTACGAGGAAAAGCTTTCTGGGCATTAGCGTCGTGGTGTGCCTGTGAGAAGAGAGGAGCCGCGTCGCCATTTTCAGCGCGCAACGTCGGAGCTACGGTGGACAGGCTCCGCCGACAGGAAGCTGAGAGCCACGAGCATATGCGCATACCTCGGCCCTCGGTGGCGAAAGGGGACGCTGCTCTTCAGTCAGACGCGCAGGGTCTCGGGCGATGGTGCACAGGCTACTCCTCGCGTGTGTCGGATGATTGGCACGGATCCCCGAAGGGAAATGCCATCCGCCCTTTCTAGGACGCTCCCTTACAGCGCTGTCCGTGCAACGCTTGTTATCTTCGTAGCTAGGTTTCAACGCGTGTAGAGGAAACGTTTGCTTCTTTCTCCCAATCCATTTATATCAGCACAGCCGTTCCAGTAGAGACACACAGAACAGCTGAGCGCGAGTACAAAGAGCTCTCAGTGGTGCAAGCTATCTGTACCTATTATTTTTGTCTTTGTGTGTGGGTGCTTTCCTAGTAGCAGCATGGTTGAGTAATGTCTTTTATGCCAGTGCAACAGTGACGTCTACACACACACACACACACACAGATATATATATATATATATATATATATATATATATATATATATATATATATATATATTTTGCCGTGAGCAGGAATTGAACCTACGACCTTCGAATACATTCCTTGGCATTATTGTCTAATAGATCTTATATATATATATATATATATATATATATATATATAGTCTAGTAGATCCTCCGTGAGCGGTCACAACGTGGTTTATTTCGACGTTTCGGCCTAGAGTCTGGCCTTCATCAGGAATAAAGATACAGTTTGTCTGTGCTCAGCTTTATACAATCTCAAATCAGAGGGCAAGGAAAGAGGGAAAAAAAGGAAAGAAAAAAAGAAAAGGAAAGGAAAGAAAAGGAAAGAAAAAAAAAGAAAAATATTACACGGTGGACGCCCCTCGGGTGCCCCCCTTCCACTTTTCCCTCCACTTCCCCCCCATCTCTCTCCCCCCTCTCCCCTTCACCTTTCTGATGTCAGGGGTCTGTGTATGTTTCCGTTCACTAGCGCATTCCTCCCGATCAGACGGCCCCTCTCTCTCTCTCTCTCTCTCTCTCTCTCTATATATATATATATATATATATATATATATATATATATATATATATATATATATATATATATATATATATATATATATATATATATATATATATATATATATATATTCTCGCTTTTGCCACCTTCAACACGACGCCCTTTGACTCGTGGGAGCCATTTCTTCATCCCAGCTTCTACGGCCGATCTATACAGGATGCACAACGGCAGCAGTCGCGACAAATCTAGGTCAACTCGCGGGAGAATAAGCTGTTCTCACCTTCTTCAAGTCTCTCTCGAGAAACCGCCTGAATCTGAGCGAAAGTGTTTTCTCTAAGACAGCCGACCCTGTCGGTCGAGTGGCCCGGGTGAGTGGCCCGGGCGGTGTGCCTTATTTGAATACCACGTCGCCGTCATCTGCCCGCTCTTGGGCCTTATTTGAATACAGCGCGTCGTAGAGAAAGCCTGTTAGAACGGCTTTTCGAAAGATCGCCCAACATCCAGTTCCCTCTCTGTCCTGGTGACGCTAAGCGTGCGGCAATGGTGACAGGCATTAAGATTACAAATGAAGCACGCGCGTCTGTGACGAATGGAAAGCGTCAACACCGCACTAGATTTGGACGCTCGCTCGACCAAACGGAGGCAAGGAGTTTTCGATCCCGTAGCTGATATAGGCGCGGGACCGAGCTGCTAGCGTCACGCACTGGGCAGCATCAAGAGGCTCCCACCTAACAAGAAAAGATAAAAAGAGACGCAATCGCCAAGCGGGATTCTCGCGACTGTGTAACGTCATCATTGACGTGTCAAGTTTGCACTGCCACTGTCTGCTTCACTCCGCGTGTCTCACGTCCCATACAATTTCCGGAGGTCAGCCGTCGTTCGTCGACTTTCTGCACAGCAGGCCAGCGAAGTTTTCTCATGACACGAGGGGCACCGGTCTCATTGCTTCTCAAACAGTCGTCATGTGAGAATTTCGTCTTTTTCAGTACATGTACCTACGCTTTGTCGTAAGAACGTATCGTTTTTTTTCTTCTTAAGCGGGGGGAGGGGGGGGCTATCACTGTGTTGGCTTTCGTGATAATTCTATTCAATGCCGAACTAAGCAAAGTTATAAAGGGCAAAAAATTCTTCAAGATCATCTACTGGAATATCGCTCTCTCGCTTTGTCTTATTGTCACGTCAACTTCTCAATTCTTTTATTCTTTATATTCCCGTGCAGCGTTGTTTAGGACTTTGTTGCACATAGTATAAACCATTGAAAGTCTATGTCTTATAGAGACGCATTCAATGATATTATCTGCGATTACTACTTGGTAAACTCGAGTTAATGACCTTCTCTATCTTTCTATTCCCTTTAAGTGGTTCGCGGTATATGTGTCGGCTTCGTTTGAGAAAAACAGCTGCTTCCTCACATATCGGTTCAGCGGGCGTGGCCACTGGTACACCATACACGCAGCCGCGATCAACTCCACGGGTCTTGCCGCCGACGCGCCCTGACGAACCTCCGCAAGGATCGCTGGCATTGACCACGAACACCAGCTTCTTGACCCTCGGTACCACTTTCCTTACTGCCCTGTCTTGTTCGTTACGTTCGACCCGCTTCTGGGCGTGATATCTCCCCTTGTTTTTCTATCTACAGTACTTTTGCTGTATTCAAGCTCACTTCTCACGCCACACTTCGCAGGTCACACTTCGCACGCTTTAGCGCGGAGAGCTGTGTAGGTAATATCTTTTTGGACACACGTCACGAAGGAGATAAGTAGCAAGGAAAATACGTGCAGATTAACAAGGCTGAGTTCATTAGACACAGCACTAGAATAAGTTGGGAAAGACAACTCTGTTTCTGATAATCTTCTGTTATAAATAAAAGAAAGGAAAAAAGAGAAAGCAACATTGATCTGATTTTCCTATTAACTGGTCCGAAAAGTGATATACTGGTGGGACCGATAGTTATGCAAACAGGTGAGATGCGCTGACTGTATCCATTTTTGTGGAACGTCCTTACAGCAATCTATAGCGATGAGCCGTGGTGGCCTGATGGTCGCGGTGTTGGAGTGGGGACCTGATGGTCGCGGGATCGAATCCTTTCTGCGGTGGTCGCATTTCGCTGGCGGCAAAATGATAGAGACCCATGCGATTAGATTTAGGTTCGCGTTAAAGAACCACCCGAGGTGGTCAAAATTTTCGAAGGCCTCGATGGTGACCTCTCATAAAAATATCGTGGTTTACGGACGCGAAATTTCAACAAGTGCTAATGCAATCTCTATTACACAAATAAAATGTTTATAGGCATGAATGTAAAGTGATATCTAAAGTCGATTGCCCTCGTTCAATTTGTCCTTGTTCATTTCCACCGCCGCTTCAAACAAGTTTAACACGTCAGTCTGGGTCCTGTTGCCTTCAGGCAAGCCGTCAACCATGCCTTCACTCAAACGCCAGATCCTTGGTGCGCACTGTCTCAAGGCGAGCAGTTTTCACCAGCCTCCTGACTTCCCTGTGAGGTTCTACTATCGCTTTTCTCGTCGAGTAGTTGCTGCGCACATAAAGCGAGATACGACGACAAATTTTACTTGCTTTGTACTCGCTAATAGATGTATGAAACGAGCAGTGCTGCTGCTGTCATCAGAGCGGTTGCGTAAACTGCAATGCGATGAAGTGACCTCCTCCTCTCTTTTTTTTTAATTCTGTTTGCAGGACAACTAGTTCGGGGCTTTGCGCGCCTCAGCAAGGCGGTAAATGAAGCGACTAAAATAGCAGTTATCGTCTTTCATCACCGACAGTAATTGAGCGCGCCTCGAAACTGGAGCCCACAACACGGATTCATTTCTTTTCCGACCGGCAGTCCGGGAAGCGAGCAAGACGACTTAGACGCGTCGAGTTGGGAAGATGGGTGACAGCCCGTGCGGAACGAGTCGGCGAAACGTAAGGACCCTCTCGTAGCACTTCCGAGAAAACGAGCGGGAAGACGTGACCGTTCTACGTCGGAGTTTCGAAAAGGCGGTAAAAAAATATGAGCGAAATGTTGGTCTTGGCGGAAGAAATGCGCATGGAACTTGAGATCTTCCGATGAAGACGCCCTAAGCTGTCGTAATTAGTCTCCTCCCTCTTCGCATCTCTCCAGGAGGAAGTTTTTTTCGAGAAAGTGAGTGAGACTTGCGGAGTGGAAAGAAATAATATTAATAATAATAACTAAAATGCAAGCGATTGAAGAAGTTGTGCTCCGTTCCTTCAAACTTAGCCTTTCGAAGGCACATGGTGTTCAGTCATCCACTTTGACGTGAGTCTAGTGAGAATCTTTTATCTGAATACTATCCTGTCGTATTAGGATATCTCCACTTGAACACGTTTTATTGTTTAAGGCATCCCTCTGCTGCGTACCATGGTTGTACAGATTCGCGTGCTAAGAAATTCATGTCCACTTTCATGACTTTTTTTTCAAGCGTACATTGATACTAATCAGTTATTATGTCTAACTCATCTACGTAAATTTTTCCTACTATTGTGACTGCAATAAATGAGACAGTATATTGTTTATAATAGAGTAAGCTAAAGGCAAGCAGTGAAGGCAAGTGGAACGATGGATTGAAAGATGTTTCATTCTATAGAATGATAGAATAAAATGTTATATATTTATGATAGACTTTGTAATGCGAACGCTCTATGTCCGTGTCGTCAGAACTTGCTGAGCCAAATCTTCACACTATGCAAGCCGCCGGCACCTTTAGAGTGCTGTGACGAAGCATTCTTGAGAGCAGAGTTGTTATAAATGCCGAATATAGGAGCGTCTGCTTGCAGTAGTTTACTTGAAGGCCTAGCGCGTGACCTGGAATAATCGGTTCGCATGAACTTGAATTTCAAGAGGATCATTTTGAAGAGGCCTAATAGCGGTGATATAACGCGCATGTGTGGCTTGACAATGTGCGTTGGGGGAGAAAAATGAGGAGATGCAGGCAAAGTGTGACCTGATTTGCTAGCTTAATATATCAAAAGGGAGCAGGGAAAAAATTAGAGAGGAAAAGATGCCCGCGCAGCTTTCAGCCACTCACTTAGGACAATGAAAAAAGTGCAGTATGTATTTGGCGCCTCTCGGTTTACATGACGCTTGCAAATCAGGGTGGTTGCATAAAACTTCAGGCATACGACCAACGTATGACAGGAATCACTGCTTAGAGATGAATTTAGATGACGGCTAGAGCACTCATAAAGCCTACCGATTTGTGCATGCGGACGCAACCGATTCGCAAGTAACCGCACCGATAGTACGCCCCATCTGTGGTGCTATACAGCAAACGCTGATTGATTGATTGATAAATTGGTGGGGTTTACCGTCCTAAAACCAACATTTGATTATGAGAGACGCCGTAGTGGAGGGCTCCAGAAATTTTGACCACTTGGGATTCTTTAACTTGCACCCAAATCTGAGCACACGGGCCTACAACATTTCCGCCTCCATTGGAAATGCAACCGCCACAGCCGCGATTTGATCCTGCGACCTGCGGAGTGAGTGGTGCGTCATTGTGGCACTGGATAATGCAACGCTTGATTGTTAAGTTATCCTCTTCGATTCAAAACGTCCTAAAATAAAACATTGAGCTATATTCACGCTTGTATCGCTCAAATAACACCACTAGAAAATGTTAACTTTGTGTCCCATGGCCTTAATCTTTCTTTAAGAGTCATGGAGTGCGCTAACAGCAGCAACATGTACAAACAGCAGCAACAACAAGGACAACGAAAAGCGACCCCATGGGCCAATTTCCAAAGACATACAGATGTTTCGACAACTAGATTGTTTTATCGTGGCAAGACAAGCTGCAATACTAGACCAGAGGGGCTTTCAGGATTAGTGCTGTATAGTGACAGCAACACACAGTTCTAAAGATGCAGCTTTTCATTGTTATTTTTTTAACATAGATTATCGCCTCTACTTGTACACGACAGGAAAAGCAAAAAAGCACCGGTGCGCGAAAATCTGCACTGCTTGCTCGAGTGGCCTGCCGTCCATGCCAGTGGCACAGCTTTTTGTTCTTCAGCAGCGATATACGCCGCACTTCTTCACGCTGTATTTAATCTTGAAGAACCTCACTGCATCTACGAAGCACTCTTGCGTTTCACTGGACATCGTGCGAGATAACCGGCGTACCTGCAGGTGTCATTACACTCTACAGCAGCGCGCAATTTATGGGCTCCAAGAGCAAACGTTCCATACACGGCTTCTTTTTCTTTCCTTTCTTTTTTCGTGTTTTAGCTTGTATTTTGTGTTTCGCTTTTAGAAGATCGCATGAGCGTCGTTCATGGACACAATTTCTCGTGTTTTCTTTCTATTTATTTTCACCAAGAAAACTCAGTTTTCTTATTAATGGCGTCGGTATAGCGGCGACAGCTATATATATATATACCTATATATATATATATATATATATATATATATATATATATATATATATATATATATATATATATATATATATATATATATATATATATATATATATATATCGATAGAGAGAGAGGGAGAGAAAGAGAAAGAGAGAGAGAGAGAAGGCTAGAGAAGGCTACAATGAGTTTAAACAAGAAGGGCAAGTTAAAGTTAGCATTGAGCAATGAACAAAATGTTAGCGTACTGATTATATTTCATAGTAAACACTCTTAAAATAAAGAATTGAATAATGATAGCCGAGTACATGCAACTTTTCGGAATTTCGCCCTCAAAGTGATAAAAACGAGTGACATGTTACACACGATGCTCTAGAATTTTTCTTTTCGATTTCGTACGTCACATAATAAAAGCTCAGTTGCTAATTACAGCCTTGTCCTGCTGTCATTAAGCTACAGGCACACAATCCGGCACTGTACCCCAGCTGCCACAAATAGGATAGTGCCACCGTTGAACAACACTCAATTCAAAACAGTTTAATTGAACTCAACTGATCAACAAAGCTGCGAACAAATGTCCGCAAAAGTTTCTGCGCTGTATCTTTTAATGCCTCACTGCGAGGAACACTCCACAAACTCACGACATGGTAATCGGTTATGCGCAAAAGTATCATAGATCCTGCCCGTCACACAACCGTACGCGAAAGGTAGGTCACGTTGTCCAGCTCGAGCTCGGCTGAACAACTCAAACTTGTCCACGGAGTGAGAACGGCTGCAGTTTCGCTGGACTGAGTCCACTTACTATGGAGCTGCCCTCGGATTTTTCGCCCACGTCCTGCATAACTCCATGAAGTTACTCACGCCGTCTTCTATAATGTTCACGGTATCTTTTTATGGGTTTTTTTTCCATCTCCCATGGTGTTACAAAAAAATGCTTCTAAGATGACTGTTAGGCTGGCTAAAAACTGCGGGCAGAAATAGAGTTTGCAGATCATTGTTGAACTATATAATAATAATGGTTAGGGTTTAACGTGTCAAAATCTTGGTAATATTATAAAAGAGGCCATAGGCGAGGGCTTTGGAATTTTCGACCACCTGGGGTTCTTTAACGTACACCTACATTCAAAAACACGGGCGTCAAAATATTCACCTCCATAGCAAATGTGTGGCCGCCACGGCCGGTATTCGATCCCACGAGCTTAGGTTCAGCAATCAGGCAAAAAAAAAAAAACATATAGACCTCTGGTACAAGTCCATCGTGCAACTATGAGCTTGCATTTATGCCAACAGTGGCATCCGTAGTTATGTAGGTAGGCTTCATTGTTGCTGAATCTGCGAAAAGTGACCTGCCGTCTTTTCTTAGCGACTGCGATTTCGGACTGCGAATCTCGAGGACGCGGTTTTGATTGCCAGCCGAATTTATATGTGGGTCGCATATGTATACGTGGACGCATTTATATGTGGGTCGGAATGCAGCCGCTCGCCTTGACCCTTTTTCTCGTTATTTTTTTACGAAAAATTTGTACACAGAAAATTACACTTCCATATTACAAGAAACAGCTGTGAATATGGCCAGACTTAGTTGAATGTTAAAAAGCCTCTGGTGGTCCAAACTGACTCGGGGCCTCCCACCCCACGATTTCACAACAATATCTTGGATTTGGCAAGCAGAATCTTGAAAAGTTATGAAGTCAGTTCCGAGGAACGATCATGCATATTGCATTCCTACAGAAACAAAGGCCGCTTTCGTTTTTGAAGGTTAACCAGGAATATGGGTGATTTACTAACCTTGTGCATACAAGGAGGCGTTAGGCAAAAATACGAAGGCACGATCAGAGCTGCAGCCAGACGGTGATGACGGGTGAAGTTACGCATATATTTTATAAGCCGCCGCCCAAGTACTCGCTGAGAAACATCCGAGGGTGTTTTAGGCCCCTTGGACAAGCGGGCTCGGTTCTGTGGTCCATTCTTCCGTCCTGCAGTTGTTTTATTTAGAAACTAGGCTGCTTAACTCTTGTAGACGCATTACAACTGTTTATTTTATCATTATTCAAGCTTTAGGCGGCGAAACAGTGTAGCCCACAACTGCGAGGCGACGCCAAACGCTTTCGCTGTTGCCCTGCATGGAGAAAGGGAATGGCCCCGGGCGGTGCTTCAAGGGGCTGCCTCGACAATCCCGTGTCCGTTGGCTCGCCGTGCTTGGAATCCCTAACGGAAACTTGAACCTGCACCTTCAACATCCTTTGAAAAACGGGTCGTAAATATATACCACACGAGTGGGTCCGGGTGGTCATTCTGGCGGTTGTTTGAATGCAGACCGACGACAGGTACGAAGATTTATGACCCTCTGAGCAGTATGCTAAAGCTGCATGGCTCTGAACGCATTGACCTTGACCGAACGAGACCTGGGTAGTATAATGCGTAAGGAATGAAAATGGTTTTCTTGATATTTTTGCTGCTCGAAAGCTGAAAAGAAAAGGAAAAAAATATAAAGAGCGCCTCTCATAGGACACGCCCTGTGCTTCTTGAGTTCAAGCTTGGTTATAAATGCTCTTCCCCACACACACACGCATATATATATATATATATATATGCGTTTGTGTGTGTTTGTGTGTGTGTGTGTGTGTGTGTGGTGTCTCACATAACTTGAGCTTGAGCCAAGAATGGAAGCGAATTGAACCAAACGCATACTACTCGCACTAGCCTCTAGGTACTCGGGCTGTTTTTAATTTCTCTCCATACTAATTATTTATTACTTAACTTTTATTTATGGGCTGGAAACCCAAAATATCAACAATGAGATGTAGAGCACTCTCAGAAACCACCGACTAACTTGTTTATTTTATGATACATCTCGCACTGTTATTTTTTCCACCGTGTAAAGGAAGCCCTCGAAATGATATATATATATATATATATATATATATATATATATATATATATATATATATATAAAGTGTATACTTAAGAGCTCAATTTTTTCCGTGTTTACGAGGGACTAGTGGTCACTGCCCGCTCGTAATGACCCCAAACAGGCTCATAAAGAGTGTGCCACATTCGCCGCTATGGCTACAGGTGGCGCTGACTGACACTCTCACGTTTAAATCCACATATAAACCCAATAAAGTGGCTGGGGGGATAGCCGCCGTGGTAGCTTAATGGTAGAGCATCGAACGCGTTATTCGAAGGTCGCAAGTGCGGTTCCTGCTCCAGGCAAGTCATTTTTTCACCCACTTTTCTTTCATCACATTTACGTTCTAATTTGGTGTAATATCTTCCCCTATACATTCCTTGTCATTATTGTGTAATATTGTCTGTTAGAGCTCATTATATATATATATATATATATATATATATATATATATATATATATATAGAGAGAGAGAGAGAGAGAGAGATAGATAGATAGATAGATAGATAGATAGATAGATAGATAGATAGATAGATAGATAGATAGATAGATAGATAGATAGATAGATAGATAGATAGATAGGCAGACAGATAGATAGATAGATAGATAGATAGATAGATAGATAGATAGATAGATAGATAGATAGATAGATAGATAGATAGATAGATAGATAGATAGATAGATAGATAGATAGATAGATTGCGTCTTATTTGTGGTGAACTCAGTTTCATAGCAACACCTAAGAAAGCAGTGTTTACGGAAACGAGAAACAGCACTGTAAATTCCTGAAGTTTCGCAGTGGAACTTCTTTCAGAGGTCCTGCCTCGGAGCTTCTCCGACTTCTCTGATTTGAACCCCAGGTGGCGGTGAAATGGATTTGCCGCTTACGCAGTGGTAAACCCATTTCCGAGTGTCTCAGAAAACGTTTAAAGATGCGTGATGCGCCATTAAAAACATGAATGGTGGCTGACGTACGCTTGAAGGGCCACTTTCATTTGCTCTGGCCTACATATACCCACCATCCGAAAATGAAA
Source organism: Rhipicephalus annulatus (assembly GCA_013436015.1). Classification (NCBI taxonomy): domain Eukaryota; kingdom Metazoa; phylum Arthropoda; class Arachnida; order Ixodida; family Ixodidae; genus Rhipicephalus; species Rhipicephalus annulatus. The sequence continues at coordinate 937,816 of WOVY01011858.1, read as the reverse complement.
GAACAGAGGTAGTCATCATTTGTACATCTCTGTCACCCATACTTTAACCTTCACAATGACTAATCAGCAACTGATATCTTTGATTGGACGATACATTAGTCGACCATTAACCGACGAGGTTGTGTTAGGTCCTTGGCCTGACACCTGCAGCACAAATGTGGTGATACCAGCCACTGTCGCATTCTTAAAAGCCACTGAACTGGATGCGCGTCTGTAGAGTTACCCCAGCCTACAAAACCATGACCTCATCTGCCTACTTACCTTCATCATTCATCCTTATTTCACTCACAGTGTTGTGCCCGGCGCCAGAGCTGACGAGGGAGCGGCGTTCCTTTTGATGTTCCTTTTGGTCGCCAAACGGGTTGGCGGCCTGTGTCCGCCATGTATTGTTCCCACCTGGCCGGGGGGGTGCGGCGTCTTGCCGCCACGGCACCGTGAGCAGTTCGGGAGACCACAAGTGCAGCTTCTTCTTTGGAAGATGACGGCGGCGGCGGCGGCCGGGAATCGTCCCGCTAATTAAACGAGTCGTTCGGCGACCATTTGAAGCTTGTTTACGGCGGCCTTTTCAATGGATGCAGTCATGGCCGGCGCCAGGGCTGGCGGGGGAGCGGCGCTCCTTTGGTCTTCAAACAAATAACCGAACGACCGGCTGCCTACGCCGGCCCTGTATTGTCCGTCCTAGCAGGAGGGTGAGACGTCCTGTCGCCACGACGGAGTGGGCCGTTCGGGGGACGACAGCAAATGCGACATCTTCCTGGGAACAAGAGGTCGCGGCGGCCCCCGCAAATCACCCCCGCTCATTGAGCAAACAGTTCGGCGGACCCTTTGATGGATGCCGTCCTGAGCGTGGGACCTCTCGACCAGCGACACACACGACGAGGAAGAGCCCTGCTGGCACCACCTTTGAGTGCAGTGATCACGCTTCAATTTTGAACGTTCACGTGGACCGTGCGTGCTCGTCACCCTCGCGGGTAATGTGTGATCCGTGATTGGACGGTGCCCTCTGTACGCGGTCCCCGATCTAGGGATCTGGGGAGGACAGACCCTTTATAATGAGCCCCCACGGCTCATTCGGTGTGCTTTTTTTCGAGAAGAGAACCAGGCAGAACAGAGCAGAACCGAGCAGAACCATGTAGAACCAAGCACCATGGAGCGCTATGTTAGGAGTCATGTAGAGGCCTGCCACGTTTGAGGGCTCACCGTGTAGGGAGTTCGCAATGTATATATTGTAAATAAACCCTCTTCAAGTCTCTCTTCCTCCTGCCTCGACGACTTCATCCCGGACCTCCGGTGTCTGGAAACCCCGGTCGCAACAACTGGTTGGCAGCGGTGGGATACGAGTCTGCGACGGAGAGCGACATGTACCGGAGGCCAGCCGAAAGCCCTGGAACTCGGCGGGATCGAAGCAGCGTACCACCACCGCACGTAATGGGGTGAGTGCCTGGCTTTGTGCTTGAGATATATCGAGTCTTTTAGCCTAGATTCGTTAAAAGATAGATATAACCAACAACTGCCTGGCCACTGTGGTTGTTATCTCAGCACAAGGCAGCACTGGATGATTATCTGAGCAAGTACGCTAAAGCAGGAAAGCTTAGATGATTCAATAGGAACAAGTGGTAATGTTTCAAAATTTCTAAGGGTACGTTGCGGGTTAAATTTTAGGATGTTGTAAAATGCAGGAGTGAAAAATTAACAGGAAACAAGTAGAGAGGGATGTTGGCCACGTAGTGCTACTTGGGTGCTTAAGCTTGTGGTCTCCGCTGTGAGATTTGCCAGGCTTCAATTTCTCTAGACCCAGAATTGAAACGCTGGTGGGTTTGTGTTTTGTCACAGCTGAGCCAAAGCAAAGTAGTCGCCATGGATCTTACGAGATTGACAAGAGAGAACCTGCTGAACCTGTGTTGGGATCTGGAGCTAGATTTTAATGATGATATGCCTGCTTCTAAACTCCGCGAAGTGATTCTCGAAAGCAATAGTGACAATGAGGAAATCGAGCACTTCGGGAATATGTACTTATTGGACCAGGAGGAGGAAGTACAAAGGGCGCAAAGAAAGGAAAGATGGCGCCAGGAGGAATTGGAAGCTGAGCGCAGGCATGAAGAACATATAAAAAGGATGCAGGAATTAGATGAAGAGATAGAAAGGCTTAATTGTGAATTGGTGGCATTGCAGCAGAGTGGTCAATCCATAGATGTAGCGCACGAACGGTGCGACGTAGCGGCGGTGCCGATTAAGGCCGAAGAGAGGGCTACAGGTCAGAAATTTGCAGATGTACCGCACGAACGGTGCGTTTCAGCAGCGGTGCCGTTTAGGGCCGAAGAGAGTGCTGCGGGTCTGATATCTGTAGATATAGCGGCGGTGCCGTTTGAGGCCAAAGAGAAGGCTAGTGCCTGTAAGGGAATGGAACAGGTTTTAACCCATTCTGAGAGAAAAGAGCTCGCGGTCGCAGCAGGGTGTGAGGGTTCCGTGGTGGTGGAAACGGAGTTAAGATTAACAGAGTGTTCCATCGAACCTTGCAGCCCTGTAGACTATGTTGATGAGCGTCAGAGGCGGACGAAAGGCTCCAGGTTTGGCACCAAGGAATGTGCCAAACGGAGAAAGCGTCCGAAAAACAGAAGCGCGGCAAGGCTCGCGATCAGCACGGCGCGTTTGACGAGGACCTTCGAACGGCGTGGCGGATTTGCGAGAAAAGGCCCGTTGTCTTCTCTGACTGGCTCGAATCGCATGCGTCTAAGCGGCCGGAGAGTGAGGAAAAGAAAAGCGCAATCTACGCGGCCGCGGTCTAGCGATGAACTGATAAGTGATCATCAGGACTGGGCGCGCGAGACGGCGGAGGAGCATATCGGTGATGAAGAACGTCAGAGTAGGACGAAAGGCTCCCAGGTCCGCGCCAAGAAGCGTGCACAGGGGAGAAAGCGTCCAAAGGGCAACAGTAAGGCAAAGCTCGCGATGAGCACAACGCGTTCGAGTAAGGTTTTCAAACGGCGGAGTGACATCGCGAGAAAAGTGCCGTTGTCTTCTCTGACGGGTCTGTATCGTATGCGTCCGAACCGCCGGAAAAGAAAAGCGCATCGTACGCGGCAGTGTTTGAAGGATAGATTGCTAGGCAATTATCCAGACAGTCCGCGCGAAAAATCAGATGAGCATGTGGGTGCTGGTGAGCATCAGAGATGGGCGAAAGGCTCCGTAGACGGCACCAAGAGACGTGCAAAACGGAGAAAGCGCCGTAAAAACAGGCAGGCAAAAATCGCGACGCGTTTGAGGAATGTATTCAAATGGCGGAGCGAAATTTCAAGAAAGTTGCCGTATCGCAAGCGTCCAAGCGGCCAGAGAACAAAGAAAAGAGAAGCGCATTGTGTGCGTAAGTGGTCGAGGGGCAAGAGACCCTTCCGTTGTTCTCGCGGTGCATTGGACGGGGTGCGGGGCAAAAGAGTCGGTGGTTTTCGAGGGGCAGGAAGCGACAGCAAGTCGGCTTCGAGGAACGTCGCGGGGTTCGGTAGCAGGGCGATTGACGCGTGTTGTAGACCCCGCTTCTCGAGAAAATCGTTCCGGGCGCGACCACCGCGAGTTCGACTCAGAGTTGTTGCGAACAGCTGTTAGCCTCTCGGAAAACGTCGACTCGGGACTGTTGAAAGGAACATTTTGTTTGTTTTTGTGATTTTGTAAATAACTCGTTTGTACTTTGTTTTCGTTAGCGCTCTATCATTTTGGTAGCCTATATGCGTTGTATAGATCTATTGGAAGGATAGTGACACGCATTAGAGCGTACAGAATTAGGCGTTTGTCATCGGCACCGGAGTTGGTTTGTATGCGTCCGAGCCGCCGGACAAAACGAAAAAAAAAAAAAAAAGCACGTTGGGTAGAAAGGCAGACCCTTTCGTCGCTCTATCGACGGCATGTTTGATGGACTGCGGGAGTGCGAGGTACTCAGCGAGAGTAAGAACGCAGGTTGTCAGCGCAGAGCTTTGCGGGGGTCGGAGGCGAAGCGAATGGGTTTTGCCATTGTTCCATTTCCCGTTCGCCTAAAAAGACCCACAGGACGCGACACCGCGCGTTAGTCCCAAAAAGGAGTAGACATCCGTGAGCTTTTGACGATGGTCATTAGTGGATTTATTTTGTTTTGAAATTTGCTTTTGACTGTTTAAGTTGTTTTGGATTTTAATGTGTTTTTTAAGAATCTCGTCTACCAAATAGTGTTTAGGTAACACATTTTTTGGTTTTGTTCATTTCTTGGGCGTTGTACGTTTAGCTAAGGTAAGCGTTGTGCGATTGCATAAACGACACGCATAGGAGCCTGCGTCATGGTAGATACGTGTAAATGAGCAGGAGCAACGTTATGAACTAATTAGGACTGAGCGTAGAGACGCAAAGTTATTGCTTGCGAGATTTTTCAGGATTCATGCGAAAGTTTTTTTGTTGTTATTTTTTGTTTTGTTCGCATGTCTCCGGTGTTGAAGTAAGGAAAGGTATTCGTGGGTTTACGTGTACGTTTTAGTTCATGAGCTTGAGTGTAGAGTGGTAACCTCACGAGAGTTAATGAGTGGTTCATCCATGCAGGAGCACTATAGCACTGTGATGTGCGTTTGCGGATGTATAATAAAGATGTTCCTGATGCAGGTACAGCACGGCAGTTATGCTTTCGTCTTCTCAAAAGGAATTGACGACTGGCTTTGGCGGCACTAAATTTCGGGAACTAAAAGATAGCGTGAAGTAAAATGCTTTATTTTATGAGTATGATACCTGGTGGGTTACGGCGGATTACTCACGCAAGCACTCGGGTATGCCACGGTGAGCGCATCACTTGACAGTTAGTTTTCTTGAAAGCAGTTTGATGGGAAGATTATTATCGGATCGGGATTAGGAGTTTTGGTGAAACCTCAGAGAAACGTCCCGATTGCTGCTTTGTGTTTGGTAATACTGCTTAAGTAAGGTTGCTTTTGGATAATTTGTCGGACTCGACGTGTCTCAGTGCGGGCAGGGTGCTCTCCCGTGCCTGTGGTGGTGTGTATGAATGCTTTTCCCAGAGGGGAGCCACAGGGAACGAGAGGGAAAGAGTCCTTGGCTGAGCGTCATCAGCAGTGGCCTGGAAGACAGCACTACACAGCGACACTTCGGGCAACCTGTGCAGCTGGTCACCCTCAGGTCGCTTCTCCCGCTGGCGGACGAGCTGTTGTGCCCGGCGCCAGAGCTGACGAGGGAGCGGCGTTCCTTTTGATGTTCCTTTTGGTCGCCAAACGGGTTGGCGGCCTGTGTCCGCCATGTATTGTTCCCACCTGGCCGGGGGGGTGCGGCGTCTTGCCGCCACGGCACCGTGAGCAGTTCGGGAGACCACAAGTGCAGCTTCTTCTTTGGAAGATGACGGCGGCGGCGGCGGCCGGGAATCGTCCCGCTAATTAAACGAGTCGTTCGGCGACCATTTGAAGCTTGTTTACGGCGGCCTTTTCAATGGATGCAGTCATGGCCGGCGCCAGGGCTGGCGGGGGAGCGGCGCTCCTTTGGTCTTCAAACAAATAACCGAACGACCGGCTGCCTACGCCGGCCCTGTATTGTCCGTCCTAGCAGGAGGGTGAGACGTCCTGTCGCCACGACGGAGTGGGCCGTTCGGGGGACGACAGCAAATGCGACATCTTCCTGGGAACAAGAGGTCGCGGCGGCCCCCGCAAATCACCCCGCTCATTGAGCAAACAGTTCGGCGGACCCTTTGATGGATGCCGTCCTGAGCGTGGGACCTCTCGACCAGCGACACACACGACGAGGAAGAGCCCTGCTGGCACCACCTTTGAGTGCAGTGATCACGCTTCAATTTTGAACGTTCACGTGGACCGTGCGTGCTCGTCACCCTCGCGGGTAATGTGTGATCCGTGATTGGACGGTGCCCTCTGTACGCGGTCCCCGATCTAGGGATCTGGGGAGGACAGACCCTTTATAATGAGCCCCCACGGCTCATTCGGTGTGCTTTTTTTCGAGAAGAGAACCAGGCAGAACAGAGCAGAACCGAGCAGAACCATGTAGAACCAAGCACCATGGAGCGCTATGTTAGGAGTCATGTAGAGGCCTGCCACGTTTGAGGGCTCACCGTGTAGGGAGTTCGCAATGTATATATTGTAAATAAACCCTCTTCAAGTCTCTCTTCCTCCTGCCTCGACGACTTCATCCCGGACCTCCGGTGTCTGGAAACCCCGGTCGCAACAACAGTCGTTTTTCCTCGGTGTAGAATAGCAGGCCAGAGCAAACTGGAGCACAGGTGGACCTCTCTATTTACTGTAAATAAATTATCTCTCTCTCTTCACAGTGACCCTCTAAAATGTCTCAAGGACAATGTACTTAGACTGATGTGCGTGTTCGAAATCCCCAGGTGGTTGTATTTTTGGAGCCTTCCGCTACGTCGCCTCGCATTATTATATGGCTACAGGTATAAGTTCTGCAAGTATTGCAAGTTCTATTGATGCTGGCAGGCTTGTATGTGCCGCTGTTAAAAAGAGAATGAAGACGAGCTTTCGGAAAAGAGGGTAAACTCGTATTTCCGGTGGTTGATACAGCCTGATGTCCTTGTGTGCTCTTAACTGCAGGTTTTTGCTACGGTATAACGTGGTAATATACTGATTTAGAGACGTTCGATCGCAACAGCTATTGTTAAATGCTATTATTACACACTACACTGATGTTTCATTTCTCAGTGTAAGGAAATGACCTGACTGTTTTGTCTTGACAACACTCAAGTGCCTAATATGCCTTATTTTTCAGCATTGGCACTTGTGTTATCAGAAACCAGAGATTTTTCAAAAGCACGATGCTACGAGGCAAAAAAAAAAAAGGATGGTTGCCCATCTCGTGAAGGGACAATAGTAGCAACATGAGTATCTGCAAGGCCACAGCAAACGAATCGCGTCATAACATAGCGCGGTGATTGTGCCTGGAGTGACGGCGCCTTTAGGCATTTCGTCGTTAAAAACAGCGGTGACCATCCTCTGGGAGTTTAGCGAGTCAACCGGCGATATTGTGGCGCCGTGTGACGTGCTCTGGTTTAAGCTGCAGTTTGGCCAGGTGACAGGGGCGGCCCGCAGGGTGTCCAGTCACTCGTAGAGAAGCTTGATTGAGTTGATTCCCTCGCGAGACGCCCGAATGGTGACATGGCGGTTCTCAATATATTCTGGTATTATCCTGGCGTGACAGCCCGTCATCTTCGTTGCCCGAACGCCGCCTCGCATAAGGGCTGCCTCCTTCGTCACGACGTCGTGGACGGACGGCCAATAATGCGCCCGGGGAACCAACCCCGCCTAGGCCGATTAAACGGATCGTTCGCCAAGGGCCTTCTTTTCTGGACGGATGCTCGGATAGTTTTGCGCAACGTTCATTAATCGGTCTTTTGGGTCAGGACAACGGCATCGGCGAAACTCCGCGTGGTAAACCTCGTAGTTACGCTGCTGGTGCTCTCGTAGTTATATATGAAGAAGGCGATGCCCAAGGAAACGTGGCTCCTCTCGAATACATTTTGTGCCCTCGTGTGAAAGCAACGAACCCTCATGATTTGAGAGCTGAGGCATCTACCGCAAAAGTGTCACTGTCAAAGTACGCTCGACCTGCACGTATGTCGCTTGCGTTCGATCCATCTGAGGGTTCAGGCTCGCGCGTCTCTCATAATCATATCGATTTTTTGGATGTAAAGCTCCAGCAGTTAATAATATTAGACTTCCATGGTGAACCGTTGTAGCCATTAATCAACCGTTAATTTACAGTGAAAACTAATATCAGGTGTTCTCAATGGCTGATGGTCAATCCGAGTGTAATCATAACGAGGCGTAACATCTAGCTATTAAGGCATTTTTCCTGATCTAACTGCTGGGTAATTGTTAGTGGACTGTCGTATTCAAATGCAAGAAACGTGTTTCTTATTTAGAATTGACGTACCTTTGCAAAAATTTGTTGAATTTGCAAACGGGTCAGTTTGTAAACTTGCGATTGCGCTTTCGTTTTACGGTGCCGCGGCGCCCCCATAAATAACGCGTAGGAGAAAAGGAAACAACATCACAGGTGATGTAGGCTAATACACGTAAACAATCTTATTGAACTGATACTAAATTGTGACACGGTAGCGAATCGGGCGAGGTGCAAAATAATCGTGATGGCCAACGCAAGCAGAACTTGGACGAGACGGCGCCTGCGTCATAGTTTCTCTTTCTCGTCCGTATACGCGTTCTGTTACCGCTGGCCGTCAAACTCGCCTGATTTGCTACTTTATTACAGTTTCGTTCATCAGGACAGTATGAACTCTTTATACTTCCCACACCTAATTTTTTTCTATGTCATTTTCGTGCAAGCGATAGCTTTTCTTTTTTTTTTCACTGTTTCCTGGGTCGGTGTATATTTTCATAACCGTTCTATAATACTCGGCGCCTAGGGCAATTCTTATACTTCAGCTTACTTATGCTTTCGTCAAGTTTGTGTTGTCCCCACTCACCCATCTGGGACATATATCGTCCTTCTGAGCCTATCAGAACGGCTCAATAAGCTCCGTGGATGTACTGAAACTAGTTATCTGAAACAAACTACTCGGCTTTATAGGTGTGACGACAAATTAAACGCCACAGAGCACATACGAACGAAGCTCTACATGAGCATATTAACGTTTACCGGTACTTCATGTGTCTATAGTAGAAGTGTAGCAGACAATGAAAACTTTGTTGTAGTATTAGTGCAAGAATATGCTGATGATTCAAGTGCTCCAGAGCCTGCAAACCCATTTAAGTGAACCTGATGAGCTTAACACTTGGGGAAATGTTGGCTTGCAGTGTTGATATCTTTGAAAGTCATTGCTACGACCGTTGGGGAGGATAAAACGGTCGAGCATTTCAGTATAGGGCAGGAACGAAAAGCTGGAGGCGTTCGATCTATTGTAGCCGAGGTGGAGCGAGTGAGATAAACGAGAGAGTTAACGGCGCTTGCATATGGCGACCTAAGAGACCTTCCCATGGTCTATAAACTATGCCGCGGTTCGTGCGGGACCCATGGTTGCATGTGGTCGCCTTTATTTTATTACTGTTTTTGTGCGTGTGTGGTGCTGAAGGCCAGCGGCCCACTTCGCCCCACAAAGAGCCGCTCCACTGGGGCGTCCATCGTTCGCGCGGCTACCGTTCCTGCCCTGCGGGCAGTGCAGCGTTGTTTTACGCACGAGGCCCGGGAAACTGACAACGGCACAACAAGCTACGTTGTCACTGGAGCTTGCACCGCTCTCTTGTCGGCCGCCGCCATCCTTGGGCAACGCGGTATCGAAGAGGTGCAATTCACGCGAAGGCTGTCGGCTCTTTTCCGCGCGACACAAACCAGGACTTTGCTCTTTATCTCGTGGTGGCGACGGCAGATCTCCCCCGAGGGGGATTTCCTACGCTCAAGGCGGGGAAAAACACTGTTGTTCTTTTTAACGCCACTGCAGGGGATGGGGGGAAGCACGGCACGAAAGGGTTGACGCCAGGGAATGTCGCTTTTTCACTCCTGAGTGGTGAGAGCAAAGCCTCGTGTGGCGTAGCGTCTCTTCAGGCTTTTAGTTGAGTGCTCAATCACGTCGGTTTTTGCTTTTAGAAATGCTAATAATAAAAAAAATTGAACAAGCACTCACCCTCTATTGCTGCAACCCTTGCTTGGCCCTCTTTATTTTTCGAACTCTGTCAAAAGTTTAGAAGCGAAGACCTTGATCCCGCTTAAGGGCCGATATATATCGCACTGTCCAGGGCAAAAAAAAATAAAACTAGCAATGCTTACGCGTGTATTGGCATGAAACGTCGTGTGTCGTGAAAAGCAAAGCGTGGGCAACACTTCTCCCCTCCTAGGCTACCTTAAAATATATTACAGATAGGAAGCCTCGTGGGAGGCGCGCACTTTTCTTTGAACATCTGCCACATTTTGCTGGAGCTTGGGACTCGTGTGCCGCAATCACTGTTGCCGCTTTGTTCTCGCTTTTAAACTCCTCAAGCAGCACTGCCTTCTTGAGCTTTTTTTTGTTCCCTCTGCTACGACGTCGCCTGAGTGGAAGCTTGCTGCCTAAGAAAGCGTGCCTGCAGAACAGAACAACGAAACACAATTCGGCTTCTCGAACACGGCCGAATCATGGTATTTGCGATTACAAATCACATTCACGAAACAAATGCGAGGTTGTCTTCCACGTTCTTCTTCTTCTTCTTCTTCTTCTTCTTCTTCTTCTTCTTCTTCTTCTTCTTCTTCTTCTTCTTCGTGTAAGGACAAAAGGGCGCGTTTACTCCCTACTTACGGTAACTAAGAAAGGTCATTATCTTCAAGAAGCCAACTAATTAAAGGTTCAAATTTCGTTGCGAATCTCGATCCACTCGGGATATTGTATGACCTGCAGGCACTGATTCATCACTTTGGAAGCACTTTTGTTCAACGCGATGCAATGCGCGTTGTGTTTTACAATGTATAAACAAATTACTCACTGAAAAAATTGGGTTTAACTACCGCTAACTTATAAATACATCCACACTTCAGTGCACTATCATCTATGATATACTACTTTCTTGGTACGTTTCTTGGGCGCGCCTGCGTAGACAACTCCCAGATGAGTATTCACCGAGCTGGCCGTTTACAGGACCGGAAACCAAAATACTAAATAAAAAACAACAACAAGGCGGCATTTCCCTGAAATACATATAGCCCTTTTACGACCCCCACGTGTACTGAATGGAACGCCCGATATCAATGTCACATATCGCTTCGAGAATGTTAAAGTATCTTTTCCGAAACGACTCTCCCTCTATTCTATTTTTTTAGGTATACTATAGCCTTACTGCTTTAAAAGCGCCCAAACACAGTATGGGCAGCATGCGTCATATCTGACCGTAACCCCCTTCCCTTTTTTTTCCTTTTCGTTCTTGTAATTTGTAGTTTTTCGAATGCTCTGTTCCCAGCGCGTTAACCATAGATTGGCAGTGTACTTGAGAAAAATGCTCAGAATTGCCTGGTGGAAGTTTTCAAGCAAATGAAGAAAGAAATCACCACGTTGGCTGCCGGTGTGAATGAGGACTAGTACAGCTATTTCACCACTAGTGCATATGCAATTATCACGCGTAATGAGCAAAAAATAAAGGTATAACCGGTCCCTGATTCCTTTGTTTTGTCGCCTTTTATACATTGCTATACACAGTTCTCTGTGGTGAAACTTAGGCCAGCCACAGGCGAGCTTCCACTTATCTTTGTACTATAGTATACGCTTTTTGCATTTCGCCAATAACGTGGTAACTATTGCGTTCTGATTCCTGAAAATGATTATAGGCCAGCAATATTTCACACACACACACACACACACATATATATATATATATATATATATATATATATATATATATATATATATATATATATAACACAATGTAAGAGATAACAATGCCAAGGAAAGCATAGGGGAGGTTATCAGACCAAATTGCGAGGTAAATGTGAAGAAAGAAAAGTGGGTGAAACGACAACTTGCCGTGGACAGGAACCGAACCTGTGACCTTCGAATAACGCGTTCGATGCTCCACCACTGAGCTTCCACGGCGGCTATCCTTCCAGCCACACCATTGAGTATGTATATGTGTATGTGAATTAAAACGTGGGAGTGTCAGTCGGCGCCATCTGTAGCCATGGCGGTGGGTGTGGCACCCTCCTTTATGAGCCCGTGTGGCTCATGAAGGAGTGTGCCTCTGTCTCGTGCCCTCGGCATATTCAAATTTGGCATTACGTGACATCAATGAAGGATGAAGGTAAATGACATGGCCAAACATGATAATCATGGCATGCGTGTCATGTAAAACATAACTGCATGCTACGCTCATATAGCGCGCTCGCGGCCGTTTCGCTAGCTCCACATATACCAAATTCGTTATCATTGTTATCACGTGACGTTAATAGACTACGAAGCAAATGACACGTCCAAACAAGATAATCATGAGATGGAATTCATGTACGGGATAACGTACGTCCGCCTCATAACGTTGGGCTAATTTTGAAGTGACATATCAACCCGCTTCCTCATTCGTGCTTCGCATATCATCGATTCGCACTCTACGGGGAATCTACCTTTTTTTTTCGTACACTTTCCGTTCTTCACACTTACATTACAATTACAATAACATCTCGTATACTTTCTCTGACATTGTTGTCTGTTAGATTTTATTGTTATTGCGCTTATAAACTGGCATACATAGAACACGCATAACATTCAGCTTGTGCATGATTTCTCACTGCCTTAAGTACACCAGCAGGAATAAATCAAAGATGTCCGATCCATACTTCTCAGAGGCGGAGTGAAACGACACCCATGTACTATAGGGTGTATAGGTGTCCACTAAAAAAACCCTCGGGGGAGGGGAAGGGTCTCAAATAACTCGCAGTCGCCTTTTACGGCGTGCCGCGTTATTAAACCACCTTGGCACGTAACATATCAAGATTTAACATTTTTGAAAATATACACCCGTTTTTGTACGATAATATTTTTATTCAACCCTATCGGTGATTCAGTGTTCCTGAAGATGGCTCCTAAGTATAATAAATGGCTTTCGTCGTGTCTAACAAGTTCCGCGTAAACTGCTGTTGAAGCGAGTAATTTTTTAACCAAGCGGTAAACCTTGTGCCCGATGAGTAAAAAAAATGTTTCCTATTTTTACAGGTGCTACCGTGCCCCACTTTGACTGCTAATTATGGTTCAGTTTTCTACCAGAGTCAGTTAACCAGAGTGCCGACAAGAACAGTAGAAGATTCGTGCGTTTTGTTACCTTCTCTGCGAGACTCAAGGTTCATTATTTTCTCTCTCATAAAACACGCAGATGTTAGCGATGTCTCCCTCGTATATTTTCCTGTTTTTTTGTTTTTTACTTTCTTAGTTATACGTCAAAACAGAAGCGGAAATACTTCCACCGGGAAATAGGAGCAGTAGTTGCGCTAGCTAGCACCCGAAGCTGTATAAAACTATCATTTTAACAACTGGAGCAACAATGACAAAAAGCAGCAAGGGCCGCGCTGTTAGCGTCAAATCTTCTCTTTGTGAATTGTTGCTCATGTTATATGCCGCTCCAACTATCAATAATCCACCGCGCTCTTTCATGCCTCACCTTCTCACGTGCGACTGGTAAACCCGTTCACCCCCATTTATTGATGACGACATTCTGAGCAACATACTTTAGACAATTTGTAGTCACGGCAATTGCTCGTTCTTTATTATGAAAGGCTATAGGCACCGCGTCTGTGCACGATGCGGGATATTTAAATGCAACTAAAAACTCTCTGGTCATTTGCGCCAGCTTTTTTTTTAACCCGTTTGTAAGCTCTCCTAACTTCCTATTCTGTATAATTATTTTTAATGTTTAGTTATGCAAACATGTTGTTGTTCAATTCTGTGGCGTGATATCTGTTAACTGCGTGCTCCACCCAGGCTTTGTTTAGCGCTTACCCACAGGCGCGCATTTTTTTTGCTGTTATTCTTGTTCAAGAGGAGCAAGCTTTGAGCATGAAATTCTTGCTACGTGATAAGGCAAAAATAATGCATGTTCAGGTTTGCACAGACACAGCGAGAGAGAGGCAGAGAGGGAAAAGGAACACTTGTGAGTGGAAGTCTAGGTAAGAGACGGAGATAACTCAAACCTAACAATCCAGCCGAGGCTGCTGCAGGCTCAGTTCTATTGCCAGTGGAAGATTACACCGTATCGCTATTGGGAACCAGCACTGGAGTTTCCACGGCCGCCCTGCAGTGGTCAAAGCTTCTCAGCTGCTCCCGCAGACTAGAGTGGCGGCTTGTAGAGGCGGTGCGGGCACAGCGCCGCAACAAAACCAAAAGGCGCTGGTGGTAATGCTGTGTATTAGAGAGCAACAATACGTAGAAAGAGGGAGGGCGTATCAGTACACGTTTTTATTTTTTTACCAAATCAATATCAGAGGTGTCTGATATCAGAGGCACTGCATGCATCAATATCAGAGGCACTGCATGCAAGCGGTCAGGCGAGCAAAGTATGTTCTGCTCTCGCTCTCATGTGTACAGGTGTCGCGCTGGTTTCTAAACCGAATGGCGCGTGTCGGCTATACTTACTCGATATTGAAGACGGCCACCAGTGGAAATTAGGGCCAAGCAGTCGATTTAAAAGACATTTTGCCCAAATTTATTTTTTTATCTTGTACAGTGAGCGTTGGGTCGTGCACCTCACAAACAGTTTTTTATGCATCCATCCATCTGACCACCACCACCAAACTCTCTCTGATGTCACCGCGTGAAGTGAATGATACAATAGGCATGATTTGCAAACAGATACATTATTTGAAAACAGTTACGTGTAAAGGAAAGCTGCCTTGTTCACAAGAATTGTGTGGGGGCACGTTTGCCTACGCCTCTGAACTATTATAAAAGATACTCTCGTGGTGAATACTCGATGCTGAGACGCTTCTGTTCTTGGACTTAATCTGTGCTAAAGACGGGGTAGTTGCTATGAAACAAACAGCGGTCTACTCAAAGCTTAGCTTTCTGGAATCAGCCGATGTGGTAAGCTTTTTTTTTTCAGTGGCTGCCATGGCTAAGTAACATCGTAAATTCCACTTTGCTAGAGAACCATCAAATGTCTTTGATCTTTACTCGTCGCTTAGTTCACCTGGCGCTCAGTTCCGGTATTTTTTTTTCGCTTGCCTGTGTCGGCTTAAAATAAAGGTGCCTGCTCAACCGATAATTGCTAGGCTACCATGTGCCAAAGAAGATATACTCTTGAGACACGCTGCAGTGTAGGTATTAGGATTATTTGTGGCCGCTTGGAGTTCTTCAATGCGCACATATATCTTGATTCACGGCTGTTCTTTGTATTTGACCCCCATAGAAGGGCGGCCACCGTGGTCGGGAATGTCTCGTGCCCTCAGCATAGCAGTGCGACACCGAACGTGCTATGCTGCCATGGCGGTTGCTTGAGTAACGTTCTCGTGCATACATACTACGGACAAGGCGTACAAACAATGCCAGAAAAAAAAATTCATGCAGCTACCACTTCCTCTGTTTTTGTTTGTTTTGTTTTACTACAAATGTGGGCAAGGTGGTATAGCGTCGCAGCACGGACTTATGAATGGCGGCATGTCAGCCTGCACTCGCTGAGCACAAAACCTAGCATGCAACCAGAAAATCAGGACGAGGGAGTCGCCATCACGGCACAGCACTGTCCCTTCGATGCCATATGCATAGACGCAGTCCGCTTTGCAGAGCTTCTCTCCGTTTTCCGGTGCTTTTTATGTTGGAGTAGTTTTCGGACAAAGTTATTTTTTCTAAACCGCAGTGCAGTAATACTGGCACAATGGCTCTACGAGTCGTTCGTTTCAAACTGATGCGGCACACGCGAGTGCATTCACCACGGTAGACGGCGACCGGTCGTCTGTGCGTGAGCGGCTGAGTTGTGTCGCGACTTTCCAAGCGGTGCTCCTTTCCGGCGCGCCACCTATCCAGCGATCATAAGCGCGGTTACTTCCAGTTTCGCGTTCGCTGTCAGTGATGCCGTGTCGTCCGTTGTCGGCTTATCTTCTCGCTTTCGGCCGGGGCGCACAAGATGCTGTCGCCGCCTACCTCGACAAAAGAGCACACAGTCTGCACGCACAAAAGCTACAGCTAGAAAAAATGAACAAGGAAGTGTACGTTGTATTCCTTACATAGACTGGTCTTGTGCATCTCCTTCCTTGGCCTCTAATGATACGCGGCATCGAGTATAATCAATA
Source organism: Rhipicephalus annulatus (assembly GCA_013436015.1). Lineage (NCBI taxonomy): Eukaryota > Metazoa > Arthropoda > Arachnida > Ixodida > Ixodidae > Rhipicephalus > Rhipicephalus annulatus. The sequence goes on along the minus strand of WOVY01011858.1, from coordinate 922,096 downwards.
TCAGCTTTAGGTGAGCAAAGAAATATGAGCAATCAAAACGAAGTGTTCCTCAAGTTTTTCTCTTCTTTTTGCTATTGATGAGAACATTCACGGGTATATGTCGCGTTAAAAACGGTAACCTAAAGAACAGTTGCAAACATATTCACTTTAACATATATTAGAAATAAAACATTAATTCGGCAAGCATAAAGATGAGTCCTGAAGATAAACCTGCTGAAGAGGTCATTCAAACCCAAAAGCTGCTCCTAAAGTCAAGTTTGCACCACGAATTTTACATACACACACACACACACACACACACACACACGCGCGCACACACACACACACACACACGCACACGCACACGCACACACACACACACACACACACACACACACACACACACACTTGGGAATCAATGTCCAACAAATGTCCGCATCAAAGGTGCAATAAGGCCCACTGGGCCTTGACAGCATTCACAGTTCACGGCCTCACCAACGGTTCTATTCAAACCAGGAGCACAGAAAACACTGTAGAAAGGCTCTAATGTCATTAGCTACCTCTTCCTCAAATTATAAGTGTACGTCTTTGAGTACTAAGCCTGCTATACAAAATTGCGCGAAAAGTGATACCTTAATTCTCACTCACAAAATTCTGCCTCATTGTAAACAGCTATACACTGCGCCCCGTCCAGCTGTCATGCGCACCGGTGCACTCCTCGCTTCCTGCCCGTCATTTTTCTCGAGAATTCGCGAGTCAAGCCCCTAAACAGCTGATACTGATATTGATGAAGAACCACATGAGCTCCTAATAAAATATGCTGCAAAATAGATTACTTTAACAAGCCCATGTATAGCCTCACGCTGTTTTGCGATAACACTTGTTTACTGATTCAGTGAGTTGAACTCTTTTCCTAGATTGTATTTGTTTGCCTTATTTAACGACCTTATTGCTCAAAGCTGGCGAACGGGGGTTTGGTTCCTGACCATCGTGGCCGCGTTTCGACCGATTGCTAAAAACAAAAAACAGCGGCTTACATTTAAACGCGCGTTAAGTAAATCGAGGCGGTCCAAAAAAATCTAGTGTCTCCCGCTATGGTGTTTCTCAGTATCATGTCGTGGTTATGCTACGCAAAACCTTTCAGTGGCGTTGCGTTACTTTGAGGCAGACGCATCGTAGACACTGTTGCTCTTGCGCCATGAAATCCAACATAAATAACCAGTTGCTCTTGAGGAGCTATAAAAAGATAGACACTACAAAAGGAAAGTTGTTTTGGCAATCCATGTTCAGGGCTTGTCCGGGTGGTCATGTCCCTAGGAATCAATGCAGAAGGATATTACTCAGCAATAACACCCCCTTGATCAGGCCATCTGCGCACCCAAACGCAAGTCCCTATCTTGAATGATTGATATGTTGGGTTTAACGTCCCAAAACCACTATATGATTATGAGAGACGCAGTCCCCATCTTAGAATGAATGAGTGGCCTTGAGTGAACCACAAACCAATATTCTACACCCTATAGCATTCTATTCCTGCTACAACCCCAAACACCACTCCAAGAAGTGCGCTCGTCGTCTGCAGGAATGTGATCTGGTTTGTATCTTGGATTTTCCAAAGGTTGGCTCGTTGTAGGATTGTTATATCAAATGCTGAAAAGTAGACAGCTCAGCTTCGAAGATGACCTCCTGGCGCAGTTGATCAAGCGAACTGAGGGAGAAGCATTCTCTCAAGAAAACAAAAAAGCTGTCAATTGCTGAGGGTCAACGCCTCTGTTATACATTGCATCTTGCTAACCTCGAAGTGAGGAAAAAGGGTGCGGATAGCTGATATATTCTTCTCAACGCGGAAACTTATGGTAAAGAGAGAAAGGTGGGGCCACAAACGTCAGTATGTGTGTGTCTTTGAAGATTCAAAAAAACAGGAGCCAGTGAAAATTGCCATACCTCAAGCAGTGGCACATCTTTGCACATGAGCAAAACTGGTGGATTCGCGTTAGCCCCCGGATTTAGCTCACCCACCTTCCACATACGAGAAAAAGACCTAAGACGACAGAGTGCATCATGACGTAACACAGACCACTGGCAATGGGCTCTGCACATCACATGATGTAGCATGTTTGAAGTACTCTTGAAGTATATTGACTGCTACAGCCATAAAACTTCTTACTTCGCTTTTATAGCGTCATGCGGAAAGCCTTAAACTGCAAATAACGCGAAAAATTATTCTTGTGTAAAAAAGAGAGAAAATAAAAATGAAATAAAAAAGATGGAGCTTTACGAGACACAGCTGTGGGTGCCATATTGACTGCGCTTTTGTAGGCGCGAAGCAAAATGGCAAAAATAACACTGGGTAACCTCACTCAGCGCTTCCTGAAAAGTGCTTGGCAATTTGAAAGAAGGCACTTTTATTTTAAAAGAATCACCTCCTGCATCGCCTCCACACCAAAACTGCTCAGGGAAAGCACATTTCGTTCCCAATTCAACGTGCATTATCTTCACCAAGTTCGTGTGGTCATGACAGGGGCAGGGTTTGGCGAGGGCTGCCTCCTCGCCGAAATTTTCAATTTTGCACGTGTGTATATACACGCACGTATACAAACGCACACAGTAATATCCATAAATTATGGTTGATGCCCCCCTCCTATCAAGACTTGAATAGAAAGCGGCTCGAACAGGAGCTTCACTTGCAATGACTTAGAGCGAAGTTTATCATTAGAAAGAGTACTTGGCTCACGGCCATCTATTTTGAATCACAATGCAATGTCAGTGCTTTAACCGTTCTTTGGGGCACTATTGCTTGTATACATTGAAATTGTGCGCGTGCTTCGTGCGTGAACTGTTATAAAACGAGAACCTTCGAATGGAAGACTGTATACAGCAATTCGGCCCCCGTTAACTCATAAAATCGGATAATTCAGACGTCTTCTAGTCAGCACATACATTGTTTATGGCATGAATTTCTCGTTATTCTTGTCATATCTGACCACAACCCGGTTAATTAGGTCGGCCCTCGGAACGCCGAGCATCGATGTGTCGCGCCAAAGAGAGAAAACGACGTTGGCGGATAACCGAAATGAGGTGGCGACGACCGCCATCAGAGCGAACCATCGTCACCACAGCAAACAGTCCTTCAGTGGCGCTCATGTTAACACCAACTACAACAACATCCTCAGCAGAACAAAGACCCGCCTCAAGTTCCCTAATTCCTCATCAAAAATAGTTCACTGCTGTTCCTCTTCGAGTTATGGCGTGTCTGCTCAGTAGTTTTCTCGCATGGGAATGGTAGCCACTCCTACGAACCATGCAATGTAGAGCTGTTGCCAACACCAACCTACACTCTTAAAAAAAATGGAGTGACGTACTCTCCATTTAGGGAGAAACGGCGATGTCCCCAATGTTCGTCTTCAAATAGAGAAACTTTGCTCCCTCATCCACGGAGAAACACGTTCCTCCTTATGAAAATCAACATGGCTGCCCCCCGGTGAAGCGAGTAGGCTTAGCAAATGCAACGATTCTCGACTGGTAAGGAGTACACGGCACTGAAAGTTACAAAAAACGGTCCCGCTGAGCTTGATATTGAACGAAATGATTATAAAAACAAGCAGACGAACCTGTGGCAGTGAACACATCGCGAAAGAGAACGATGGAGCAAGTACGTTTCGTTCGGTCAGCGAAGCCACGTTCACTCCGAAAGACACGGTTTCTGCAGAGCCCTCACCTGAAGAGTGCATGCTAGGCTTGCTGTATTTATTTATCGCAAATTCACATAGTGTAGCGACGTTATCCATGCGCTTACGGGTCCGCAGGTCACGAGATGTGCCTCCAAGCCGTACACTCGATCGTAGCGAAACCATTCCGAATCCGTAGTCCAGCTTTGATAGATAGATGTTCAACGATATATAAATGACTGGAGGTATGAGAGCGTCATAGCAATGAAGTAGGTGGTAGGTGGCGCCATCTGGAGGGATTGAACAAAATTAAAAAAAAGTTGACTGCCGCGACGTTCGTTGATATGACCCACTATCACGGCTTCCTTGCGGATTGTTTACGCATCAACCCATTCAAGACCACTTACGGACACCGAAAGCCTATTATGTGCTGATGCAATCCATATAGCTACACATGCACACATGGTCACATAGTACACAAATAGTACGCAACAAGTACACTAGCGTATACGCAAATAAGTACGCAACAACAGCACAATCAACCATTCAAAACCAACGGCTCACACCTCGACGTGTTTACTTTTTTTTTCTTTATTGACCTCGACGTGTTTACTCACACTCTACTATGAAAGCGCGCCAGCTTATATAGCGATGAATTTGAACTGACCTGAGTGGCACAGGTTACAAGTAGGTTTTCTTACACTTTTTTACGTTTTTTTATCAATACCACAACATGCGCACACGTAAATATATTGTATCTGATGCTTACGCAAACCTTAGTTAAGAAATGGTTGCACAATAATGAACGGATTAATTACTAGAGCTTATCAAGTTTTCACGAAGGCGGATGCCCCAAGCCGTGCTTAGAATGCCCACGGATGGATGGATGGATGCTATGAGCGTCCCCTTTATAACGGGGTGGTGACAAGTATGCCACCAGGCTCGACAAAAAAAAAAAAAACTTTTTTCCTTTTTTTTTATGTTGGCCTAATGCCTCTACTTCGATAAATTCTATCTTAATGGAAACAAGGTAAATTTTCAGCTTAAGTTCTCTGCCATTTACGGCACACTGTCCATATTTTATTTTTCCAATATTTATTTTTGTCCTTTCTCTCTAATTTTCTGCCACCAATACTCTAACCGTCTCTTACTTATTTCAATCGCGGGTGTGTTCAGCTTTCCATTGTTGTCCCTAAAACCCAAGGCTTCCTGTAGGTTCGTGCCCAAACGTACACCTGGGTGGATATCTCCACATTCAATCAGAACATGTTCCGCCGTTTCCTTATCTTTCCCGCAGCATGTGCATTGTTCTTCTTCTTTACTGAATCTTGCTTTATAACTACGCGTTCTAAGGCAACCCGATCTCGCTTCAAACAGTAAAGCGCTTCCCCTTGAATTATCGTAAAATGCCTCCCTCCTTATTTCATTTTTGCCCTTTCGGTAGTTACTCAAAGCCGGTTTTTTCTCCATAGCTGCCATCCAGTAAATCCTCTCCGCCTCCCTGACTTTTCCCTTAACGCTCTTTGTTGACATATGGCTCACAATACCAGCCGTATATTTACTAGTGAGTCTTCTAGTTCTTTTTCTCCACTGTGTGTCCACGCTCTTCCTATACAAATAACGGAACACCTTCTCTGCCCATCTACTCTCCTTCATATTTCTTAGCCTTTCTTCGAACCTTATTTTGCTCTGCGCTTCCCTCGCCTCAAAACCTGCCCACCCCATATCGCCCTTTACAGCCTCGTTTGTCGTCTTCCCGTGAGCACCCAACGCGAGGCGTCCCACAGTCCTTTGATTTACATCCATTCCCGATTGCACCTCTGCCCTCATGCACACCACTGAGTTCCCAAAAGTAAGCCCTGGAACCATTACACCCTTCCACAGACCTCGAAGCACCTCATACCTATTGTATCCCCACAACGCTCTGTGCTTCATTATTGCCGCATTCCTCTTTCCTTTTGCTGCCGAGGCTTTTTCCTGTACCTCCATGTATCTATCACTCTCATTTACCCATACTCCAAGGTACTTGTATTCACTTACCCTCGGTATTTCTTGGCCTTGTATGGACACCGTCTGATCACAGGGATCATTGAATACCATCAAACCACACTTCGTTACACTGAATCCTAGTCCAAGAGCTTCACCTTCCCTTCCGCATATATTCGCCAGCTGCTGTATATCATCTCGACTGTCCGCAAATAAGACGATATCGTCCGCATAAAATAAACCTGGAAGCTTCTGCTCAATCATCATGCCGCCCTGTTTGTGTGACAGATTAAAACCAATGTTGCTACCTTCTAGCGCTTTTTCCATACTCACCATGTACAGCATGAATAACAGTGGGGACAAAGGACATCCCTGTCTCAGACCCCTGCTAACCTCCACGTTCTCTTTGCTACGCATTCCTTCCCACTCTATGCAAACTGTATTTTCTCGGTATATCTCCCTCAAAAGCTGTATACAGTCGTCGCCCATGCCCATTCCTTTCAATATATCCCACAAAATTTCCTGATTAACGTTGTCGTATGCCCCAGTGATGTCTAGAAAAGCCACGTACAAGGGCCTATTCTCTATTTTAGATATTTCTATACACTGAGTGAGAACAAACAGGTTATCGTCTAACCGCCTGTCGACTCGAAATCCGTTCTGAAGTTCTCCCAAAATATCGTTATGTTCGGCCCATGTTTCTATTTTCATTTTTACTGCTTGCATCGCCAACCTGTATAGTACCGATGTAATGGTTAGTGGTCTATACGAGCGAATCTTGTCCTTTTCTCCCTTGCCTTTATAGATTAAGTTCATTCTACTTTGTCGCCAACTGTCCGGTATTTGTCCGTCCTTTAAGTTTTTTTCTACTGCTTTTAACAATGCTTCTTTAGTGTTATGTCCTAGTTCGTTAATGAGGCTAACGGGAATCCCATCTAAACCCGCGGCAGTGCGCTTTGGAATTTTTCCTTCGGCCTTTTTCCAGTTGAAATTATCAAGTACTAGCTCTTCCTCTGTTGCTTTCTCCGCCACACTTTTACTCACCGGGGAGATCCCCTGGACGCTCTTTTTAAACGAATCGGCTGTTACCTTTTGGATGTAACCTAGCGCTTCGTACCCTTCCAATTGATTTCCTCCTTCATCTAGAATATGTTGTTGCGTTGTGACAGACTTCCTACCTAGCGCCTTTATGTGGCTCCAAAAAATCCTAGGCGCGGCCTCCTTTTTTTCGTGTATCTCTGTCATCCAGCGTTCACTTTCACCTTTAATTTTTGCCTCTACCAATTTCTGTACAAGGGATTTTTTCTCCAAATATATTTCCCATATTTTTTTGACTTCGTCCTGCGGCCGCTTCTCCTTTTTTGCCTTTCTATGCTCCCGTGATGCTTCGCGTCGCTTCTCGATCGCCTCCCGGATTTCCTTGTTCCACCAACTTTTTGGCTTCCTTTTTCCTTTCCAGCAAACGGTTTTCTTCTCTTTCCCTATCTCCTTCGTCATTAGATGTAACAGCTCCCTATACTCCCAGTCCTTGCCTGGTATTTCGCCTACTTCTTTCTCGACTCTTGCGGCTATATTTATTATTTGTTTGTCATTTAAATACGAGCTGCCAGACTTTGATTCCATGCTCGTATTTTTAGTTTCGTATCCCATTTGTAATGTTATTCGTTTATGATCACTACCCAAGCTGTTAATGCCTTCCTCGTCTATCCTCATTTCTGTCAGTTTGTGGTAAATTCCTTCAGTCATGAGACAATAATCAATGCTTGATTGCTTGTTTCCGACTTCCCATGTGATCTGGCCGTCACATTTAGGCCCTGTGTTAACTATCTCCAGACTATGTTGCTCGCAAAGATCTAGTAATAACTTCCCATTGGTGTCTGAATATCCGTCAAGGTCATGTATGTGGGCATTCATGTCCCCTAGAAGGATGATTTCGGCCCCATTACCAAATTCCTTAATATCCGCACTCATGCAATCCACTATCTCCTGATTCTTTTCTCTGCAGTTATTCCCCGTCCACAAGTAGGCTACCCCTAGCCACGTTTCCTTTCCACCTACTGTGCCCAGAACCCAGAGGTGCTCTGAACACGTCTGTTTCACTCTAACCCATTTGGCTCCGCGGTGAATTAGCATTCCTACACCCCCACCTTTCCTTTCCGATATGGTCCTGTTACACCCTTCCCAAACATAATTTTTAATATGTGGTGGCTCTTCCAAGTCTCTAAGGTGTGTTTCTGTAACCGCATACACGCCTATCTGTTCTTTGTTTAACTGCTCCTCAATCTCTAACCATTTTGCCTTCTTTCTGCCACCCTGCATGTTTATGTAACTAATTGCGACACGCGCCTTTTTCCTTTTTCTTTTACCTTTTTTCTGGTTTTTCGCAATTCTACCTGTCAAAGCGTCCTCCTGTTTGTTTTCCCCGTTACGAGCTACCCCGGACTCCGAAGGGCCCGTGAGCCCCCCAAAAAAGCTACTGCGCGTCCTGCCAGTCGCCAGCCCACCTCGTGTCCAAGCCTCTCATCGAAATGAATCCTGTCTCTTTGGAATCCACCCCACCTGTGCACTTCCCTGTTTAAATCCACTACCTCGAAACCCTTCTCTCGACTAATTCGCCATATCTCTTTGTTTGCGTCGACTACCGCTCTTTGCAGGTTGATGTTGCGTACTGGTACTTCCGGTACTGTGCATACTACAATTTGCACCTGGGGGGACACGGTGCGCATGTCATCCACCCCTTTCGCCAAGGTCGTCGCTAGTCCTGACGATTCTTTTTTTAGGACGTCATTTAACCCTCCCGCAATTACAACGAGGTTGCGATTGTTAGCTTTAGCTGCGAGTTTTTCACCCACTTGACTCATTACTGTCCCCAGCGTTTGTCCTGGGAACGTCCCTATCGCAACTCTCTTGTCGCCTTTCACCCTTTCTTTGATTGCCGCTGCGCATCGGACTAAATTTGAGTCACCGGCGATGATGACCTGTTCAGACATTCCTTCTGAAACCTGCACCTGGCTGCTGACTAGGTGACTAGCGTGAGTCACGGCTGCTGGTTTGCTCCCTCCCTCCCTCAAAACTACTTCCCGGTAGCTGGGCCCTGTGGCCAATGTATCTGCCTTTGTCATGCCTGTTTCCCTCATCTCTCCCGCACGGTGGGTCGTCGCCATAATGCTTCCGCCGTCACCTGCGTCTTCGTTCCCCTTCACGACCTTCGATAGGCCCTTCTCGGCTGCCCGGAGCCTTTCCTCCATGGCTGACGTTTTCTCTCGCTCCTTCGCCAATGCATTCTCCAGCTCTGCGATTTTCTCCATGAGCCCACTCTGGACCGCCATCATATTTTTCATTTTCTCCTCGATCTCGCACTGTCTACACTTGGCGTCATCTTCTGCTTTCTCTTCCGCACTAATTTCCACCTTCAACCCTATCCCGCACTCTGAACACTTTACGGCCTTTCGAACGCTGCGCCATCTGTCGACCACTGCCACAGTTACTTATTTTTTCTTTAAGCCTCTGAGAGAGCAAACACTTGCCACGCGTTAGCCATTTCGGGGGTCACGTTTTTTTTTCTTCTTGTTACTTGGAGAGGGCGCAGCATGCAGACCAAACTTTGTCTCCGTCGTGGTAGGTGTTCTGTGGTCACGTCGACCTCGTTTAGTTGTTTCGTCTTAACGTTTGCTTATATTCTTTTTACGTGCGTACCACAAGTGTGACCGTTAGCCATGGATATAATACACCACTAGCCCTTCAATGACAATGTTTTTGATGCGGTAACGACCGTCCTAGCAGTGTGTACGTACGTTACAACGCGGGTCTTGCGAGATAAATAAGCGATGACCTCGCATCCGACGGTATTTTTTCGTGAGCCATGACAGTGGCTGTTGGCGCCGCGGCAGCTCTCATACTTGAGTGGAGGAACTATCGCTGCAGTGCGCAAGTTTACTATAACTTTATAGAATGTTGTGCCTGCATACTTTTCTGCTTCAGATGCCTCTCGCGATTCGCTTCGCGTGTCAACTTGCAATCATAGTGCGTGGCACAATTTTGTTGTTAGCGCTGTGGCTGTGGTGGTTATTACTCTGGATTCGGAATACTCTTTTCACAAAGGTGAGTGAGCGTTAGTACTTACTTGCTGTGCACAGCTGCTACTAGAAGTGCATTTTGTGTTGAGTTTCTCACGACAAAGGAGAATCATGGAAGAGAAAGACGTACTGCTCGCGTGCATAATTCCTTCGTACTTCTCAGTGCTGGCATGGGCAATTCAAAACGAATGCGATTGAGAATTTGGTTTAACCTACAGAAGTCATTGGTTCACTTTTCACAAAAGTTTAGTTATGATGATGTTTAAAAAGTTTCTGATGGTTGTAATCTAGTCTGGCGAATAAACGCTCGGTGAAACTTCGCAGCCTGTTTCCCTTTTTGCTTCCACCTGCCGTGGTAGCATAGCCTTATTGGGGGTTGTGTGAGACTATGCTGATGGACGCAGGTTCGACTTCCGGCCACGGCGGCCGTATTCGAATGGGGGTAAACTGCAAAGAACATCCATATGGTGGTAGTGACACGTATAACTCTATCAATTGTATATGATCGTACTTTCACGCATGGACTGTAGAGTGGTATCAGGTTTCCTACACTACTGAAAAAATAAGTGTGATGCTTTTTTACGCGCCTCGTTGAATTCATGAGTGCTGTTGGTGCCGTGCGAAACTAAAAATGCGTGGGCTTACCAAGTATGTCGACACCGAAAAAAATGATTATTTTTTTACACTCTAAGGTAATCGATAAAGCAAGACTGCTTGGGAAGCAGAGCTCCTTGTATTCGTGACAAATTGGTAGTATGAAACAACACGAGACACACATGGAAGTGTGCGGAGCATCGTGCGAGTGCCTGACGAAAAAAAAAGAGAGGCTTTTACTCTATACTAATAAAACAAAAGAAAACGTCATTCCTGCCTTGCTTACAACAATCTTAGGTAAAAGCAATCGCTCGCGACTGGCCGCGGCCGGCTATAGGCTTGGCGTGCGCATGCGCGCGAGCAAGACCCCCGTGATTGAGGAGAAACTTGGACGCTGAAGAAGGAACGTTGCTCCTTTGGTCCTTGCCGCGAGAGGGCGTGACGGGTAAAGGCCCGAAAGGGAGGAAGTCGCTGCGCCGAAGGAGGAACGGAGCCCGTTTCTCCATTCTCGCTCCCTTTTTTTTAGAGTGTACCATATTCACATGATAAGTGTATGCGTTAGTATATGTTGGTTCCTCGATCGCGTAGGGCGTTCACACCATGGTGTGCGAATTCCAGCGCCTCGCTCAGGCTTCGAGCAGGTCCCTGTTGGTAAGCGGCAAAACGTGCTGCAGAATAGAAAGAAGTTCGGAGCACTTTTTTTTTGTCGCGGTGCTTCCTTGTTTGATTTTTTGATTCCTTGTTTGATTTGTCGCGGTGCTTCCTTTTTTTCTTTAGATATTGTGTAAGCATTGTCATTTACACGTTGTTCTCGAGTGTTGTACGCATGTACTGAATGTGATTTGTTTTTCACGTTTCAATTGTATTTCTTGTCTTCTAAAACTCACTCCCCTCTATAATGCTGTATGCCCTGAGGGTAGAATAAATAAATAAATAAATAAATAAATAAATAAATAAATAAATAAACTTATGTGGCCGGTTAATAAACAGCTCCTTTCACATCTGTTCCAAAAGCGCATTGCATATTCACAAAGTTATTTTCTTTGACTATGAGTTGACAGTGCGCAGCGATTCAGAGAGAGGGCCGCCAATGGTCAGCGAAACACTGAAACGTTCCCAAAGAGATCTTAGCTTTGAAAAGCAGTGCGATGTTAGGTCTGAATGCGAATGTTTTCGATTGTGTGTGCTTCTGTCTTCTCTCACCCGGCTGGGATAAATTACAAGACTACCTCGCTTGATGCAGTTGAAATGTTGTATCTTCAGTCTTCTTTTTCTGTTCGAGGAACCATATATTAAGTAATGTTCACACTGGAACTGTATACTGTGTGGCCAGTACTCCATAAACGGTGGTAAGCACATCCTGCTTTATAAAGCGCCTCGTCAGGCATCGCTAGGGCGGGACCCGAGAAAATCTGGGGGAAGCACGGGGTGTGATCCAAGCAGATTATAGGAAATGGTGCTCGTGGGGAAAATGCGGTCACCCTTTCTTGAAGCCATCAAAAGCTTTGAACACGCGATAAACTGAATAGGATTATTTCGCTCGCTTGCAGCACTTTCATATTCGGGAAATGGGATCACGCGGTCTCGTGAACGACCTTCGCACGAGGCCGGGGAACGCAAAATGGGGATGAAGACGTGCCCTTTCCCGCATTTCCCACGTAAACACGCGTGCATCGAGAGAAAAATGCGTTCAAGGAAGCAGCCACGCCTGCTAAGAAATGGCCCATTAAACGGTACCGACCACTGCGCTAACGTGCCATTTTGACCAGCGGCTTCCTTGCGCGCACTCGTACACAGGGCTTCTTTTTGCTCGCTTATCACCGCATTTCTCAGAAGGGGAAAAAAAGAGGGTCGAGATAGATGCGTGCGTTCAGTAAGTGGGGCGTTTGTGTCCCGAGCTCGAAGAATCACTGCCTGTAACGGCGACATTGTGGCCTGTGTGTATGTTCCTGTAACGGAACCGGCATTTTGTGAAGCCAGCAATCTTCCGGATCGATGTCCAACAAATGACCTCGTCGACGCTAATTGCCCATATCTGTACCGCCATTGTGATGCCACGACGTCATTTCTGACGGTTCAACTCTCTTGCCACTCCCATCCGGCACAACCTCAAGTCTTGGCCCGCCCACCGACGCCCACATTGCTGATTTCGTTCTCTGGAGCGTGGCCAGAGATATGCACTTGGTTATGGTGGGTCATTAGCGCGCGCGTCAGTGAAGCGTGACTTTTTGTACTGCTGGTGGTTCTGTTTTAATAGTCTGAACAATCTTTTGATGCGACAGCAGCAACGAACGCCTGTTCTAGCGAAATGGTGCCTACATTCTCATTGGCCACAACTCTAGGTCACGGTGTCACAAAACGAGCGCTAAAAAGAAGAGCGCGCCGCCAAATCCTTGCGACAACGGGCGGCAAAAACGCCGCGAGGTAAAAGGAAAAAAAAAGAAAGCAAACATCCAAGGCTCCCGGGCGCGCGCTCTCCCCGCAGAAGCACGGCTTCGCAGACGAACCTCCTCACCCCACATCGGCGGCCCAGTAAGGCCGCGATCTTTCTAGAACAAAGGAGGCGTGGTCATACCGAGTTGACTCACCCGCCGGAGAGGGCATTCCAACCGTCTCGCCCTCTTCCCAGCCTTCGCTGCGTATCGCGCCGACGAAAGGACGAGAAATTTCTGGAAAGCGGCGCGGAAGGTATTTAATCGAGCGGCCGAGACGAGAAAGCAGGAGGTGACGGAAGTTAACGCCGGAGCGCGTAGGAATTCCGCCGTGGAGTCGGCGAAGTTTTTGGTCCGTAGGGACGGCTCGAGCTACAGGCAAGAGCGTGGGTTTACCGCTATCGAGCGAAGACGCGGGCAACAGCTGCGTGTGTGAAGCCGACGGATTTCCGGCGAAGAAGTTTGAACTTGGAGAGTGGCCTATTGAAGACGGGAGTTTTCCTGGAAGAGAAACTCCGGCGAGGTTTCCTGGAAGAGAAACTTCGAGAGCTGCGGAACGACAACAACGCTGGACTTTGAGTGAGTGATTCTCGGAAGAGTATCATTCGGACTTTTGTTCCAAGGACTTTGGACTGAATAGGTTTTCTATCTCTTTAGTCCTTAAGTGTCTTGGTTGTTCAATGCATGCGACTGCATTATAGTGCGTATCGTTGTCTGTGTCCGTTGTTTTGAGTGTGGCCGATTGTGTTGTGTAGTACGTTGATTGATTGGTTTGATTGGTGACATATTGTGTGCAACTATTGTGGAGTGTGCATTTCTGTGTTTTGTTTTCGATCTGGGATTATTGAGAATATAATTTGTTTGTTTATCAACTCTCGACTCTGACTTGTTCTTTGGGCCACGACCGGCGTCTGCTGGCGCACCAAAAAGGACCACTTCAAAATTGTCCACGCTTTCGTGGTGCGGTTCGGGGGGCCGATACTTCGGCTCTTGGAATTAGCCCGGCGATTGCCTCCCTAATAAACGGGACAGGTGTGACAATTAATCTGGCGTCCGCGAGACAGGACCTTTTGGTGCACAGTGTGTCCAAAGTAGTGAGAAAGAGCCTCGAGTTGTTGATAGTGCTATCGGAACGATTTTGTGTGTTGTTCAGTGTTCTCGTTAACGAGTGCAGGGGAGTGTTCCGATAGACCGATTTAGGCAGATACTTTTTGCACGCGGCAAGGTTTTAGTTGAGAGTTGCGAGACACCATGGATCTCGAAAAGTTAGTTGCTCTGGGTGAAAAGATGGGTCTTTCTGGCGCCGAACTACGGAAGTGGGTCACCCAGAGGGAAAAAGAAGAAAAAGCAGCCGAGCTGGAAAAAGAGAGGTTGGCGGTCGAAAGAGCCAAAGCGGAAAAAGAAGCTGAGTTGGAGAGAGAAAGGCTGGCCGCTGAAAGGGCGAGAGAAGAAAGAGAAGCAAAGGAGAGACAGCTGAAGGAAGAAAGAGAAGCGAGGGAGCGACAGCAGAAAGAAGAAAGAGAGCAGCAATTGAAGTTGGAGCTGGAGAGAGAGAAGTTGGCAGCCGAAAGGGCGAGAGAAGAGAGAGAAGCGGAGATGGCTGAAAGGGAACGGCAACGGCAGCACGAGATGGAACTCGAGCGGCTCCGTTTTCAACAGCGAAGCGAAACACCCGTCCAAGCTAGAGTTGAAAGCAGCGAACGGGAAGATCACGGCTTCCGCTTGAACCCAAGCAAGCTGCTCGTAGCGTTTGATGAAAGGAAGGACGACCTTGACGCGTACCTTCACCGATTTGAGACGATTGCGAAGAGCCAGAATTGGCCGGAACAGCAATGGGCAACTGCTTTGAGTACTTGCTTGAGTGGTGAAGCGCTCAGTGTGTACGGTAGGCTGACGCCGACCGATGCAGCCAACTATGCAAAGGTGAAAGCTGCTTTGTTGAAGCGATTTAGATTCACTGTGGAAGGATTCCGGGACAGATTTCGGACAGGAAAGCCAGCTGATGGTGAGACAGCTACGCAGTATGCCGCCCGACTTTGCCATTATTTCGACAGATGGATTGAACTTTCTGGGACAGCACAGGAGTACGATGAGCTTAGAGAGCTCCTAATTAGAGAACAATTTCTTACTAGTTGCCACCCAAGCCTGTCGCTGTATTTGAAAGAGAGGAAAGCTGAGTCATTTGAAGGAATGCTTGAATTGGCTGATCAATTCTTGGAAGCGCAAGGTGGCACTAATTTGGCCAAGGTCAAGAAAGATTGTCCCGATGATTCGAAGAAATTGGCTCCCGAAGAAAAGAAGCGTGCACCAGAGGGCATTCAGCGATGTTTTCTGTGTAACCGAGTGGGTCATCGCGCGAAAAACTGTCGAACGATCTTTACGAGCCCTACGGTAGTGAAATGTTTTAAGTGTGGTCAGGCTGGGCACAAAGCAGATGCATGTCGGAACGGAGTGAGTCAAACTCACCAGGTATCCTGTGTTCAAGCGGCACCGAAATCTGATAATAATGCCGTCACCGACGGATTCGTAGAATTGAAAAATGGGGAGAAAATTCCTATTGTGGGTGCTGTAATGTCAAAACAGCCAACCGGTGTTACGAAAGGAATGCCAGCGCTGCCTGGAAAAGTTGCGAACAAAAAGATTACGGTGTTAAGAGATACCGGCAGCTCCACTGTTATCGTGCGGAGAGATTTGGTACGGGAAAGTGAGTTAACAGGCAAAATGAAACCGGTTTGCCTAATTGACCGTACAGCTCGGATGCTTCCCGAAGCAGAGATTGAGGTTGAAACCCCGTACTTCAGCGGGAAGGTTACTGCTTTATGCATGACGACCCCCCTGTATGACCTTGTCATCGGAAACATCGACGGGGCGCGAGGGCCGAATGATCCAGAATGTTTGGGAGAAGACCCGAAGATAGAGCCCTCGCCAACACAGCGGCCGCGAGATACAGTGGAGGAGCATCCCGTAACGGATCTCACTAGAGCCCAAGGTGAAGCTGCGGCGCAAGAGACAGCGAAGGAGAAGACGATCGGGTCGAATAAGTTCACGGGCCGAGCAACCAGACTTACGTCGGCACGACCTCAACCGACCGACAGTGTAAAAGAGACGGAGTTGGCCAGCCGGGCAAAATGTAGAGGCATTATCAAGCGGGTAAATAAACAGACAGGACCCGTCGAATGTAATGACGCGTTAACGGTGTCGGAAGAGACAACGAGGGCTGAGACGACGCCTCAGATATCGTCGTTGGAAAGGGCTCGCCGAAAGGGAACGTGGAAAAACAAGAAGAAATCGAGCGAGCACCGCAAGAAAGGGCGCAAGCGCCACTCAAAGTACACAGGATAAGTGCTAAGGTGGAATCAGAATGTGTTGGGCAGTGCGGAGTGCCATATGTTGTGTTAATGTTGTGTTATCCTGTGTCTCAAGTGTATGTCGAGCGAGTCAAAGTGTGTTGTGCTGTGATGCGATGTATAGTATTGGACCATTGTTGTAAT
Organism: Rhipicephalus annulatus; assembly: GCA_013436015.1. Taxonomy (NCBI): domain Eukaryota; kingdom Metazoa; phylum Arthropoda; class Arachnida; order Ixodida; family Ixodidae; genus Rhipicephalus; species Rhipicephalus annulatus. The sequence continues at coordinate 905,870 of WOVY01011858.1, read as the reverse complement.
GAGAGAACTTTGTACATTTGTATTATTGGGAATGTGTGGTGGAGTGTTGTACTCATGTGCCCGTGGTTATATTTCATGTGTTGTGGAATTGAACTACAATGTAAGATTGTATTGAGTGATATATTGTGAATGTGACGTGTCACGAGCGACAGATTGTGTTACAGTCTGTGAGAGTGTGTGGTGACTTTTCGCGCTCGTTTGTGGGGGTTTTGAATATTATGAGATAATATTCTTAAAGTGGGGGGCAGTGTCACAAAACGAGCGCTAAAAAGAAGAGCGCGCCGCCAAATCCTTGCGACAACGGGCGGCAAAAACGCCGCGAGGTAAAAGGAAAAAAAAAGAAAGCAAACATCCAAGGCTCCCGGGCGCGCGCTCTCCCCGCAGAAGCACGGCTTCGCAGACGAACCTCCTCACCCCACATCGGCGGCCCAGTAAGGCCGCGATCTTTCTAGAACAAAGGAGGCGTGGTCATACCGAGTTGACTCACCCGCCGGAGAGGGCATTCCAACCGTCTCGCCCTCTTCCCAGCCTTCGCTGCGTATCGCGCCGACGAAAGGACGAGAAATTTCTGGAAAGCGGCGCGGAAGGTATTTAATCGAGCGGCCGAGACGAGAAAGCAGGAGGTGACGGAAGTTAACGCCGGAGCGCGTAGGAATTCCGCCGTGGAGTCGGCGAAGTTTTTGGTCCGTAGGGACGGCTCGAGCTACAGGCAAGAGCGTGGGTTTACCGCTATCGAGCGAAGACGCGGGCAACAGCTGCGTGTGTGAAGCCGACGGATTTCCGGCGAAGAAGTTTGAACTTGGAGAGTGGCCTATTGAAGACGGGAGTTTTCCTGGAAGAGAAACTCCGGCGAGGTTTCCTGGAAGAGAAACTTCGAGAGCTGCGGAACGACAACAACGCTGGACTTTGAGTGAGTGATTCTCGGAAGAGTATCATTCGGACTTTTGTTCCAAGGACTTTGGACTGAATAGGTTTTCTATCTCTTTAGTCCTTAAGTGTCTTGGTTGTTCAATGCATGCGACTGCATTATAGTGCGTATCGTTGTCTGTGTCCGTTGTTTTGAGTGTGGCCGATTGTGTTGTGTAGTACGTTGATTGATTGGTTTGATTGGTGACATATTGTGTGCAACTATTGTGGAGTGTGCATTTCTGTGTTTTGTTTTCGATCTGCGATTATTGAGAATATAATTTGTTTGTTTATCAACTCTCGACTCTGACTTGTTCTTTGGGCCACGACCGGCGTCTGCTGGCGCACCAAAAAGGACCACTTCAAAATTGTCCACGCTTTCGTGGTGCGGTTCGGGGGGCCGATACTTCGGCTCTTGGAATTAGCCCGGCGATTGCCTCCCTAATAAACGGGACAGGTGTGACACACGGTCGTGCGTTGACGAAGCAGAGTGGGCAAAGAATTGCTGTCCCGCAACATGGGCTCCGTAAGGGCATCGCTGCCACGCTACGTCACCCTCGATCCCTGCAAGCTCTCGCTCCCGTCTTAACGTAGCCTCTGCAGTTGGCACAAAAACAAAACGTACAGAAAAAATAAATTCCAAAGGAAACGCGCTCTCGGTGGGATTTTTAAACCTACAAATATTACGCCACGCTCAGATGCCCAGAGCACTACCATGATAAGACGAACATTGGCAGGAGCGTTTCAACGCTTCTTCTACCCACTGGGCTAAACTAGCACCTCCTGGGAAACATGTCTAAGCACTCCACTTTATCACATCACGCTACTTCAATGTGACACTTCTTTGAGTTTCCTTTGTTTGGATCTTGCGAGAACCACGCTCATGGAACACACGGATGCAGCTCATGGACGTCGTACAATGCACACTCTTAACATTGGTTGACAGCTTTTACATAACGGCGAGCCCCTGGAGGATTCTTTGAAATAAATGCACTAAAAACACACACGCAAAATAACACCTCACATATAGTGTACCGCAAATGCGGCGCCGCTGCGTTGAAATAACTATATATATATATATATATATATATATATATATATATATATATATATATATATATATATATATATACCACTGACTTGCCACCACCCCCGAACCCCCGCAAAAAAAAAAGAAAACAGGGAATGAGTTTCCATGTTCATGCCCCGACGTAACCTCGCTTCCACCAAGTGGCGCCACTGGCGCTAGCGTGTGAGCCCAGCGTCAGCTCTCGCTTCTGGCAACAAAGCTGACTACGCTGACTACAACTCGCAGGCGCCATTACGCGAGAACGGCTACAAAGGAGGTGATATCATCCCACATCTTGTCGATCAGTTAACGTTATGTGCTGAAACAATAAAGGCCATCACATATGGCTTGCATAACAATTCAAATATTTGAGCCATCCTAAAACGGCAGTAAAAAGACACTCAGATATGTACATTATCTGACAAAATCGGTAGGAAAACCGCGTATAATGTAATTCCTTAAAATGACTAGCGTGGTTTTGTGGGAGGTGCAGGAATAAACTTTATTATACGAAACCAGCAGGTCTAGGTGGCCGGGCCTAGGCCTTTCATGAGCGGACGTCAAGGGCTTGCCTCGACGCCGCTTCACGGGCGTGCTGGGTCGCCCAGGTTTGGTTCGTCGAGAAGGGGAGCTCCACAGAGCCTCATGAAGCTTCGACGAAAGGGTCGTGGTGTTAGTGTGTCTGCACTGTGCCGGGCACTCCCACAGCACATGCTTTGTGTCCACCTCATTAACTTGCTGGAACCTTCACGCCCTCATAATTTTCCAGCTCTCCCAGAAAACCACAGGCTACTCTTCCGCGTATGCTGTGGTTTTCTGGGAGAGCTAGAAAAGGATGAGGGTGTGAAGGTTCCAGCAAGTTAATGACGCGAGCACGAAGAAAAGAAACGCACAGCACCAAGGCTGGCCTTACAACTTTACAGTATTACAAACGTATTCTATAGAGCTCGGCCGCCCATGCGTAAAGAACCAAATGTTATGCAATGACATCCTAGAACGCGCCGTCCCGTCCCCCCTTTAACAAGGAATTTGCAAGGCGCTTTCACATTATAATTTAGTAAAATATTGAAGTTCATCTTCAGCGAGTAGAACTGAAGGTTCAATTTATTATGGAAAGCTTCGATAATCTTTCATCCCGGTCTTTTATGCTCTCTATCCACCATCAACACATTGACGAAATCTCGTCGGCATCCGCAAATCTTGCAAATGCACGGGTAAGTTGCCTCTTATATTAGTTGGGGGCAGATTGCGATGTTCACACCCGTGCTTGATAAAGCACGAGACGTGTACGACCAACAGCAAGCCAAAATTATCTGATACACAGCGGCCCCTTTCATCAGTTACCACTGTAAGTGTCACACCTAATTAAATAATTAAGCTTTACGTCTCAAAACAACGATATATCATGTGATTATAAGAGCGCCTTAGGTAATCTTTTTTCACAAAATGATTTTTCTTAACGTGCCCCTAAATTTAGTTTCATATGCCTCTGGCGCTTCGCCTCCATCAAAATTGGGCCACGAAATTCAATCCCGCTACCTTCGGGTCCGCAGTCGAGCACCGTATATAAACACTAGTCTAACGTGGCGGGTGCGTGTCACACCTGCTTAATACTTTGCTGCCGAGATTCAATGCTTTCTCTTTTACTGTGATAGCAATTATTTGGACACTCTCGGCTAAACTTCATCCACCGTATATGTATGCGTACCTATATATGTTAAAACGCAAGAAAGAAACAAATTCAGGAAAGAAGACTCCGACGCGCGGAACTGAACGTGGGACCTCCGCGTCGTGGATGCGAGGCGTTAACCACTAAGCCACCAAGAGGTTTTTTTTTATTTATTACTAAGCCACCAAGAGGTACCGCCTATAACGTTTAAACAGAAAGCTATTCATATCTACCACTTACCGCTGTTGGTGGGCATATTGGGGGGGGGGGGGGCTATTGTGTTTTTAGCATTACCCGCAAGATGGCGCAATGAGCGAGTGGTGGTTCTAATCTCTCACGCGTACTTTGGCCCGTGCAGTGAAGGGGAGTGGACGATCATTCGCGCGTCCTTATCTCCCGGTGGGGAGGATCATACGTCTTGGCTGGCGTTCAGCTTGAACTGGAACGATACTGTTGTAGTTACCGGGCGCACAAAGGTCACTGCAATCGTTGCACAGCCTCCGTCTGCGAAAAGGGCGCGCTTTTCAGACAGCGCGAAGTAACAACTGAGAAGCTTATTCGCGTTCCTCTGTACCTGTGAGTCCGTTCCCTGCGCCATTTGTGCGTGAGGAACGCGGGGCACATTTCGATCTGCTTGCCATTCTGCGCGAGACTTTCCAATTTGTTGCTTGCGCGTTAATTGCTTCACCTTTGTGGCAAAGCTGTGACCTTTTTTTATAGTGGAGGATGCTCATATGGTGCCCCACTTAACATGGAAAGACAGCGCATTGCGGTCAACTGCATTGTGGTTTGACTATTTATTCTGGCTATCGTTTTACTATATAGCAGTTATATGCTCATTTCCAGCTGATCGACGCGTGCGTACACCGAGCGCATAGGTAAAGAATAAACAATCAAGAAATAAATGAACCAAACAAAATAGGTTTTTTTTTGGGGGGGGGGGTTGACCCTTCGTATTCAGTGCTACCAGCGTCTAATGAAACTCGAACAGCGGCAAGTCTTCGCGACAGTGAAGTGCGCGCCGTCTAGTTATCAGCGTTGATAGGCGCGCGCATACTGTTCGGCAGCTCTGCGCATATGCGCGCGCCTGTCCGCGATGATAACTTGAAGGCACGCTCTATACCATCGCGAAGGCTTGCCGCTGTTCGAGTTTCATTCGACGCTGATAGTACATACGATGTACATACGTTCGCGGGATTCAGTCACGCATCTATAAAGCAAGGAACAAAAAAAGTAAAGCAGTTTTGTGAGGTCATGTGAAAATGACGCAGTTTACACTAATAAACTATTCTCTGAATACTATTTGGTCATTATTTTCGCCCTCAAATATGAATATTAGAAAGAAAATTAGAAGGCCGAAACATCATTTATGAACTACAGATCGTGAACATCAGCGCGACGTCATGAATTGAAAACACGCTTTGTGTATTTTGTCTATATACATTCGGTCAATGAAGATTGCTGAAACTTCCTGTGTTAAGCCTTTGTTCTTTTAGAACACAACTCCTTTCATTTTTTTTATTAACAGTGGCCTATACACGCTGATAGATGTAATTATTATCTATGACGTCATGGCAAGGCAGTGCCAGAACATCACGGTGGCGTCGCATTTCTTTTTTGCGCCCAGTCTGACTTACCAAACAGCTTCTTGTGGCAAGCGAGGTGCTTTCCGTATTGTAGAAGGGCAATTTACTAAAAGAACGCAAATATTTTTTCCCTTCCTGGAGTGTACTTAAAAAATCGTAGAAGATATTATTAGGTGTTGTAGCTCCTAATATGCGTTTTCTGCGCATGTGTCTGCGTTGAAGCACAACGAAAAATTGGTTGAAACACAGAGCCGAATGGTAATCACTAAAGAAAACTTTCAAACTGCAGGCATATATTTAAAAAAAAGCACGTGGTCAGTATACGAACACTCCTAGCAAATGAATTTTGAAATATTTTATAGTCTTTCAACATTTGGGTGTCAGTGTTCCTACACTATATCATTGATTGATTTGTGGGGTTTAACGTCCCAAAACCACTACATGATTATGAGAGACGCCGTAGTGGAGGGCTCCGGAAATTTCGACCACCTGGGGTTCTTTAACGTGTACACCATGTCATTAAATTGTATTTACAACTTAGATGCACTGGCGATGCTAAACTACAGTTCATAGTAATTAGCCCTTTTTTCTAACACTTAACACCCTACGCGTAAACCATGTCTCGTAAATCGTCACCGGGTTTAATCTCTTCCGGCGACGTGCATAAAAAAAATTTGCCAATCTCCCCATTTTGCCTCGTTCAAGTATGTACGCCTATGCCTAGAGGGTATTCGTTTTTTATAGCTTATGTTTGTAAGGTGATTACCTGAGGTAATGAAAGTGTGAAGGACATTTGCTGAAGCAAGCTAACGAGATTCCACCTTCGCAGATTGGCGCCATGAACCTGAGCAGCATGGCCGATCTGAACCTGACGCTGTACTCGGGCGCCTTCAACTTCAGCCTCGGCCGGGCGTTGGACATCCTGCAGCAGCACTACCGCAGCGACCGCGTCTTTTCGGGTTCCACCGAGGCCGGCATCGTGGCTGCGTACGCGTTTCTCATCACTTCGGGCGTCTTTTGCAACCTGTTGGTGTCCGGCGTGATCCTGTCGCACGCCAAGGTGCGCACCAACCGCAACTTGTTCGTGGTCAACCTGAGCATCTCGGACACGGCGCTGTGCCTCTTCTGCATGCCCTTCACGGTGTACTCGCTGACGCGCAAGACCTGGCCGCTGGGTGAGCTACTCTGCAAGCTGGTGCCCTGCTTCCAGAGTGCCACCGTCTTCGTGTCGGCGGCCACCGTGTCGGCCATCGCGTTCGACCGCCACCAGACCGTGGTGGCCGTGAACGTGCAGCGGCCAGAGGACAGCCGCCGCCGGGTAGCCTGGTACATGGCCGCCATCTGGATCTTCTCTGTGGCGCTGTCGCTGCCCATGTGCCTGTCGCAGAGCCTCCAGAAGGTGGGCTTGTCGCGCCGATATATGTACGAGAAGTGCGTCGAACAGTGGCCCTCACCTGGTGCCAAGCAGCTCTACACCCTGGTCACCCTGCTCATCCAGTTCGTCATACCCACCACGGCACTCGTGGTCACGCATTTCCGCATCAAGTCGCACCTGAGCTGCTCGGCCGCCTCGACGCCGGGAGCCTCGACCGCGGCGCCTGACAAGCGCGGCTACTCGGAGCGCCTGCAACGCGAACTACGCCGCAACCGGCGGGCCACCATGGTGCTGCTCAATGTTTCTGTCGTGTTCGCCATATCCTGGCTACCTTGGAATGCCATGAACCTGCTGACCGACTTCCACCTGGAGGGCATCTCGCCGCAAAGGCTGTATCTCATCTTTGCTGTTTGTCACATGATCGCCATGAGCAGCGCCACCACGAACCCCATCATGTACGGCTGGCTCAACACCAACATCCGCCGGGAGCTGCTGGGAGTGCGCAACCGCGTTGGGCTCGTCTTCAGCACGCTGCGCGCCTCCAACAGCGAGAACAACCTACACACCTCAATGGACGACAACAGCCGCACGGCCGTCACCGTCGACAAGAGCCGCTTATGACGCGTCCCGCTCGGCTACCGGCGCCGCTCGTCGGCCGCGTCGTCGGTCTAGGCCTCACTCACCTGCTTCTCGAGGCGTTGATAAGGCGCCGTGGAAGTGCGCGACATCGCGGAACCTTCCACATTGCACGGACGCTTATGATGTGGGCGTAAACTGCTATCTGCGCTCAACTTTACGGAATGAACGGTGAATAGATTCCGATGTCCCGTGCCGCTACCGGCTGAGCAAAACGTGAAAGTGGCAATGTGCATTGCTTCGTTGGACAATTGGTGAATGCTTTGCTCTCGTTTTCCTGTCTCTCTTGAGATTTTATTCAGCCGACACTTGCTGTCAACATTACACGAGGCACTGCACCAAGTGCTGGGCACCTATATACAGCAGTTCTGTGCAGCTAGCCGGCTTCGCCATGAATTACACTTTTTGGAAAAAAATCACTCGCGTCCAGTGCCGGTAATGTAATTTACCCATCCAAAGCGCCCTCCTCGAGCAATTCGCATGAAATTGCCATCATTCAAAGAATAAGTATGCTGCTGTGTAACTTCATTGTATAACTTCATCGCTTACAAACGCGTCGTCGCTTATAAGTCCCGTGAACTCACGAGAAGCTTTCAGAGATAACGATGGTGGTTGTCCTTCATGTAACATCGTCCACGTTGTGTCCATCTCATTTTTAGCCGCAGCCGAGCCTGGTAAAATGAGAATTGTAAGCACGGTACACTCAGCCACCGAGTTAGTGGGTAAAGAGGCCCAGGGTTATTCACTGGCTGCACTATGGATGCTCTTCTGAGCGAATAGTTTTTGCCTGCAGTTAAGTGCGCACTCTACCCTACTGCTATCCCCAATCGCAGGGCGAGTTTTCGGGGTATGGCTACACGTAAACTTGCCCTGTTTAAAGAAAATGGAGAGGCGGCGTCTTCATGAGCCGATTTCTAGGCTCACAGACTGCGTCTCTTTTACACAACAATAATGAAAATAGAAGAGGAATTATGAAGCAGACAAAGGGATGTCCACTCGACAAAGGAAAACATTCATGGGATTAATCCAAACGCCCAAGCAAAAGGCCTCGATGTGACCTACTGAGATTTACTTACAGCAGCGGTCGCGTGCGCACTTAACACGTCGTCGGACGGCAGCAGCTGCTGAGGTTACTAGTCATGATCAAGAGTGTTTTTTGGTTACATCCTAGCATCTCATATTCTCGGACTTTCACCACAGTGCCCGAGAAGTCGGAGCCGCCTTCTTCGCTCAGTTGGCAACTGGCGCATCATACAGCGGACGCACGCGACCGACGCGTGCGCTCATGCTCGATTGCGGAAAGTTCGTTCTCCATATCGCGCTTAATTTCGTGCTTTCACGCGACACGATTGAGCACGCGCAGAGCCGATGGCGGGACGGTGCGGGCACGTTAGCGACAGGCGCGCCTGCGCCTTCGAAACCGTCGGCAGAGTGCGTCAATTGAGGTACGCGCGGGATGCGTCATGAACGGGTCGTTAGTGTATACGCCTCGCGTTGGTCCTGCGGATTTTTTTATGTGTGTTTTGTGAGGCGAAAGAACGTCACGCTGTTTCTGCGGGTGGCAACGTATATAAAGTAGAACTCGCTCACGGCTCAAGCTCTGCGCATATGTGCAGCAGCCCCAAACTAACGTGGGAGTTTGTTCAGCCTGAATTTACGCGATACATGTTTCTTTTTTGTTCTATAGGCAGGATGTGCTTCTTTCAGCGGATTCGACGTGTTTAATGTTGGAGGTAATTGGATGTGGCGCAGACCACGCACCTCGTGCTGAAGGGCAGTTTGGCGCCACGTTTAGCTCTATCCTCCTGTGCGTGCGTTCTGGGGGGATGCTCAGAGACAGTAATTTAGGTCAGCCACTTCCGGACACACAAAGTAACGTCGGAGTTTCTAAAGCGTACCTTCTTTGTTGGTGTATACTTGAAGTACGTTCTTCCTACAGCTGTGCACAACTCGCCTGAAAATTTGCAGCCTACCTGTGCACTCCAGTGTCATCAAATGCCAGTGTTGTTGAATTTATTTATTTATTTATTACATATTATTAGCTTCGAAACGTGTCAAGGAGCGGAGTGGAAGTGTAATAAAGAGAACATAACAGCATACACATTTCCTTATTCTGGCTGAGCAGGTATGCACATAAATTTGGAGTCGATTGTCATACAACCACGCAAGTAGAAATATAGAGAACTTCCTTCATTGAAGTATAATTTCTTACTTTTACTAGCAAGCATGAAATTATTTTTTAAACGTATGAGCATATTGTCAAGTTGGCACTGCCTAAATATTATGTTTGCTTACATAGAATATTTAGAGCCATCCTTTTATGTATCTCTTTTTCGAAACTTCTGAACTTCAACTTATACTCATTTCTAAACACATAATAACGGAAGTGTCATATGTATACCACGGCAATGACAAAGCCCTTGACAATTTCGTAGACATTATACTGCTTTATCAATCTGCAAGCTAAAAAAAGAATAAGTTTACATATTCAGGGCTTACCTTTCAGAAAAAAGCGAAAGATTAACGGGATAATACATCATCTGCGAGCTATGAGCCCACTTCCGATGTCTCAGCAAGATTTCCGAGTGAATGGGCGCATTTAGCGTACGAAAAAAATCCCCTCTCATTCGGTGCCATGAATTAATTTTTGCGCGGGAGAAAAGCTATTTTCTCTCGCGCGATAAAATGTGACGTAATATTTTGGTTTCTTTGCGCGCACAATTCAGGGTATTTTCTTGTGATTTAAGGTTAAAGGCATGTATCTCTTCGCCTTGTTTTTACAGACTGTGCCCGGTTTTCAGCAAGTTTTTTTTTTTTCTTGAATTTAGCTAATACTTTGTCTTCCCCCTTCCACCTCCCATCTTTTCAACTGGACATTGTGTTGGTTTTCATTTTAGGCACGCAGCTTCAGGTGATTACAAAAAATTTATGTTTTAGTTGCACTAATAGGCTGGGTTCACCGGAATCATACAATCACTCGCAATCGACGTTCATTTTTTCGACGCACAAACAACCGCCACGCCCAAATGCCTGTTAAAGCTTCCCGTTTCATCATACAAAGCAAGCTAAGCAGTGTTTGTTCGTGCGTCCATTTTCTAGCCATTTCTGGTGCATGTATAAGCCACAGGCTCTCCACTGATCGTGTCTTGAATTCCACGTGTTGCGTCACCTGCTATTCACCCTTTTCTGTTTCCCCATACATGATTGCTTCAGTGCTTTCTTGAATTCACTTGGGTGCGCAGCTCACCGAAGTTTTGTGTAATCGCGCCGCTGGTGTTTTCTCCACAGTATAGTAATAATTCGCGCGGGGTGGTCGGGTGGTTTTGGCTCCCACCAGGCTGACTGAACGCGGAAGTAAAATATGTAAATAAGACTTCGCGCCAATCAGTGAACTGCACGCCTGGCTCCTGGGAGGCCACAGAGCAGCGACCATGGTTTTAACCGGTTGCCTTTCAGGTTGGCCTATAACTGATGATGGCAAGTGGCACATCTCTGTAGATATTGCCAAGTGATCTCGCTTTCCCTCGGCGCACACTAGCCGTGCATGTGCCACTATTTTTATACTTTATTTTTTCAGTACCCTCAACTGTATATACATAGTATACGCCCCACTATTTATGTCTGCATCGTGTCAAAATCTCGGCTAGTATGGGTACCGATCGAATACCCGTTCTACAGCATATCCTTAGCGCTGCGTAGTATCATCGCTCGACATCCATCACTCTTCATTTCTGTTCATCCTTTGCATTGCAAGGTTACTGCTGTTGTCAGAAAGCCTAATACAAAAAAATGTGAGGAAGGACGGCACAAGAATCACATAATGTAAGCACTCGCTTTTTATTTTCTTTTTACCGTTCAACTTCTAACGTTAACTACTCGTGGGTACTGGCCCAACGAATCGAGGAGTGTTTCTGAATCACAACAAACTTTGACACACAGTTAACGAGATAGAAAAATTTCATTGTTATTTTTTTATCACAGAAGCTTTGATTTCAACCATTCACCCCCCTCTCTTTTTTTTACACTGCATCTACCCAGCCTTTTCAAGTTGCTTTGCGCGTGAGCCCTGCATCTACCCGCGCTTCTCGTTTCAAGAGTGGACTAGTGCTTCTCGCATTATCAGTTTGTACAGCTCACAGTGACATTGTTTGAGTATATAATATATCAAACTTGTAACAAGGTACCCATCTTGTATGAATGTCTCGAATAAATAAACAGAGCGAAATAAATGCATGAACTCTTTGTTGCCATGCATGCCTTTTATAGTCCACTGTTTTCCGGCTGTCTTTACCATCACACAAAACAGGGGTCACTGCATGCACTTTGTCTTCGCCTGCAACATCGAGCATGAGTACCGATAAGCAAATTCCGTCAATAGAATCGAAATGTAAGCGAAGTCTTTTTCCTCTGACGACTGCTTGAACGCGGGTTTTTTTTTTTATGGGTAAACAACGCAACACTCAATTAATAGGTTAAGTTCCTGAGGCCTCGAGCCACAGGGAACTGTTATTATAGGGTCTGCCCCCCCCCCCCCTCGCCGATCTTCAGTTTTGTATTGCTTTGAGTGGAATTTGCTCGCTTCACAAGAGGAAACTTTTCTGTTGTTGAGTGTCCTGCAACCACTCGAATAACGGTGGCCCGTGGCACACGGATATCTCTGCAATCGACTCCCAGTCACTTCGAACTTCGACAGTCATTATCGCTTAACCATAAATATTTTTCGAAGTTGCACGAGGATTAAACGTTTTATTCACATAGGCCACACCACTCACTGACGGATTGTCCGATAAATAATTCTAATGAGAATCATTGATCGTCTGACTAGAAACTGATATATATATATATATATATATATATATATATATATATATATATATATAACGGTTTTTGATATACACATCTTCTCAGTGCACAGGATGCATACATGTGACGGTGTTATGTCCTTTTGCCAACCACAGAACCATCTCACTTTTGCCAGGAACACACTCAGTCGAATTTCCTCACATGTATACTTAAAAGGTGATGAGTGTGCTGCCAGTCATTTTAGGAGAGGGGCGTCTTCTAAATTATCTCCGGGAAGTGAGCATATTGCACTCACGTTCTAATATATATTTCTCTGGCTACAATGACCACAGTTTGCACTTCGATGTTTGTTTAATTGCCAAACTCATACAGTGTGTAGCGGGTTTGGAAACACTTGATCTTCCGGCAAATATTATAGACTAACCCGCCAAATATTTCACCTCCCACTAGGACGTGTCCATGGAGAATTTCAGCTCGTCGCAATCCCAGCCGCGTCTAACGACAACTACAAATGAGAAGAAGACGCGCTGTTGCACTAGCATCGAAGTAGCAGCTTCCATATTCACACGCACTGAAAACAAACGTACTACAAGAGATAATGAGGGACGTATTGTAAAGAAATATAGCCAACCAGTAGAAATTATGACTTAAATGCTCTGTAAACACGGCTCCTGTTGTTTAGCGAATCAATGCCAGCAATGTACCGTTTCCTTTTGTGTGAAAATTTCTCACTTATATCACTTTTAGCGCACTAGTTTTAAAGGGGGACGGCAAAATATCGAAAACATCCAGCAAAAACAATGATGAAGAAAGATGCCCGCATGCCACAATATTCTAGTTGCTTTTTTATGAGGCCTAAAGACATGTTCCATTTTAAGACAGCGATTTTTACCAGTCAAGTATTTTGAATACTACCAAAAAAGGTCAATAAAATAAAAATAAAAAGTAAGCATAATTAGAATTGATGTTTGATTGAAACAGCAATTTAAATGATGGCACGTGCTCTCTTTGCCATTTGAGGTTTCATCCAAGCAAGAAAAACACGAACTTCCGAAGCAGCCTTCATGATGTTGCGGGTTATGTGTAGTCTTCCTGTCGTCCTGGTAAGTGCTCTCTACACGTATATATAAAAAAAGATGCCTTTCAGAGCTCGTCATGTGACCTAACTTCAGACATCAATGAATTTTTGCACGCAAGCTCCACCATTCGTATAGTTACTCTGTTTCTCTTGCTGTGTCATTGGAGTCGTTGTATCAGGCAACACGTAACCAATCAAAATACATCGGCCTGTCCCGATGGACCGTCCAAATTTTGTGTCTCGCAAACTTGTACTCGTGTTTTAGACTCGATTTCACACTAAAGAGTTTTCGCGTTTGCAAACTTGCTACTCAGTGGCTTGTAATCATTCATCTCAGTCCTTTAGAGGCGGTTTCTGAAAAGTCCCAGAGACCACTTTAATTATTTTGATGATGATGCAAGCATCGCTGACGAGACCATAGTGGGTAGCAAGTTGATTCGTACCTCCCTCACCGGCCGCTAACAGAAATGCAATAGAGAAAATCAATGCAAAAATACGGTGTAATCTAGAGGCATCGTGAATGGGAGTATCGATTACCTTCAGAGCGGCACAAACAATGGTGCAGTTTTCAGGCGTCGAAAATTTCAACAATTGCTCTGTGACGTTGTTCTTCCTGTGTTGCGACTGAATTCGGCACTTGTTGGCAAGTGTTTATCCTTCTCATAATTATGCGGAGATTAACCTCGTAGAAGCAACCATTTGTGTAATTTACTTGCCCCAAAAATAGTTGGCGTTTAAAAGAAAAGAAACGTGAGATAATTAATGTCTAGATTAGGGAGTAAGCATTGTCTACTATAATTTTATCAATCCAAGCTGTCTGACATCGAGACTTAAGCACGAAGCCCAATGTCTACGTTATTCAATCTGCACTTCAGGGTGAAATAGACACAAGAGCCATGGTGGTAAGTTCAGGGGTATTTGAAGGAGCAGACACGGTAATTTATAAACAGTCATCAATAGGGGGCTGCATAACGCCTTCAGTTAGGGCGTACCCAATTGTTTACGTGAACTTCAAAAGTGCGTTGCACGCAGCATGTTCCTCCAAATAGCCTGCAACTCGTTGTGCAGATTTCTCCAGCCTTTCTGGGTGTGTAATTATTAATTATTGAATTGCATTGTGCTGCATATTGCTACAGATGATAGCTTTGTTGGAGACACTACCAGGTATGATGATCGTTTGACGTGCCGCGTTGAAGGGCCAACGTTAAAAGTTTTTTTTTTCTTCGCTCTCAATTATTCCAACAAAAAAGTTATGGATGCAATTCGGGTCAAATAGTTGATTTTTTATGCAATTACTGAACCTGACTGGTGGCAGAGTAGTAAGATAATTAGTTACACACTAAATAACTTCAAGTACTGAAACTCACACAAAACAACAAATTCTTTCCTTTTCTTTTTTGGAATTTATTGCTGAGTGGCTTGAAATTAGAAGACGTGAATTTCAGGCATTTTTGACAGTCCATCCTAATTCGCAACTTAAGAGAAAAAATGCAACAAAATACATATTTACTTTTGCCAACTTCTGATACTTTCTGATGATTTGCTTCAGTGGTAAAAATATTGAAATTTACTACAGATTACCAGGCAACAGCTAATGGCTGTGTAATTTGCCTACATTTTCTCAAAATGATGTACTTTCAAAATACTTTTCATAATATTTTTCACCATACAATAAATGCTATCTTGGGGTCGTTTCGTTCATGTGTTTGCTCTTCGCTAACTTTATTTCCTGTGCCGAGGAGTAGCGAACGCTACATGAAAGCGCAAACATCTTTTAGGAATCGTTGATATAAACTTGTTTCTTTTTTTCTCCTGTCTACTAGCACAATGATACTTTTCTCTGTCCCCCAGCGAACTAGTGGAGGCATTTGTAGTTTCAGTAGTCCAAATCACTAAACATCACAGACCAATACGTTAACGGCAGGTCAGGTTGCTGCGTGTAAGCGACCGTGAAGGCTGGTGTTACAAAAAATATCTCATGTTAGATGCACTCACAAGGAAAATTCCCAGCCAATCATGATACGAGGCATATCATTTTCGTAGCCGGCCAACTAACTGCAAATAGCTCTGGTCGATGAAAACTTTTTTTCTAATTCGGCCCATGATATATCATGAATAAAAAAAAAAGAAATGACCGATGCATGCGGCGAAGAAATGCGTATAGTACCAGTGAGCTACATACATACTGTACGTAATTGTTGAAAGCTAGCCCCAACAATGAAGAGGTCTTTCCGTAGTATTGTTTTGTCCTGAATTGGTACTTTTTTGTACTTATTTCATCACATATATTTATCTCTAGCGCAGGGTATGCATCGCACTACGAAGAAATAGGGATAGACTTTAGTAATAGACGTTCTATATACTTTAATTAGAATATGCGGCGTCTAACTGACATCTATATATTTTTTTCCTCAACTTTTTTCGTTCTTCTGCATACAAACGTGTCAGCGCGATGCGTGTTGCACGTATTTCTTTACGATAAATTTTACCCGTGGAGTCTGTTTAGTAGTGTCAACATGTCAGATGTTTTATTCCCAGAGTGAACCACATAATTCTACTTTTGAGAACACTTAGGGTAAGGCTATACCCTTTGCCAAAAAAGCTAGGTATCAAAACGTGGATGGCGTTTACAAATTCTGCATATACCCGGCCTTTTCATCGACAAAATCATGCTCTGTTTTTCCCACTCGCTTCGATCTGAGTGGTCCCCATCCTCGTCGTTTGCTGAAGCTGCCCAACCTAAGTAGTTTTAGTGACATTAACGTTTGATATCTGGAAGCTGCATCTGTTTACTTGCGCGCGAGCTTCAGGCATCTATCACCACTAAAAAAATCCCGCGTTGAAACGTGTTGGCTAACACTCCGTTACGCAAACAGCGTGCATTTATCAAGCAGCGCAAGCAACCTGCAGGCATGACTATTGGCTGCAGAGGCGCTGTCCCTGTTCTTTAGATTCATGTCGGGAACCTTATACGTCACCCAGCTCCAAGGAACACAACTGTGTCACGTGTTCTCAGGAGCGTCCAGTGCGCTGTGGCGATGCCTCTCAGATATATTTTTGTCTGTTTACTCTTAGCTCTACTGACCACAAGCTTCTCTCAGCGTTTCTATTTTCCCCTTCAGACTGTGAAAAATACACTGGCCAGTATATACGAACTCCGAGTGCCCAAGGATCATGGTGTGGAAAGAACGTGTGCGTCCAGATTGTATGCCATGCTGGCGTTCGGGTCACGAGGTCTTTCTGGTTATGCCGCCCTTTTGCTGTGCGAATTGTCTTGCTATAAGTGTGCTGTTCCCCATTTTCTAGCGCCCTACTTTTCTCACTGGAAAGTTCTACGGAACAGCCGCTCTCCGAGACAAACTTTAAATCACCATGTGCGGTCTGGTGTCATCATGGCTCATAAATATATATATTTAATAAACCCCCCCTTCAACCTTAGAGACTTCACAGTCTGCTTGTTAAAACTTGTGATGTGTTGGCAACTGAGCAGCGCATAATGAGTTTATATATTGTTTTATTGTGCGTCTCAAGGTTCTCAATAAAAACAGTGTTGGAACAAAGTAGCCCTGGATGATGTGCACTTCATTTGATTCAAGTCTGCATTTTGTTTACCGCTTTTTTTTTCTGGAACAAGCTGAATGTTGACTGCAGTGGAGTGAGAAATGAAACGGCAGTCTTGTGGCTTCGTTTTGTTTTCAATAAATCTCGACAGTGGCAGCTGCTTTTTCGGTGGAGAAGAAAAGCCCGTGTGTTCAGACTTGGGTGCACATTAAAGCCCAGGTGGTTGAAATTTCCGAAGCCCTTCACTACGGCGTCTGCCATAATTATATGGTGGTTTCGGGACGTTAAACCCCACGTTTTAATCAATTTTTTTTTCAATAAAGTACTTTACAAAGATTTAACATCGAATAAAAGATACCACAACTTCAAGCACCGGATGTATTGCTCAGTCTTTAAGCAAGATACGTTCAATTAAATGTATACCAAAAAATGCGCAAAAATCAAATAATTTTCTGCTCAGGTGAACATAAAGGCATTACTAAGCACTCTCACTACACTTAGAAGAGCTGGAAGTGGATTTCCCGAAGAACAACTGACAAAATTTAAGAACAACCGACAGATTCAGTTGTGCGATTGACACATGTTTAGTTTTTTAAAGATTTCTTTGCAGTTGCTGTATTATTATGGTTGCTATTTTTATTTTTGGAATTTGGACTTGATTTTTATATCTTTAATTATTTATTATTTATTTATCTATTTGGTGTTTTCGTTATTGTTGTTAACTTCACATTGCTGATTGTTTGCCACTGCTGTTGTGCTAAACGGTAGCTGTGGGCCTTTGTCAAGCTCCCTCTTTTGGAGAGCAGCTTTTACCTGCAGCTGTCCTTCATCAAACTATTGATGAAAAATAAACATTATTATTATTATTAGCATTATTCATATTATTATTATTATTATTATTATTATTATTATTATTATTATTATTATTATTATTATTGTTATTAACGGATGCTGAGTACTGACATAAACTGAGGCTACATCAGGTGAGTTTGAGTTTGAGTTTATTCAACCACGTGACAAGTACACGAAAATACATTGTATACGTGGTTTGGTGCCAAGGAAAAAAAGCTGCATTTCACAGCTTGACTGGCCCCTTCACCCATCACTAACTAAAAGCAAATCATTCCATTTTTTACCCTAATCCCATGCCATCACCAGAAAGGAAGACATTGCCGATAGGTGTGTCGACAGTTGTGCATGTTATAACAGTTTGGGACAACTTCAATATTTATCGTCCGTGTGCAAGCGTTTCTGGGAAAACTAATTCCTTGCTTCCATCGTTTAGCTTGCGCCTGCATATTTTGAAGACATAAGAGTATCAACTCTGTTAAACAATTCTAGTGGTCTGCATAATAATATATCTTGTTCACTCTACTAAATTTTTACCCGGCGTACAAAAGAAGTGGACAAAAGACACTGCCTTCACATGGACGAATTTGCACGTGAAGGCCACGCATATGTGGCCACTCACACGCAGAAACGCACTCTTATTTAACGTTACATTTGAAAAGACGCCATTATTAACTAATTCATCTTCAGTATGAAAACTTTTCTCGCATCTCCATAAAACCATCTTAGTATAAAGATGTTGCCAACTTAAAAAATAGGCCAAATAAAATTCTTCAGTTTCATTCAGCACTCGGTGCGCAAAATACCAAACGGCCCCTGAGTATGCAAACTGGTGCATGGTGTAACTTGATCGTACCAGTAGCTTACACCTTATTTGTTATTTGTCAGCCGTTTTTAGCGTGAGAAATGCCAACTTTCTGTAAACTAATAATTTTCATAATCATAGCGCAATATCCGTTCTACCGCATAGTCGCATAAAAGATAACAGAAGCGATTAAAACATCATTTTGTTCATCAGTGGGACATTCGGTGAAGTGCAGTCATATTAGCCTTTTGTGTGAGGACTTCCACTATATATATTAAAGATCGAAGAGCAACAAAAGCCATTCTAACTCTTGAACCTGTTTATAAAACATCAAAGCACATAAATTTTTGCCCGCTTTACGCCATTCAGAGTCCTGCAATATTTGTGATGGTATAATTTTTAATGTAACATCTGTTGAGGTAAATACGTTGTTTTTTTTCTTTCATAAGGAAGAAAAGAAGACCTAGTAAAGCCAGAAAGTTCACATTACCACTCGCCACCTGCCACGCTGGCTGCTGAAGTGCAGGTCGCGGGATAAAATCGCGGCTGCGGCAGCTGCAATTTTGATGAAGGCATAACTGCTGTAGGCCCGTGTGCTCAGATTTGGGTGCGCGTTAAAGAACCCCAGGTGGCCGAAAATTTTGGAGCCCTCCACTACGGCGTCTCTCATAATCATATGGTGCTTTTGGGACGTTAAACCCCACATATCTATCAATAAACATATGATCGTATTGGGACGTTAAACCCCAATAATTAATTAATTACCACTGACCGAATAATACCTCTGATGTCCATGTTCAAAATCGCGATAATGTGCTTAATGTAGGCCCATATATTTTTCGCACCCAGGTCTAAAACTAGGCTAATTTAGATTGATCAATGTAACCATGTGTAGGCGTAGCCCTTGCGTGGCCAGTTTGATGACGATGCAGCTACTGTCAAAGGCTGACAGAATGTTTATAACGAGAGCAAACAGCAACTAAAAAAAGCACACTGATAAAAAGAAATCAATGCGACATTCATTCTGCGAGTTTAATTATTGTTGCGCTGAGAGCGAATAATTTTGCGCTGACGGCCGGAAACGTAGCCACAAGATTAGTATCAAGTTGGCTCTCCTGGCGGTTAGGGGAGGCATAAAGGTAAGACATAAAAAGAAATGCCCCGTGTAGACTAAGACAACTGTAGACATGCCGTCGAAAGAAAAATTGTAGCTAACAAAGAGAAATAGATGCCGACGGCCATATCGCACTTGCTACGCATTACGGCAGCCAGCCAGTCGCAAAGAGTTTGTGCCAAAGACAATGTTCTAAATTCCTTTCTTTGTAGTGACACTCAAGCACGCAAACACAGACCCACATTTCATCTTGACCAGTAGTGATCGCTTTTCTTCTCGCGAGTGCGCACAACACTCGGCTTTCCGATCACGACGAGAGGTGTGAAATTCAAAATGGAGAGCGGCAGCTTGTTTTCGTTTGGAAGTGCCCCGCAAAACGACCAAGAGTAAGGCGAAATATGAATGACGAACAATGGGGCAGTTACGATGTCCACAGATAGCGTTCGCCACCTCTGCTCCACCAAGACAGCCCACCTCCTCCCGAAGCTCGCTCTGGCGAAGCAGGATGGTTGCCTCGAAAACGCACCTTTTTATTTCGCTGTACTTCAGAATTTTAACGCACAGACGACGCCATACATCTCCGGATCTTAACCACACACACTTTTGCTGTGAAATGATCCGAGATAAGACAATGAAAAAAAAACTAGCACTCGTGCCGTATGCGAAAACAACCGAAGAGCGAAGCTCCTCAGAAACGGGACGCGAGCAATTACGTACGTTTTGGAACTGCTTGTTGGTGAGATTTTAAATGAATACTTCTGGTTCTAGCATGATCTTCAAGAAGAATACCTTGTGCTTGTGCATAGATACCTGACCACCTTGAAATTGAACTAGAGGTGCTAAACTGCTTCAGGTTGACGTACAAGTGCTCCAAAAGTAAAGCGAAGCACGCGAGCTTTGGCCAAGCTACGCAAAAGCAGTGTTGTATTCGTTACCGAAAAAAAAGAGAACTAAATGCATTACTCGTTACTCCAATAAAAAAGAAATGCATTACCGCCCTACGTTACCTGCAATAAAAGGTAACGCATTACCGTTACCGAAAAAAAAAAGTACCGGACGCTACGTTTGCCGTTACTACATAACCATAAACTTTACTCACTGTGTCTTTGTTAGAGGGACTCACAATAAGAAACTTTCATATCTCAAATTTATGTTGCACGTGAAACTTATAACCCAAAAAAGATGATATAGTCAATATGCTCATTTAACGAATATTACTAGTACAAATGTACCGGGCTTTAGCAATGTTATAGTGGCTCGAAGCTGTTTGTTACAGGGTGATGGCCTAAGACTCTGTGGCACATGATCTTGCCTTTTTCTCAGTGCGGCATTACATGCAATATCAGATACGCAATACACACGATCAGGAAAGCATCACTGAACTCTCAAGAAAATTGTTATAATGAACTACTTCTGATTCCGAACAGCCCTTCCACTGGAGATTGTCAAAATCGAAAATGGGGATCCCTGGCCTCTCATACTGCCCGCCGCACCACAGTAGGTAATCGCGAAGACCTGCATTGGCACTATTTTTTTAGGGGGGGGGGACATTCTCAAGTTTGTGATACCACATGTTTCTTGATCCACTCATGTCATCTCGTTTGGGCCACCAAAACTTATCGCGTGTGCCTCATCGATGCCGACACGCATGCACGAACGACGTATACATAGAAAAGGGCTATTCTTAAGACACGCTGAATAAAGGCGTTATAGCTTTGTCGAGGATAAAAAAATTTCTTCCTAAATATTTTTCGCTCACTTTAGCCTGTGTAATTAGGGCGAAAATTTGCGAGCGTTTATGTCAGCGTGTTCAAGAACAGCCTAGCTGGCTCAGCAGTTCAATGACCAAAAACGTATACATGCCGTTGCGCAAAGACATAAACGTTGTTTTAAAAAGACTGTCGATAAATATTAACATTTTTGTCGCAACTGTTTTTTACCAAGTAGAATAGGATCACCCGTATTTAAACATCTTTCAAAAATATCCTTCTTCGCTCTACAAGTTTTAAAAAATGTTTCTTCACTCTTCGTTGCGCATTATTTTACGCACAAGGCCTCTTTTTTGTAACGGTACTACTTGTGCGTTACGCCAATCTGAACTTTCGAGAACGACTGGGGATGAAATGAGCCCCTTCGCATGGTGTATTTTTGATATTTTTTTGCCTCCTAAATTATGCAGTTAAGACGAAAACTGACTTTTTTGGGGGGAGGGGGGGCTAGTGGGGCTATATGCATGAAATATGAAATACTCAACAAATATAAATTATAAATTTGCGGATTTGTGTCAATATTTCATGAAATTACCCATTTGCTACAGTGGTGTAATCAGGGCATGGCACAGCAGCCTCATTCATCCCCACCTGTAATTTTTTTTTCCATGGCATACTTGTCTTCCCGCTTCTCGCCTCGCCACGGTGGTCTAGTGGCTAAGGTACTCGGCTGCTGACCCGCAGGTCGCGGGATCAAATCCCGGCTGTGGCGGCTGCATTTTCGATGGAGGCGGAAATGTTGTAGGCCCGTGTACTCAGATTTGGGTGCACGTTAAAGAACCCCAGGTGGTCAAAATGTCCGGAGCCCTCCACTACAGCGTCTCTCATAATCAAATAGTGGTATTGGGACGTTAAACCCCACAAATCAATCAACCAATCAAATAAATTCCCGCTTCAATGCTCCTTTCTACTTTTGGAGCACCTGCACACATCCACATCGTTTAGCACGTTACGTGGCAATCAGTGAGCATCTTTTGAACGTATATCGGCACGTTCACAGAGTGTCGCGTGACACCGTAGTGTCCTCCTTGCTTGGTTAAAAGGTATATGTACTACATGAAGGGTATTCCGACTGGGATTAGTCGTTCTTGGACAAGATTCAGCCTCGGAAAGTTATGCAGTTTCGGCGGGTGGTAGAAGCTATTCATCGCTCTAAACGGCAACACGTTGTCCCGCACCAGCAATCCCTTGCACGTCCCGCACAGTTAGAACTCGGCGTGGTCTCCCACACTGGGGATCGCTTCCTTGAGTACTCCGATAGCGAGTTCACGTTTTGCCTCATCGCGAATGCCACTGATGAGAGGCAGATCTTCAACCAGAGTCTGCGGCACCTGGGTCCAAAAGTGCACTCGGTAAACTCGCTTCTGAAACAGTTGTCCCCACCGGTGCTGAGGCGGGGTGGTCTAATACGTCGTTTTGCGACCCCTTCACGTGCTCGGTTGGCCTGTACTTTCTGGCAGGAAAAAGATTCTTGAAGTGAAAAAGAATGAAGAGTGGGGTTTACTGACGCAGTAACTGTTTCACAGGCAAAGACACTATGCCCACAACCAGGGAGGAAAGAAAAACTGAGGAGATGTCCTAGCGTATTTCAATGCATTGCGATAAGTGTGGCGGAAGTGACGTCAAATTTATGGGGCAAACAAATTGGTGTGCGACAAACAAAACAGCAGATGCTCCGCGGCATGCTCTCCGCGCTGGTTCGATTCTGCGCGGACTTATAGTCCCGGCGTAAACTTAACACGTATTGTATGGTTTGCATGAAGTAAAATGCTGCGAGCACACCTTTCTCCGACTGTTCGTGCTTGGCAGGCCCGAGCACGGCGTACAGAAATACTTCTTGGAGTGTTTTTGTGCAACAGCACAGAAAGCACCGGTACGTGTCGTAATCAAAATCATTCAGCCCCTGCATCATCGTATTCGAACTTACCCGGCAGTGACTTACGCGTTCTGCTCGCCGTAATACTTTTTTTTTCTCTTAGCAAGATTTCCCGATTACAGACCAATTAGCAGTTCTTTGCTCGCATATAGTGTCAGTGTGTCAATGCGCGATTTTGAGAGCTTGTTTCGTAGCTATTCCGTGCAACGCTAGCTTAGTACTTGACGTACTTCACGACGGTAAGAAAGCAACGCTGTATTCTATACGCGATCGTGCACGTAAAGTGTGTAATTCCAGTGCGCACACAGCTAACACGCAGCGAGCGCACACCATACAATACATACACATTTAGCCTGATAACAACAAGTGTTTATTGTCCTTCCGTATGAATGACACAACTTCTAAAAATGCGACACGATGCTTACAACATCAAAAACGAAAGTTCGCGTGTGTTTTCAGTTGACGTAAGAACCAGCGGAGTGTACAGCTTCGAACTCCGTATGAAAACACCATGCATTATTGATCAACAGTGAAGCGAACACACGTGAAAAGTGCCACCAGGTACATCCAGCGGTGCACGCAATTCGCACCAAGTATACACTACAGCTATGCATCGCACAGCTTTCCTTTAAAAAACACGCAAAAGAAGCAGCACTCGTGAAGTGACTCGCTGCCGGCAGAGAACAACTATCACCACAGAACACCTATATACTACCATTTTACCACTCCACTAGTGCCGCTTCCAAGGCTGCTGCGGCGGCTGCTCGCCGGAAATCGCGAAGCGTTTATCTGCTTCTACACTAGGAGGTAGTGCGGGTGTTTGCGATCCGGCGGCTTCAGAAATAAGACGTCATGGTCTATCAGTTTTTCTTTCCTCCGTGCCCGCAACACTGGGGCGAGAATTGAGAAAACTGTAGGGGAAAATTGGGGGGAGGGGGGGGGTGGCGTTGTGTAGAGGCGGTCGGTGAGTTGCGCAACCTTGATAAACTTGAGGACAGTGCGCCGGGCAGAGCGCACATGATGGGCCGATCCTACCGGGTGGAGAATGTCATCCAGTGTAGCTGACTTTCATGAAGGTAGTAGGGTGGGGAGAGCGTCTGTGGGAACGACTGAGCGAGGAAGTGTGTGACGCGCATGGCGCAGCGCACGCCAAATGCCGCCGTGCTTGCGCTAGCCGGGAGCGCGCACCTGTTGTTTTGCTAGGCGCGCTTGGCCGGCTCTGGGATCTTTGTGCTTGGCAGCGACGGCGACGAAGCAAGGCCGGCCTAAGGAACTCCGCTCCTCTCCTAAAGAAGTATCAGTTCCGTGTACGAATACAGCCGGTGACCGAATATCATCACGAGTAGGGCGCGAACGACTATGCGCCTGATCTCGCTGCTGGCTTTTATGCAGGCGGTAGAGTGGGGAGCAGGTGGAGAGAGCGTGTGCTTCACTCGATGCCGGGAACAGCGCCTCCTCTATGTTATCAATGCCAGCCAAATGCGCCCGATCCAGCCGTTCACCATCCTCTCCTCTTGTTTATTCCTGCTCTCGCCCATCGCCTAGCTTTCGCGTGTGCTTTGCGTTCATGAGGAAGAGAACCCATCAAGCAGTGCCTCGTGAGTGTAATAATGTAAAGTAATTATTTGTTCAGTTGTGTACAGATCCGTGGGGTGGCGTCTTGCATTCCTCGTGTTCACAACAGGGGCGGCCATGTTGGCTCTGTAAGTGATACGGTGTTTTGAGATAGCGTGTCACGGTTCGTGGTGCTATCCGGGTAACCAATGGGGACGCGTTACGGTGACGCTGCTGCATAGCTAGCTTTGTGAGGTGGCGACGGCATTGCTTCCAGCCGCCAAAGAAGGAGCATGAAGGAACAAATCTGACAGACGTATAATATTGGGGAGCGACACACGTCTATCGCGTCTCCGTGGGAAAGCGCTCGGACGCACGTGTGATGCAAGCAGACCTACCCCTCATGTGGGGTCGCATCATGACCACTCTTTGAACTAAGGCGGACCGACGGCTCTGGTTGAAGAGCGCACGTTTGCACAGGCGTCGACTGAAATAAAGGAGGCGTTGGCGGGAACGACTGAGTGAGTGAGTCTGTGGTGCGCGTAGCGCAGCGCGAGCCAGCACAGGGAAGAGGGTAGAGACGAAGAAAGAGAGAGGAGTGCAAGCAGTAATGCGGCAAGAAGCTTAGACGGTGACGGTGATGGTGGGATACAGGCCTATGATGCTTCGCTTCTAAAGGTTCCATTGCTTTACATGCATATTACGTATGACCATTGCAAACACCAGTATCATACCTAATAAGAATGCGCTTCATGTCGAGTTATAATAAATAAACACAGGGCCCTTATGTATTAGTCTAAGGTGAGTCAAAGATAAAAACTATCTTCTTTTTTGCTCTTAGTCATTGTATTGATCCTCTTTCACATAGAGTGGGCATGTCAAAGTAATCCTTCCCTTCCCCCTAACCCTTCCACGACTAGAGAGGCATGGGTGCAGCCCTACTAAATTGCTCAGGGCTAGAGGCTCAAAGAGCTTCAGTCCAATGGGCGCGGGTAGCGGCCTTGTCAAGCGGGGTCCTAGAATAAGGACTCCCCCTGTGTAAAGGGCCCTTATGGACCTGCAAACTCTCTATGAATAAGTGTTTTTCACTCACTCACTCACTCTCGTGAAAGTTTTCTGCACTTAACACGATTTTGCAATCCTCAGAACCTGGATAGGTTCTGAGGCATTGCACGCTTTTGGCACCTCACCCTGCCTCTGTGATTCGCGCCATTGACTAGGGACAATGTCACAAGATGACCTTATAATTGGATGTCAGGTGATGCACACACATGGAGGAACGAAAAAAAAAGGAGGAAGCCTGACGTCACGCTGCCAGCCTTGGCAAGCCAGCACATATTGAAGCCGGTCGTGTCGGCCCGACACGTGAGCTTTTGCGTCCTGATCACAGAAGTAACGAGACTTGCCGAGACTTCGGCAAGCTTCGTATGGCGCCCAGCAGAATTTAATCAAAGCACTCTTCTTCGGTGCAGACCAGCCGGCTCTCGCAGGAGGTTCAAAAACGGAACGTCACCGGCACTACTAAAACGTACCATATATTCTGGCGTTTTGATCACGTGTTGGGCCGACACTGTGGGCTTCACTCATGTGTGATATAATGCTGCCGCCTTTTAAACGCAAACCATTTCTTAGTAAACTTCGGCACCTTTGAGCGTATCTATCTATCTATCTATCTATCTATCTATCTATCTATCTATCTATCTATCTATCTATCTATCTATCTATCTATCTATCTATCTATCTATCTATCTATCTATCTATCTATCTATCCAGCTGCCGACGACATTTGGCCCTCCTGGCCACTTCGATGATGGGATTCATACCAAAAGTTTTATGGCATAACACAACTGTATGACGAGCATAAGCAACTGGTCATAACATGAAAATCATGAAATGTATGTCATGAATATCGTGATTCACAAGTTGTGGTCTTGCTGCTCTTGCGGTGGTTTCGTTCACATGACATATCGCAAAACTGGTATGGTATGATATGATATATACCAAATTTGGTATTACTTGACATGAACGAACGACAAAAAATGACATGTCCTAACATGATAATCATGACATGAGTGTCATGTAAGAACATTACTACATGCCACACTCATGACGCACTCGCGGCTGTTTCGCTAGCTTCAAAGATAACAAATTTCGTATGACGTGGCGTGAATGGATGATGAACACGAATGCCAGGCGCAAACATGATAATCTTTGCATGGAAGTCATGCACGGCATGATTTACATCCAAATACAGCAGGGGCTGGTACTGCAAGCGTTAGTGGTGCCATCGTTACGCGACTATGAACGACATACTTGCATCTTATCGATATACCTAAGAGCGCATATATTTTCTACTTGTGTTTATTGTGTACTTCATCCATGCGTCTGGTAAATTTGGGGTGATTTTAAGAGAGAGAGAGATAAAGATACAAGGAAAGGCAGGGAGGTTAACCAGACGCACATCCGGTTTGCTACCCTGCACTGGGGAAGAGATAAAGGGGGGAAAAGAGGTTGCAGAAAGATGAGAAGGTACACACAATCACGAGCACACTCGGGGAGCACACACAGTTTCAGTTTACAGGCGGTCGCTCAGGTTTGTTGACTTAAGGTAAAGTAGCAGTGCTTTAGTTGCTTTCTGCGCAACTGAGGCAGATGCCCAAGGTCCTAGTATCTTCTGCACACAAAATGGTCCGGGGTCAAGTCGATTCAAAACCATCCGTAGCTGGCATCGCTGTGTGTCGTAGCAAGCGCAGCTGAACAGGACGTGTTCGATGGTCTCTTCATCTCCGCAGTAGTCGCATGTAGGAGTGTCTGCCATACCAATGCGAAAGGAGTACACCTTTGTGAATGCAACACCCAACCAAAGGCGGCATAACAGTGTCGCATCGGAGCGGGAAAGTTGTGATGGTAGCTTTAGCTTGAGCGAAGGATCCAGTTCATAAAATTGACACCTTTGGAAGCTGGCAGACGACCAGAACGTGCGTGTGAGATTTCGCGCCAGCAGGCAAAGTTGTCTTGCTGCATCATTTCTTGATAGAGGAATCGGGACTACACGGGTTTCTTCATGGGCTGAGCGGGCTGCATCATCGGCTAATTGATTTCCGGTAATACCGATCTGTCCAGGCAGCCATTGATATATAATATCATGCCCTCGTGCTAGAGCTTCATGATGGCAATGTCTTATTTCTTGTACCAGTTGGTCATGGCTCCTCCTACGCATGGCAGACTGCAAACTCTGAAGTGCTGCCTTCGAATCACAGAATATGACCCATTTTCCTGGACGTTCTTGAACGAGATATTGTAAAGCAGCCCTTATAGCAGCAAGCTCTGATGCCGTAGATGTTGTCATATGCGACAACTTAAACTTGATTGTCATTTCTGCAGCCGGAATTACAGCGGCACCTGATGAGCTGCTGGATGAGACGGACCCATCAGTGTATATCTGCGTTCGGTCTAAGTACAACTCATGTAATAATAGCAGTGTTGCTTGCTTCAATGCTACTCTGGAGTGACTGCTTTTCTTTTTGATTCCCGGAAATTCTAGACGTACTTGCGGCTGGTCGAGGCACCACAAAGGGCATGCCGTTCTCGCAGCTGGCGTATATCCTGATGTAATGCTGTTTAGGTGCTTGGCTATGACGTCTGAAAACGTAGCACGTGGTCTTCCGGAAGGTAGAAGGGCCAAGTGGTGGTTAAAGTGACTTATTAACCTTCCTCATTCTGCTTCGCGTATCATCGATTCCCACCGTACGTGGGATCTGCCTTTTTTTTTCTTTCTCCACGTGTGCACACTTTATGACGGCAGTATGACGTCATCGCGAGATGATACATCACTCATGCTGACACCGCCGTGCACCGATGGTCAATTTACACCTTTTATGGGGTACCTATGGCCTTAAAAATAATTGTTCGGGTTATGCGTCGCGAAACCACCATATGATCGCTGTTGTGGTGGTCTCCGCAAATCTGGACCATCTAGTGTTCTACGTACACGGTGAATAGCATTTCGGCTCTCTTGATTGATATGTGGGGTTTAACGTCTTAAAACCACCATAAGATTATAAGAGACGCCGTTGTGGAGGGCTCCGGCAAGGAGCCCTCCACTGCGGCCTACATTACTGCCTCCATCGGAAATGCAACCGCCGCAGTCGGGAATCCATCCCGCGACCTGCGGCTCAGCAGCCCAGTACCTTAGACACTAGACCACCGTGGCTGGGCATTTTTCGGCTTTATGTAAATGCGGTTGCTGCAGCTGGGATTCCACTCCGCCACCTTTAGTGGATGCCCAACTATTCTGAAACACCAAATCCTTCAGTGAAATCACAAAAATGGCATTATCTTAGCAATATACCAGTGATCACTGCACAAGCTTAGGCATAGTAAAATCATTTTGTTGTTTATTAGTGGTAACTATATGTGATGGTATGCTACATCAAAGCCGATATATCAAAACATAACTAGAAATAAATTTGCCTGCAAATGCATACGCCCATTGCACGAAAAGATAACATTCTGACTGAAAACACAAAAACATTTTGTGGCGCAGAACCTTGAGACACCTTGTTCTACTGGAATGTATAATGCGGCATTTTCGACATTAGCAAAGCTCTTTATAAAAAAAATTGCTTTGGTGCTGAAGAATGCTATCAAACACCCGAAACTCCTAAATGTTTTTATAGTGTAAGGAAATCCTGTGGGTCATTCAGCCACTCGTCCTTCACTAATGTTGACTCTATTTTCTGGAAGACACCGATGATTAGCCATAACATAATATATCAGGGAAGAACAGTGGTATCCTAGTGAATATCATCACACATTCCAAGAGAAGAGACAACTGACACTCTCAAGAAACTCAGCACACAACCCTGACCTCACTAACGGTTTATTTTGCTAAGAAGAGAACAGGCCACAGCATATGTTTGTGCCATTTACTCTCGAATGAACGCGTTGCCAACAGAGTACATCCTAAACAAATCAGTCATTGTGCTGTATCTAGCCGCAGTAAATTGACACATTACTCAGATTACACGTCAGATTTGATAGCATCACACGTCGCTTTCACTGAAAAGGGCATGCTAAGAGAACTTCATGCTGTTGTGAACACTACATGAAGATGTCAGTCTATACGAAGCATGCGTATTGCAGAGTCGGGGCGCCACCAGTGACGAGCACTGCACTTCCGTTCAAATATTTCACGTCGAATTAAGACATTCATTAAGAAACGAAAAAAAGTGATGCAATGTAAGATGCAAAGGCAACACAACAACCCTCTAAGATATCACTGACGGGACAATGTCGTGATGATAGTAGCACGAGACAAATATTACTTCACGCGAACGTGAGCAATTGATTCTTGTTATTATCTAGTATAGATCGCATAGAGCTTTTATTACAGTTTATTTTTGTTTATGGGGCAAGACCAGACAGCACGAGGCCACTCTTCGGTTCTTTCTTTTTTCTTCTGCAGATATGGGATGTCCAACTCAGACGTGAACACAATGTCGCACTTTCTTCAAATTTTTATATAATTGTGTTCATTCGATGAGAATATGTTGAATAAAAAGTCAGTGTCATTGCAATCTATACTTTTTGAAGATCTTTTTTGCTAAACAGAGCAAACCAGGTGTTTACGTTGCTTTCAGGAGTAGACGATGTTAATAGACGTCCTACAATACTTAGCGTCTAGGCCTGAGTGCCATGGTTTTAGTGGTGTGGATGTGACTCGTAGAACTGTATACAATCCCATTCGATAAGAGGCGTTATAAAATGCCTATGTTGTAAAGCAGGCTCAATCTACTGTGCCCGTCTAAGTGTACGGCGTTTCACAATTTCCGCCTTTGCTTCAAGTTTGATTTTAACAGCATATCTGTTTAGGGCGACTGTTAGTCCGTGTGAGACAAAATAAAACATTTATTGTTAACAAATAAGTCGCTGGTAGGTATACCTTCGAGTCCGGGAGAACATTGCCTCTTGCCGTAGTCTGGGCTCGGTCGACCAGGGCTTCTTCCTGCACTGGGTCAGAGCTGGAAAGGGTTGCCTCTATTGTAGCATTATAGTTGGCTGATATATTGGGATTGTTCTAGTACTCCTAGGCCATGTGAAAATAAGTGGCTGTCTGGGGACGGAATTTACAATATGGATTGTACACCGAAGAATGTATCTTAGACAATACATACGGATTTGGAAAGCCTAATAATTTTAAACGTCGCCACCCGATCTACGTCGGCTTATTCATAATCATATGGGGGAAAGTGCGTATACTCCGCCTAGTGTGTTACAGGCTCTCTGCATAGGACATGAAGTTACAGGATCTCTGCATAGGACATAGGACATGAGGTGGGAAAAGATCGTGAGGTGCTAAAAGAACATGATCATTGTCATTATCCGGTATGTGCTCTCTTCGTTTTTTTTAGGGGCGAAGCTCATAGGGTGTGGGTATGCATCCTTCATTGGTGTATGTAGCCACAGGTGGCACATACTCGTTCTTGAGCGGGTATGTGCCACAGGGGATGCGAGATGTGAGATTGCGGTACTTGGAATGCTAACTAGATGAACACAAGGACAGATGCATGTATGGACGGACAAACATACTAGCAGACGGACGGACGAATGAACGGACGCGCGGAGCGGATGTGCCACAGGGGATGCGAGATGCTAGATGGCGGTACTTGGAGTATTCACTAAATGGACGCACGGACGGATGAACAGACAGGTTAGAAGGCAGGTGAACAGATGGATGGACGCGCGGACGGATGCACGCACGAACGGACGGGCAGACAGACGGATGAACGGACTCACAGAAGGACGCATGGACGGACGAATGAACGCATGGACAGACGGACGGATGCATGGATGGACGGCTGGATGGTCGCGCGAACGGACGGAAGCAAGAACGAACGGGTGGACGGAAACACAGACAGGATGACGGACATGTCGCCCCAATCATCATCATTCATTCCGTGGATATGCTGGGATTTTTTTCTCATCGTCGACTTCTTGTTCCACTTCACTCTAAGAGCACGTGCGCCGATTTCTCCGACGCGGGAGGCAAACACTCAGAGGGCTTACACAATGAGTACAGAAAGAAAGAAAAAGAAAGTGAGACAGAAATGAAGATGGAGATAGGGAGCAATTCTAGGGGAAGAAAGTTTTTCTGCTAGGTGACATTCGAACCCGTCTACCCACAATCCGAAGGTAATTGTCGTAACAACTGTGCTATCCTGGCACTTTTTCGTTTTCATTGCATAGAGATATTTCATTATTTATTGTGAACTGCGCACAACTTAATCGGTCACGTTAGAATTAGAATTACCTTAATTACCATGCAAAACACCCTTTTTGTCCCTCATGAAATGAGGCATTTCAAAAGTCAGGCAAACACACACAAACGTCCAGAAGAGCAAACCACTCTGGAACGTGCTCACAAGTCTCAACAACATTGCGTACTTGAGCAGCTTCTTAGAAGACTGATCTGACAATCCTGGTCACTCAGCGTCTGTCAATCGAGCGATTTTTTCAACTTTCCTCTATTGAATAAAGTTCGAATAACACAAATGAATCATATGGTGCAATACTGGTGAGGCTGTTTTTCAAAGGGAAGAGCGTAATACCATAGACGTGATAGCAAGTTCTTTTCTGACTGCTCGTTTTAGAAGACCCCAGAAATAAAATTCACCACAACAATGAATAAACCCTACCAACAATGAACCATAATGATCCTTGTTTACTGTAGCTCAACAAGAGGGTATAACAGGGAACGGAGAGTGAAGAAATGTTGGAGTGATAAAACTGAAAGAAGGGGAAGTGAGAATAAAGCGTAACATAGAAATAGAGACAAATGTAGAGAACAAAACAGAAAGACATCAAGAGAAAAAGAAGAATAGGCAGGGAATCAGTGAAAGTTCGAAAAATATAGAGAGAGACAGAAAGAAATAGCAAGAAACATTCAAAAAAGACACATGAATAATAACCGAGAGAAGAGAAAGAAAGAAGGGAATTGCTGTACATCAGAAAACAACGACAGCCAGGACTGTGCTCATTGGCTCCGCCGTCTCTTTATAACATGATAAAACGAGAGGAAGGTCAGTGTCAGGACTGTGCCCATTGGCTCCGCCGTCTCTTTATCACATGGTAAAGCGAGAAGAAAGGACAGCGTAGTGACAGCCGTTACTGTGACGTTTGGTCGGACTGAAACATAGGCGATTAGATTAAAAACAAGTAAGGCAACACACACACGCAGCTAGATCATGCACTATACACAGACGTAATACCACACAAAAAATTTCTCAGCTGTCGCTGTTGCTGTCGTTAGGCATAGTTTTAGGTTTGCCTACTGTATTGCTATTTGCTTACTAGTAAAATGCGTTATTAGAATGAATTTATATTGTACAAGAATAAGTCATGAGAAATCCTGAACGTATTTTTTTTCGGTGAGCGCAAGAACTGCGATCACAGAAAGTCATCTGCAGCGAGTCAGAAGTCAGACTGCATGATTCCTTCTGATTGAAAGTTCGGTTTGTAAACAAAGAAACACAATGACCTAATTATGAAATATTTGTTTAGCTGGTCGAAGCGATTCATATTCATTACTGCAGCAGGCAGAAATTGTTCGGCCAATGTGGCCGCCACGTTGTGTGGATTGTATCGCTCATGGAATTGATGTAGTGAGTCAATATGAGTACTGAATTTGCTCCAACGCGCGCCATGACGTTCCTTTGCTTTTTCTGCTTGATAGTCCAGAGCGCTTCTATCGAGGAGAACGAAAAGAACTCGCAGTGCAGCCATGGGCATCTAGATATACGACTGCATGTAACTCTTATACGCCACTGACCACTCATGGAAGTTTATTGCTGGTCTTCACATAGAGACTGCTCATCAACTTCTTTCCGACATTGTTTCTGAAGAAAGTAGCACTTGCAGCTTCCTTAAAAAGAAAGTTTTTGCGTCGTGTAACTTTCCGTGGCACTGGCTGCCGAAGGACATAGTCGCATTCCTTTTTTTTTTGTAACCATTGGGTGCTGCACTAAACGTATATAGAGCCCAGCTCGTGAATGAAGCGCACACTGGCCCAGATGTTTCACCCGTGCGTCCAATTTATGTACACACGCTGTATATACGGCAGATGAAATGCCACGAGAGTGAAATATGCGACAGCGAAACACCGGCCTTGATTACACGGACGTAGAGAACGCTATTTAGAATCAGTATGCATGATTAATGGAAACGGCCGCTTCGTGCTCTGGAATGCACACGTGCACGTATAAATAATGCAGAATTTCGTAACTCTGGAAAAACAGGGCGTCTCGCTTTTTCTCTCCTTCTCTGTCTCTTCCTCCAAAGTGCGGAGATCTGCTCGCGTTCTACGTCAACGATTGGAGGGGTGGTGCCGCAAGCGAAATTTCCCTGCAGCCTCATTCATTTTCACCTCAATTAGGTGCTGAAAAGAGGGCCCGACAAAGACAATCAACCATATTTGCCAGCATCCCTTAAAGCAACCAAGGATGTGCAAATGCTATTACGCGCACCCCTGCAAAATATCTCACGCTGACGCTTGTTCGAAAGAGCGCTGCTGTTTTGTTCTGTGAACGGCCCTTGCCGCTGCAGCAGTTGCCCCTCTCAGAGGCGTGAGAGGGCAGCCACACAATTTCATTCTGAGATACTTCCTTCTTTCTTGGGAGTCTTTTTAAGGAATCACATAAAGACAACATTCTGAAGAATCCTCGTAAATGATGGCCTAGCATCTGCTCTTCTCCATGGTGTGCTAAGAGGATGCCAAAATGATGTTTTTAGCGTGTGTTTTTTTGTGTTAAATTTCGAATGTAGTCTAGTACAAGTTGCTTATTTCCGCAGAAAAGGTGCAGGCAATTACGAAAAGCGTATTGCCTTATACTTGCTTGCTATTACAGTGAAAAAAAATTAAACATTGGTTGTGGGGAGCCAACGTTTCAACAAGCGGACTTGTCTTTCTCAAGACGAGAACAGCCCTTATTTCTTTAGCACTAGCGTATAAATAAACCTGTTGGACTCATTGGTCATTGCTAACAAAAAAAGAGCCCTCTCAACAATTCGCCTACTTTCGTTCTCTCTAGAAACATTCGCAGTGTGAATATGGCGGCAACCATGGTAGTTATTCTTTTACGATTTCAAGCACGGTGGAAGAATAACAGAGGAGTGGGAACTGGCCTCTAAACATAGAGTGGGACATTCGCTGTGGTAGCTCACTTTTTGTGACAATTGTCACGATACGTTGCAGGTTGTGCGTCGTGTCCTCACCGGTTTGCCGTATGCGTGGAAGAGAAATGTAGCTGAACAGTCGTGAGCGATGAAAAAAGTTCCAGTCCCCCCTCAATCACTCCCTTTGATCCGGCGATCAACTGCTCATTTTGGAAAAACATTGAAAAGGATGTAGAAGCGTGTTTATGGACATCACAAAAATGCGCGCAGCCGAGCGGCTACTTGAGAGCGTAACTGACGTCAACTACGAAATCAGAGTCTCACTAGAACAGGTACTCGTCTCTTATCGAGGAAACCAGCCTTAGCGTGGACGCAATGAATGATAATCTGACAAGTATCATAACGGAGTGGGCAGTGGAAGTTGGAGGTAAAGTAGCTAGACAGGACACTGGAAAGCTGACCCAGAAGATGAATAACTACATTAAAAAGCGTCAAAGCATGAAAGCCTCAAATACAATAGGTAAAGCAGCACTGGCAGAGCTTTTGAAATTGATTATTAGATGTAAGCTATCCGATGTAAGAAGGTATAACATAGACAAAATTGAACACGCCCTGAAGACTGAAGGAAGCAGCAAAGCAGTGAAGAGGAAACTTGGGATAGGCAAAAACTAGATGTATGCAATAAGGGCAAGGAAGGCACAGTAACTACCAATATGGATTGAATAGCTAAAATACCGAAGACATTTTACAGAGATCTAGCAGTAACCCAGACGGCATCCCACCAGTAATGATAGAACAAGTCAGAAAAGTCTTGATTTGTGGGGTTTAACGTCCCAAAACCACCATATGATTGTGAGAGACGCCGTAGTGGAGGGCTCCAGAAATTTTGACCACCTGGGGTTCTTTAACGTGCACCC
Organism: Rhipicephalus annulatus; assembly: GCA_013436015.1. Taxonomy (NCBI): domain Eukaryota; kingdom Metazoa; phylum Arthropoda; class Arachnida; order Ixodida; family Ixodidae; genus Rhipicephalus; species Rhipicephalus annulatus. The sequence goes on along the minus strand of WOVY01011858.1, from coordinate 870,130 downwards.
AAATCTTAGCACACGGGCCTACGACATTTCCGCCTCCATCGGAAATGCAGCCGCCAAGTCAGAAAAGTCTTGAAAGGAATGCAAAGAGGCAAAGCTGGTGGTGAGAATCGAGTAACATTAGACCTGCTCAAAAACACAGGACAGATTGTGTTAGAAAAACTGGACACTTTGCTTACGAAGTGTCTCGTGACGGGAAGAGTACCAGAATCTTGGAAGAATTCTAGTATCAACTAAAACATAAGAAAGGAGATAACAAGGACTTCAAGAACTACAGGCCAATCCCCTTGCTATCCGTCGTATAGAAGCTATTTACAAAGGTAATTGCAAACAGAATGAAGCCAACATTAGAATTCAATCAATCAAAGGAACAAGTAGGATTTCAAAAAGAGGCTACTCAACAATCGACCACATTCATACTATCAATCAGGAAATAGATAAATGCTCAGAATACAGCCAACCACTATATAGCCTTCATAGATTACAAGAAGGCGTTTGACTCAGTAGAAGTATCAGCAGTCATGCAGACACTGCGGATTCAGGGCGTCGACGAAACATATGTAAACATCCTGGAAGAAATCTACAGGGGATCAACTGACATCATAGTGCTCCTTAAAGAAAGTGACAAAATTACAATAAAGAAGGGTGTGAAGCAGGGAGAAACGATCTTTCCAATGCTATTTACCACGTGCTTACAGGAGGTTTTCAGAGGCCTAGAAGGGGAAGAGCTATAGATAAGGGGTAATGGAGATAACCTAAGTAACCTGTGCTTCGCCGCCGACATTGCATTGCTGAGTAACTCAGGCGACGAATTCAAACTCATGATTACGGAGTTAGACAAGGAGAGCAGAAAGGTGGGCCTTAAAATTAATCTGCCCCGCCGCGGTGCTCTAGTGGCTAAGGTACTCGGCTGCTGACCCGCAGGTCGCGGTTTCATATCCCGGCTGCGCCGGCTCCATTTCCGATGGAGGCGGAAATGTTGTAGGCCCGTGTGCTCAGATTTGAGTGCACGTTAAAGAACCCCAGGTGGTCGAAATTTCCGGAGCCCTCCAGTACGGCGTCTCTCATAATCATATGGTGGTTTTGGGACGTTAAACCGCACATATCAATCAATCAATCAATTAAAATTAATCTGCAAAACTGAACGTGACGTGCAACCTCGGAAAAGAACAGTGCTTAAAGATAGGTAATAGTGCACTTGAAGTGGTAAATGACTACGTCTACTTAGGACAGGTAATAACCGCAGAGTCGAACCACGAGATTTGAGTAACTAGAAGAATAAGAATGGGGTGGAGCACATTCGGCAAGCATTCTGAAATCATGACTGGTAGGCTGCCAATACACCTCAAGAGGAAGGTAAATAACAGCTGCGTCTTGCCGGTACTTAGCTACGAAGTAGTGACCTGGATGCTTTCAAAGGGGGTTCAGCTTAGATTGAGGACGACGCAGCGAGCGATGGGAAGGAAAATGATAAGTGCAACCTTAAAAGACAAAAAGAGAGCAGAGTGGATCAGGGAACAAACCGGGGTTAAGGATATCGTAGTTGAAATCAAGAAGAGGAAGTGGACACGGGCCACGTATTTAGGGCGTAGGCAGGATAACCACTGCTCATTAAGGGTAACTGACTAGATTCCCAGAGAAGGCAAGCGGCTCAGGGGGAGGCAGAAAGTTAGGTGGGCAGATGAGATTAAGGAATTTGCTGGTATAAAATGCCAGCAGAAAGCACAGGACCGAGAAAACTGGCGGAACATAGGAGATGCTTTTCTCTTGCAGTGGACGTAGTCAGACTGATGATGATGATGACGACGAAATCGGGGGGGAGGGAGAAAAAGTGAAACACCCTTGCAAGTCCTCTTGTAAGATGACAATGCCTGTGAATGAACATATTTGCATAAAAAACACATGCTACACCGTATGTTCTACCACTACGACAATCTTACGCTATTGCGTAATGAAGCGAAACAATCTTAGTGAGGCGGCGTTGTAAAGGAGTGCCTGTACGTCATCAGCCAACTCGCGCTTTCATTTGCGTTGGTCGGTTTTGCTCAACACTAGCATACTTACGTATCTTTTCTGCAAGCGATATGGGTGGCCGTTAAGTTGTGCAATCACTTTATCCCTGCCACAGATTTTCTATGTTCTGGTCAAACAGTGTATTGGTAAAATGGTATTGCTTAAGCACAGCTCAGTTTGAGCGTGAAGAAAAGATGTTATACAGTCAACAAGGAAAAAAAAAAACAGACTACAATGTGAGCGCTACCATCCAACAAAAATGGTGGAAGTTAGCGCTCATACTGTCGTCTGTTTTTTTTTTCTTCTCTTTCCTTCTTGACCGTATAACATGTTTTCTTCACGCTCAAATTGAGCTGCGCTAAAGCAATACCATTTTATCGTGAACCGACTCGCCCAGTCAGCAGTGCACTGGTATTTATGGTAGTGTTATAAATCATTAGACATTGGCCATAAACTTCCGTGATTTCATTCGAAAGCCTGTGAAGTTACAAAAAAATAACGAATTTTTTTAGTGGCGCCAACGCACTGACTATCGATGAACGAGATTTAGATTGCAGGAATGAGTTCTACGGATACACCGAGTATGCTTACGCAAGAGCTGCAGAATGTGCAAGAAGGTGAAACGTTGTTTTCATATACGATAAAACTGCAATTGAAATAACTTCACTTGTTGCAAGCATAGCGCCCCTCACTTGTTCAGGCTCCGAGGCATTGGCATGACATAACGAAGCCAAGACGGTTGACGCGACTTACTCGTACTTTTCTAGCTTTTGTTTAAAACATCAACCATTAAAAGTTACAAGATAAAAACAAATAATTTGCACTTCTGTGATTCCGCACATATTTTTACAGAAATGCATCCAACGTCACATTAGCATACGTCACACGCGCTGCACAGACTGCAAAGAAAGAAGACACTGGCAAACTAATATGTGTGTGCCCAGGCATAAGTGATAGCGATGCTCAATCAAACAAAAAAGGTGGATACCAGGCACTCTGGGGATCGATTTAATGCAAAGCAGTCAACATGCATCCGATTATGCTGTACTTGTCATTCATTTTATGAGTTGCATGTTAGAGCCTGTCATTTATGTTCATCATACAGCTGTGTGGCGGAATACCAAAGTGGCGTATATCAAGCTATGCAGAACCGGCAGCGATTGCATCATCAGCGAGGCATGCAAGCCATGCTGCACACGTAATGAATGTCATTACTGTCGTGCTACCCACTGCCTTTTTATGCTTCGCGTATAATCACGTAACCGAAATCCCAATTACGTGTATATTCAGATAACAAACCAAGCTTCAGTGCACCATGCCCCTGGCATGTGAATCATGATGTACACGACATGCAAAGCCATTCAATGTCTAGTACTAAGATTTGGGTGCACGTTAAAGAACCCCAGGTGGTCGAAATTTCCGAAGCCCTCCACTACGGCGTCTCTCATAATCATATAGTGGTTTCGGGACGTTAAACCCCACAAATCAATCACTCATCTAATGTTTAACTATCACACGCAGTGGTGACTTTTCTATCTTTCACCGTCTTGTGATAAAACTAAGTTACAAAATATTCTTTTGTGTGCTAGTGTCTTTGTGGTCATGTGCTTGTTCTCACTCTTTTTGTAGTTTGATTCATTCATATAACAAAAATACGCCGAAAAAGCTGCTGTTGGAGCACGATAGTTAAACATTTGAATGGCTGTAGATTGATTTTTATGTTACACCTGCCAATTAAGTTTGCCACACAGTCACGTGCCCCAATACCAAATTTGGTGTATATCGGCTGCGAGGACACCATGCATGTCCGTGGTGTGCTTGCGGCCGAGGGCACAATATTCAGCTCTTCCGAAATTCGCCGAAGTCAAACCTATTCATAAAGAAGGTGATCCACCTGACTCAGTAAATTAGAGGCTAATCTCGGTTCTAAGCATATTTAAAACTATTTTAGAAAAAAATTTCATGTACCAAATCAAACATTTCACAAAAAGTAATATGTGCTTAGCCAACAGAAACACGACTTTAGACCACAATTCTTGAGAGCGACAGCAATCATCACGTTATCAAAAAAGATAAATATGGCTTTATATATATAAACTAGTAGTTGTTACTTTTAGACTTGAGGAGAGCATTTGGCACAGTGGATCACTGCATGTTGTTGAACAAACTTAAACATTGCAGATTTCTGGATAAAGTTTTGGAGTTTCAAGATCCATTGCAGCACGTGACGATCAATAACGTAACTTCTTCAATACAAAGCATCGTCACGGTGGTTGCACAATTAGTGTTCAAAATTAGACCCTCGTTTTTTGCACTTTACATAAACGGTCTGCAAAAAATAATCCGCTGTGCCGAAGTATTGATGAACGCAGAGGACACACACAATATATTAACTACGGATAATATTGCTAAGCTTTATCATAAGTTATACCTCGAGTTAAATACTATCTAGGGATGATCATTAGGTAATAAATCGACATTAACAACAAAGAAAACAAATATGTTGAGTTTCAGTCTCGATTCAAAGTTGTGGATACCACAACTTTGTAAACACACAGATCCACAGCATTTCGCTACAGCAGACAAGTTCTTACATGTACCTTAGAGTGGTTTTGATCAAACGCCTACAATGGGAAGAACACGTAAACAGTGGCTGCTCCAGATTAGCGTCTGGTTGCTAAGGTTTAACGCTAGCCTGTGAGTACTTTCGCGTCTCAGTTTGGCGACTCATGTATTTTGCTTATGAATGCGAAGTATTTCTTAGCAAACTTCAGCGACTTCGAGCACAACATCTATCTATCTATCTATCTATCTATCTATCTATCTATCTATCTATCTATCTATCTATCTATCTATCTATCTATCTATCTATCTATCTATCTATCTATCTATCTATCTATCTATCTATCTATCTATCTATCTATCTATCTATCTATCTATCTATCTATCTATCTATCTAGCAGACTATGACTTTTAGCTCTCCTGGTCGTTTCGAAAATGGTATTGATACCAAAATTGGTGAGGCATAACATGGCTGCATGCTGAGCATAAGTCAGTAGTCTTAACATGAAAATTATGAATTGTATGTCATGAATGTCACTATTTCTGATTCATGGTCTTGCTGCTCATGCAGTGGTTTCGTTTACAAGATATGTTGCAAAACTGGTATGGTATAATATGAATGCAAGGCAAATATAAGTGGAAGGCCCTAACGTGAAAATCAAGACATGCATGGCATGTAAGTCGTGACTACACACCACGCTCATGGTGCAGTCTTGGTCGTTTCGCTAGCTTCACATATACTATGTTTGGTATTATATGACATGGATGAATGGCGAAGGTATACGACTGGTGCAAACATAATAACCTTGACATGCGTGTCATGCAAGAACATGACTACATGCCACGCTCATGATGCAGCTCGCGGCCGTTTTGTAGCTTCACATATACACAATTTTGTATTACGGAATGTGAATGAATGACGAAGGTATGTGACTGGTGCAAACATGATAATCAAGACATTCGTGTAATGTAAGAACATGACAAAAAACCACGTTCATGATGTGTTCGCGGCCGTTTCGCTAGCTTCACATATACCAAATTAACGTGACATGAGTGGACGACAAATGTAAATGACATGTTCAAACATGATAATGATATGCATGTCATGTAAAACATGACCACATGCAACGCTCAAAGCACGTTCGCGGCCGCTTCGCTAGCTCCACATATACCAACTTTGGTATCACGTGTCGTGAATAGACGACAAAGGTAAATGACACCTCGAAACATGAGATTCATGAAAGACGTGTCATGCAAAACGTACATGACTACATGCTACGCTCATAGTGTGCTCGCGGCCGTTTCGCTAGCTTCACATATACATATTTCGTATTACAGGACGTGAATGGACGATGAACGAATTCCAGGCGCTAAACGTGAGGATCATGACATGGAAGTCACGTACGGCATAATTTACATCCACCTCGTAACGTTGTGTTGCTTTTTTTGAAGTTACCTACCAACCTTCTACATTCGTGTTTCGTATATCAACCATTTCCACTGTACGTGGAATGAGCTAAATTTCAAGTTTAAAGTAATTTACGGTACTGTATTGTCTCGAGGTGTTCGGCTTAAAGAATTTTAATAAATGCAATTGTTGAACTAAAAAAACATGCAATAAGAGTTCCGTATTTTTCAAGGTATTACGATCACATGGACCCATTATTCTGCGATTATCACATACTGCCATTCGGATGGCTTCGACAGCTGAATATTTCACTGTGCGTTTATGAGATTAAGAAGTTCCACCATTCATTCCGCTCATCCATACTTTATTCACCCACACGCTATACTAGAAGTGTAACTGATGGTCACTTTGTACTCGCGCTGTGCAATCGTGCGTATGGAGAACGCTGTCGAAATTTGGGCTTGTTGGTGCATTGTGACGACTGAAAATAGCGCTAAGAAACGGGGACACAAGAAGAGGACACACAGCACAGGCGCTAACTTCCAACATAATGTTTATTACCACCGCACGCTCGCCTATTACAACCGCACGCTCGCCACCAAAAAAATATCACATGACATGAAAGATGCGCACAAAAAATTAATTCAGGGTGTGCAAAATCAGGGCTTAGGGTGTGCAAAATCTTGAAGGCAAAATGGTATAGACAAGCACGTCTACATAAACAATACCTGTCCGCCCTTCTTTTTGATCGTCTCGAAGATACTGTGGCCATGCAGCAGCTTCGACAATTTCAGCGCCTCGCCGACCAAAGCACCGAATTCCTCTGGGCTCGACAATTGCCGGTGCTACGCACAGGCGTCGCCAAAAAAGTAACCGACCTAAAGCCGACAGTTCACGTGCCTGAACAGATCACCGTGCCTCCCGACATCCTCCGGACTTTAAGCCTCGGGCCCAAGTTTGCGGTGGAACCTAAGACGTCTCCACCGGAACTTCTAGCCATGGTGCGACAAGTTTCGCGCCATGTGCCCGAACAAGAGCAAACATACTCCGTCTCAGAAGGCGTCGACACCGTTTCGCGCTACAGACCAGCTGGATCCCAAATTCCTCTCAGGAGAGTTGAGGCTTTTCTCAAGGAGCACTCTCTTACCGTCCTTCCCGCTGATAAGGAAGGAGGCTTCGCCATCCTGGCTCTGGGACTGTTTGGTTCTAAGGCTCACACTGCCGCAACCTCTGTTTTCTCCTCTCGCGCGGACGTCCGCATTGAAAAAGTTAAATCGGAAGCAAAAAAGCTATGCAAAGACCTTGACCTCTCTCGAGTTGTCGGTGGCATCACAAATAGTAAGCATGACTTTTTAAAAGTGTTTTTTAATGCAAAGACTCACAAGAGCAATATGCCTTTTAGGGTAATTGTTTCAGAATGTGATACTTGGCAAAAATCGATTGCTACTTTTTTGCAAGAACAGTTGAACCGGCTTGACGTTGATGATCCTTTCATTGTAAAAAGTTCTGATCAAGTCATAGATTATGTGAAAACTTGTGTTGATAAGCATGTTTACGGTTTTTCAGTCGACGTGACTGATTTGTATTATTCTATTCCCCATGATCAGTTGCTTCCTGCGGTTGAAGAGTGCATAGATTTGTTTGGCTCTGTTAGATTTCAAACCGAGTGTGGTGTTCCTGTAAGTAGGGTTTTTAGAACTTTTATCATTTTATCTCAAGACGACCCACATTTCATGGGATGACAAGCCTTTTATTCAAAATGACGGAATCTGTATCGGGTCTTGCATTGCGCCCATTTTAAGCGACATATTTTTAAGTAGAATTGACAGATCGATTTACCTACATCTTGATAATTTGAAGATAAAAAAAGTGTTCCGATATGTAGATGACTATCTTGTTTTATTAACTAACGACACGGTAGCGGACGAGGCAGGTTTGGCAAAAATAATTTCACATTTTTCTGAGTGTTTTAAACCCTTGACTCTCACACACGGACTGCCTGAGAGCAATGCCATAAAATTCCTCGATGTCCTCTTCACCTTTCATCCTAACCGCATATGTTGGGCGTACCAACCACGTACGAACAAAACGGTCCTTCCTTACCAATCAGCTCACTCTAAACTAGTGAAAAGAGGCATCATCAGTCATTGTTTTCGTCATGCTTTAAGCAAATCTTGTGAGCACGAAATCGCCAATAGTTTTCATAATCAGTCAGACCGTTTGTTGAAAGCAGGTTATCCTATGCACGTCCAAACTTCAGTTGCAGAAGGCTTGCTTCGTACGCTTCGAAACCCAGGATGTACAACGAGTCATGATGCCGACAAACCGAAGCACCTAGTCGTCATACCTTACTTTCACAAGATATTGCACAACCTAAAGAAATTAGCTAAGCGCTCTGAAGTTAGGGTTGTCTTTTCGGCTCCCAAGAAGTTGGTCAGCCTTTGTGACCTTCATAACCGTGACGGAAAACCCAAAGGGTGTAGTAAGAAGCATCGAACTGTTTATGTTCCCTGCATCATATGCGTTGTTTATCGTATCCCGCTTTCTTGTGGTAAAGAGTATATTGGACAGACGGGCCGTTGCCTTAATGATCGATTAAGAGAACATTGTCATAATGTGAAAGACGGCCAGGGGAGTTGGTTGGCCATACATTGTAAATCCTGCGGCTGCGCGCCGATATTCAATGCATGCACAGTTATCAAGAGAATGTTTTATAAGCTTACTAGAGAGATTATTGAGGCTGAGGCTATCGCTTCACTGGGGTCTAAGTGCGTCAGCACTCCCTCTCTTACGCTTAGTGATAAAGAATTGTATTTTCTAAGAAATAAATTTTTGTGCGCATTTTTCATGTCATGTGATATTTTTTTGGTGATATAGGCGAGCGTGCGGTGGTAATAAACAATATGTTGGAAGTTAGCGCCTGTGCTGTGTGTACTCTTCTTGTGTCCCCGTTTCTTAGCGCTATTTTCAGTCGTCACATATGGAGAACGCATGCTTCAGTTCACAAAAATCAAGACCCAGAACACGCTCCCAGTGGAAAACCTCGCCAGCACCAGGATACCTCAGGCTCGTCGGAGCCTGAGGTATCCAGGTGCTGGCGAGGTTTTTTCACATCAGGGCACCGACATTCGTTTTGCATGCGATGAGGAAAGCTGAGGACATGTCGGACGAAGCAAGCTCTGTGAAAAGGTGAGAGTGGAAGATCAGGCGGACAACATGCAGGAGAGGACATCGTCCTACTGATATACTAATGAAGATATTGAATCTGATGAGGAAGCGCATTCTTTCACTCGAGTGACATATAAAAAGAGGAGATTTGAGGCAATTGCTGTGGTATTCCGAACAATAGAGGAAACGAGAACCTTCTGAAAAGTCAAACCAAAGGTCGTAGCCTCGGAAATTGTTGCGCTAGCGAAAGAGAAAGTGCGTGCTTTCCGAGTGAAGAAAGATGGAAGTTCCTCAGTCCAGGTGAGCTTTTTTGCTTCAACCAAAAGCTTGTTGTCGTGCGTGCAAGTGGCTGGCTTGCTAGTGAAGCCATTCATTCAAGAGTCATATAAATACGAAACGTAGAAAAAATCAGACATGTGCTTTTAGAGTACACAGAACAATTTATAAAATGTTTAAGAGAGGCAGGAGTGATAGCCGCTTGACGCCAGACCCGTTACAAGAGTCAAGAAGATGGCACTGCAGAATCATTCGCGCACACTGAGAAGTGTTATTTTACAATTTTGATATGACAGACCCCTTCCAGAGAAAGTGTACCTTGGATTGACCAGCCATCCCATTGAGGAAGATATTGGGCCGGCAAGACGCTGCTATAACTGTCATAGGTCAAGACATTTGACGAAAAACTGCCGAGGAACTAGGCACTGCAAAATATAAGCCTAAAACCATTATCACAAGGACGGCAAATCGATAAAACGACCTGAGTGTGCCAATCGCAACGGGTCACTTGCTGCTTCGTTTTCTGTATATCCCCTGAACAAGGCGGCTACTCTTTAACATCAACATGATATTACCTATGGTCGCACGCGACACCATGATGCCCCTGAGCCAAATATGAACTTCATGAACCTAGCACGGTCTCCTTGACTACAAGCACCTAAATGCCAGGACTTTGTAATGACGTACGCGCAAGCTGCAAAGGGACAATGAAAGCAAAGTATTGGGACATCGACAAGCCAGCAGTAAGCTAGACAAGAGTCTCAATACAGATCTCAAGAGAAAATGATCTCATGTGGCTAGCATTGAACAAAGCACGAGCACATCACTTCCAGTAAGCGTAACGCAACCAGAAAACACCTCTCTGTCGATAGCTCATGTTGTCATAACAATGTTATTCTCAACTTCAAAAGCCATACTTGCCGCAATTCTACGAGCTAACTACCTGCCTGAGGTCAAAGCTATCTTGTCAATGGATCAGGTAGTGTTACAATTAGCCACAACAGTGACTGCGCAGGCAAGGCATGAATAATTATTATCAAAATGTCGTGATCTACCAGTGGAATGCGAAAAGTGTTCTCTCTAAGTGTGCAGACTTCAGAAAATTTGTGGCTTAACAGCTCCTTTTCAACGTTATGTATTATAAAGGCCGGGGTAGACAATACCTTTCGGTTAGCGAACTACGTTTTGTGTTTGTGCTCTAGATCTACAAGACCAAGTAGAGCGATGATCAGTGTGAGAAGAGATGTGCCATCAGTTCAAATATATGATACAACATCAGATTATCAAGAATATATAGCATCTGAGGTTCAATTTTATTGAGTAAATATAACTATAGCCACCATTTATCTGAAGCTTTCTACAAGTATCTGACTTTCTGCACGAACAGGTGTTTTTCAGACGTACACGAAAGCTGTGATATACTGCGGAGATTTCACTGCTCACAATGACATGTGGGGATGTGCCTACTGCGATCATTGTTGAAGTGACCTATACAAAAAGCAACACAGGGTCGTAAACTGTGCTTGCTAAATGACGGCTCAGTGACGTTCCTACAGGGATTTCACTACTCGCGTTTTCTTGATTGATATGTAGGATTTAACGTCCCAAAACCACCACATTACTATTAAAGACGCCGTAGTGGAGGCCTCCGGAACTTTCGACCACCTGAAGTTCTTTAACGTGCACCCAAATCTGTGCACAATTGCCTACAACAATTTTGCCTCCATCAATAATGCAGCCACCGCGGCGGGGATTCGATCCCGCCGACTGCGGGTCAGTAGCCGAGTACCTTAACCACTAGACCACCACGGTGGGGCTACTCGAGTTGTCTAGACCTCACGCTGTGCTCATATGATATTGCATCTGGGGCTTCGTGGCGAACAGGCATTGAAACAAAGGGTAGCGATAATTTACCTATCCTAATACAGCATCCGAAACTACGCTTTTCTCAATATAGACACTCCGCAAAGATAACCATCTGGTAAGCACTTCACATATCCCGCTTTCATGGTTCGATGGATGGATGGATTGGATGGATTGATATGACTGTCCTCTTTAGATCGGGTGGCAGCTAACGCCACCTAGCCGTAATACTTAGCGAACAAAATCTACATTTATCTTTTTATTCCCTTTAAATAGTGATGTTGAGCAGAGGCTCTTTGCAGTGAAAAATTTAATTTTCACTCGTGCTTTGATTGCAGTCACCAATCAGATCCTTCTAGTTATTTCTACGTGCCTAAAGTCTATTTTGCCTTCCCTGTCCCTAAACACCAGTGCTTTGAGAAACTCTGCGCCATCATCCTCAACTACAGAATGAAGCCCTTTACAGAACGCTACGTTGTGTGGGGCAGTTTCTTACTCCTCTCCCCAAGCACTGCATACCGTGTCTACCCTTTGTATTTGTTTCGATAAGTCGTGGTTTGCAATACTCCCTTCTTGGCCTCAAACAGTAGAGAACTACCCCGAGTATTATCATAGATCCTTTCCTTGGCAATTTCCTGCTTAAAGATTCGATAGATCTTTTGTGCCGACTTCTTGATCTTGCCAATTCTCCAAATGTCGGTGTCCGGTTACTTCCCCTTCTTCCTAACATATATTTTTTTTTGTTTAGGCCCCCTGTTGTTTATGTATTTACACGTCAATTTCCCGGTTCCCTTCCTATATATATATATATATATATATATATATATATAGCTGTCGTGGTAGCTCAGTGGTAGAGCATCGAACGCGTTATTCGAAGGTCGCAGGTTCGGATCCTGCACACGGCAAGTTATCTTTTCACCCACTTTTCTTTCTTTTCATTTTCATTACAAATGGCCTAATAACTTCCCCTATACCTTCCTTGGCATTATTGTCTGTTAGATCTCATTATTATTGTGTAAAACACGAAAAAAAACGAAGCCTTAAGTATACACTTGTTTCCCTTATTCATTAACGAGGATCTCGTACTGGCAGACTTGGTGTTTTAGGTTGTATACGGGGGACTATTGGTCAGCTGCCAGTTAGTAATAGGTTCACGTGCTACGTGACGCCAAACAGGCTCATAAAGAGTGTGCCACACTCGCCGCCGTGGCTACTAGTGGCGTTGACTGACACTCCCACGTTTGAATTGACATAGATACCCAATAAAGTGGCTGGGGGGGATAGCTGTCGTGGTAGCTCAGTGGTAGAGCATCGAACGCGTTATTCGAAGGTCGCAGGTTTGGATCCCGCCCACGGCAAGTTATCTTTTAACCCACTTTTCTTTCTTCTCTTTTACATTACAATTAGCCTAATAACTTCTGCTATACCTTCCTTCGCATCATTGTCTCCGTTAGATCTTATTAATATTGTGTAAAACACGAAAAAAACGAGCCCTTAAGTATACATTTGTTTCCCTTATATCTATATATGTGTACTGGGACAACATATATATATATGTTTGTCATGGATTTAATAACATTACACGCGACGCTTTTTATGCATCACGGTTACCTCGCAAGTTTCAGAATGAATACAATTAGGTTGATGGTGGTGTCATCAACAGTACATATTTTGTCATTAAATGAAAACTTTACATGACTAAAGACAGCTCACAAAAAATTTAATTGTTAATTGTGAAGCAATCGTCGATGAACCAAAGGTATATTGAGCATTTTTATCTACTTAGCTTCCCACTGAGCTGAGCTCGAGTGCATTGCTTTATTCGTCACCACTTTGCCAGCATGCCGCCGTCGCTTCAAGTTGCCTTAAGCAAGGCTGATCAGATTTACGGGAGATTGGAGTGGAAACCTTTCTTGGCGCTTCGAGAACAGGAAAATAAAATATTTATAAATATTAGTCTCAATTCTGTGCTTACAGCAGCTTCGACAAAGCAGCGGTGATGGTAATGCTTTTCGATGAAAAAAAAAATGGTTTTCATGAAAAAACACATGCTTTGACCGGTCTATAAAAAGTTTTTTTTTTCGTTCCCATCTATAACTGCATACGCCAGCCGCAGCATAATAAAAACATAAACAAGTGATGTAATATTAGAGGACCCCTGTTCAGCGCTAGCCTGCTCCGCAGTGCTGCAGTACAGGCCGAAAGCGTCGCAAAGAGCCTTCAAGGAAATCGTCACAGCTGAAATGTTAGAAAATTATCACTATATTGTAACTTTTATTCGTAATATTTTCTTTTCCTCGTAACAAAATAATTCAGTGATTACAGTGGTGAAGGAAAATTTCGCCTTAGTTGTTGTTTACCCCAGCGTGCAGCCGACAGTGACCACTGTCGAAAGTGGGGGGGGGGGGGGCTCAGCCCCTCCAACTTTTCTCAGTGGGGTAGGGAGGTAGCGCTCCCCTTGCCCCCCCCCCCCCTCGGCTGATACGCCTATGCCTAGCCCAACGCTCCTCAAATTTTATCTTGCTGCTAGCTTCCCTGGCCTCAAATGATGTCCATCCATATCACCTTGTACTCCGTGATTTGGTGTATTCCCGTGAGCTCCTAAAGCAAGTCTCCCTATTCTACGTTGCCTAATTATTAATCTTTCTTGAACCTCTGATCTCATACACTAGACCGCATTGCCGAACGTCAAGCCAAGAATCATGACCCCTGTCTAAATTCCTCTCACATCATACGTATTGTAATTCCACAGGGCCCTATTTTTTATCACCGCTGCATTCCTGTTACCTTTAGTCGGTACGTATATTTCGTCTACCCTTAGGTACTCATGCCCATTGCTTATCCATACACCCAGGTATTTGCATTTATCCGTTATTTCTAGTGTGACCTTCTGTATACTAAGCTAACTGCCTTCATTATCATTAAAAATCAAGACTGCTCACTTTTTTTACTTAATCTCAAATCTAACCTATCTTCCTCATTACCACATATGTCTATCAGCCACTGCAAATCTTCCTTGTTGTCGGCTATCAGCACTATATTATCTGCGTACAACAATGCTGGTAGGGCCTGTTGAATAAGTTTTCCTTATTTGACGAAAGACAGGCTGAAGCCAAGTCCACTCCCCTCTTATTTGGCCTATGAACCTTGTAGGTACATGATGAATAACAATTGCTGACAGAGGGCACCGCTGCCTAAGCCCCCGTTTCTCTGTAGGCTCAGATACCTGCTTTTTTCATTTTATAACTACCTTGCTACTTTTATAGATATCATTTAAAAAATTAGTGACTCTATTTTTCACACCTAGTGTGTCCAGTATTCCTCCCAAGTCCTCTTGAACCACGCTATCGTACGCTCCCTTGATATCCAAAAATGCTAGCCACATGGGCCGGTGTTCCTTTTCTGCTATTTCGATGCACTGCGTCAGTGAGAACAGATTGTCTTCCAACCTCCTTTCTTTCCGAAATTCATTAAGTAGTTCCCCCGCACCTCCTCGTCCTCTATCTATGCCTGTAGTATTTCCCTTAAAATCTGGATCACCAGCATGTAAATCACTGATGTCACTGTTATATGACAGCAGTTTATGTAAGCATTGTCCCCCTTTCCTTTATAGATCAAGCTCACCCTGCTAAGTTTCCATTCATCAGGGGCTTCACCATAGATAATTGTTTAGCTCGCTGCCTCTCTCGAAGTTTGCTTAGATTTTGAAGCCAATTTTTTTATCAGCATAATTGGGGTGCCTTCAGGGCCTATAGAACCCTCTTCTCAGTCCTTTCTCACTCTTGTTGTGAAAATAGAGCCACTGCACCACTTGATTTATCCTTGTCTATTAAGGTGTATAAGGCACTTCCTTGTTGAAATTTTAGGGGCGAAGCTCCTTAAGGTGTGGGTCTGTATATCCTCCTATGTATATAGTAGTAGTAAGTAGCCACCGGTGTCACATACCCACTTTAGAGTGGGTATGTGCCACAGTAGATGTGTAGATGTGAGATGCAAGATAGCGGTACTTAGAGTGTGCACTAGATGGACGCACGGAAGGATGAAAAGACAGACTAACAGATGGACAGATGGACAGGTGGACGCACGAACGGCTGGACAGACGGCTGTACGGACTCACGGACGGACGCACGTACACACGGATGGATGCATGGATGGATGCACTGATGGTCGCGCGTATGGACAGAAGCAAAAACGAACGGAAGAACGGAAGCACGCACGGGCTGATGAATGCTTCGTCCACTCATCAGCATTCACTCCGTGGATATGATGTAATTTTTTTCTGTCATCCTTGTTCTTATATATTCAATAGCTTCCTCCCCTTCTAGCCTTGCACCTTGAACTTTAGTTATGAATCTTTGCTCTAGACTTGTCTCATTAAGAAGAGAGTTTAGATGGTTCCATTTTTTTTGTACAACGACTGATCAGCGCTCTTAGTGGCTATGGCTGGAAGCCCTCATGTATTCAATGGGACGGGGTGATTTTTGGATGAATAAAAATTGTAGAGGCAGAAATTCAAGAACTTCTTAAAGGGACCCGTTTTAGGATCTGTACTGCACATCACATATGCAACATCGTTAACATTGGGGCTTCCTATTTCGTTCCCACGACAAATGAAGTTTACGCAATGGGACCCTATGGAAGATACCGATATCGGACCTTGTTTTTCGGGACAAAAAATATTTGTATAAAAAAAAACTAGTCGGAAACTTGCAAACTTCTCGGAGATTTGAGTGGTACAAAGACTAAGCTTTGATTTAAACCCGCAGTCACGTTTGCCCGTGACAAAAACTACGTTTCGAAATTCAGTTTTTACAACACATTCATGCCTTCAACTCGCGTCTTGGAGCATAGTATCTTGATAACACCCATCTTATCTCCGCAAACCGGGCTGGCGTTGTGGTCGAGTTGGTAGAGCGACCGAGCTGGCAGCTCGCGCGTGGTGAATTTGGCACGGCGCGAGTTCAAATCTCAAGTGTTGTTTCTTCTTCATTTTCTTACAGAATTTTTGTCGAAGGTTAGGGTGCTCGGCTGCTGATCCGAAGGACATGGGTTCGATTGAGACCGCCGCTCTAGCATTTAGGAGTAGGCGAGAATCCTAGAGTACTTACCCCCATAATATAGATCGTCCCTTCACTCAATGCTTCGCCTTCACTTGTGAAAGCCGATGGGAGCGCAATCTCTAGGTACGGCAAGTCACTGCATATCAGCGATTGTCTGCTGTGGTCCTTGAGTAGCGCAGCGTCGTTTTGAGCCGTGTGCTGGCGCAGTGCTCAACTCTGTCAAGTGAAAGGTGAAATTCGAGTCGAGGAGCGTTTGTGAATACGGGGTTTAGATTTAGATGCGTGTGCCATGTACAGCCGTCAGCAAATTTAACATAAACGCCACAAAGCATTAAAAAGATATGCCTTGCTGCAGTTAAGGATAGATGTAGCCGTCAATTTCACTTGTAAATTTCTGTTTCCAGTATTCCTGACCAGCGGGTCGAATGCACTCACTTCGCATTCCGTTTTTGTCTCGTTTCGCTCGTGGCTACGTTATCGCGCGCACCCATGCCGTTAGTTGTCTTATACTTATCTCGACAATGAACCATTTCGTGCGACAAAGCTTTCGTGTTTCAATTCACTGCTGCTGCTCAAAAGGAATCACGTGTACAAAAAGCAGAGCAAATGCATGTTAAAGGTGTTTGTAGAAGTTGCATAATAAATGTGAAATCCAGTGGTGATCTTCATGCTCTGACTCAATAATTTTCAGACAGCGTGAATCGAATTGTTCTCCCAATTTAGAGTGTGCCTTCCTGCTCTGTTCATGCAGCACGAAAGATGTGGTCTTGGAGCACAACGTTTGGCGGGTAACAATATCTTGGGTTTAGTGTTCCCAAACCACGTTTTGATTACAAGATAATATGGCAGTTTAAGCTTTTATGCGATAACTACGCAAGAAAATTGCTTTGTTTGCGTTGTATCCATTCTTCTTTCTTGCTTAGAATACGCACAAACGTTGCGCTTCATATGACATCTCCCGTGCAGAGTAAACCGAGCAGTAAAGCACACTTTAAATTGCGAGAACAGTTCAATTGACGCTGTCTGAAAATTATTGAATGAGAACATGAACAACGCCACCACATTTGAGATTTATTTATTGTTAAACTTCTACATACGCCATGAACATGCCTTCGCTCTAATATTTATACATTTGATTCCATGCTGCAAATTCAAACCCTTAAGGTGCCTAAGCTGTCGCACGCATAGGATCATCGTCGAGTCCATGCATCATACAAGGAATGCCATGGGAGCACGCGATAACGTCGGCACGAGGGAAACGTGGCGAAAACGTGATGCGAAGTGAACGCGTTCGACCGGCCGTTCCCTGGAAACAGAAATTTACTAGCGAAACCGATATGCGCTACATCTATTGTTAACTGCAGCAAGCATATCATGTCCAACGATTGGTTGCGCTGACCTCAGTCCAAGCGAGCCAAGACCCCGCATCGGAGCGTTCAAGTTAAAGCTGATGACGGCTGTACGTAGGTGTACATTTACGTGAAACAACCCCAGATGATCGAAATTTCAGGCACCTTCCTCTGCACCCTTACCCTGGCAACAGAAAATGGTAAGCACCCGCTACGCGCTAAGCGCGTGCTGTAACCTGTGGGCCATCATTTTTCCAGTCCAGGGCTTCTATACGACGCACCTCATTAACATATCGTAGTTTTGGCACGTCATGCTCCAGCAATTATTATTACTTATGCGTGATTCCTGAATATTTAGTTGCTGGCTTTTTTATCTAAAGCGTTGCAGCCAGAATCTTTGTTGCAGTGTCAGTATCTTTTCTAGAGACGGAGCAAGTAAGCTTCTGTTGTTTTAATATTTCGTGCCTACTACGCTGCCAACTATTTAAACAACAAAAGAAATGAACCAGGGGTTTGTTTGTTTAACTACAGAATCAGCGAAGCAACATATCTTGAATTGAAGGAAAGCATAAGGGAAGGTTTTTATGATACAATTATGCGTTTTAAATATGCGCTATACTATTAGAGACTGACCAGAAATGGTGAAACTAGCGCAAATCTTGTGTTGCGGAAGTC
This sequence comes from Rhipicephalus annulatus, assembly GCA_013436015.1. NCBI lineage: Eukaryota > Metazoa > Arthropoda > Arachnida > Ixodida > Ixodidae > Rhipicephalus > Rhipicephalus annulatus. The sequence goes on along the minus strand of WOVY01011858.1, from coordinate 851,759 downwards.
TCTTCTTTTTTTTTTTTACATGAGCAGCGTTTTATACTTCGGCAAGCACTGGAGGTTTTCTGTAACAGAGCCACCGTGGAGAATTACGGGCAGAACACCACTCTCTATGTGGTTATAAAAGGAAAGAAAAGAAAAGTGCCTTCCTTGACTGTCTATCTTTAGGATGACCCCTAAACAGGTCGGCACAAGGATAATGAAATAAAAATATAAGAAGAAAAAAATAAAAGAAGAGAAAAAAAGATAAATAGGACACATGCAAACCGTCTCCTCCAGCGCACACTCGGGGGAGTTCGCTTGATATCTCCAATCCGAAAGGATGTTTCCTGCTTTTCTCCTCAGTCCCTTCTCTCCGTGGCCTTTGCGTATGCACGTGCGCCATATTTTTCTTACTAAAGACGACAATCTTTCTTGGGGACCTTCGACACAAAAATTTCGGTCTGTCTGTATGTCTGTCTGTCTGTCTGTACAAGTGTCTGTTCGTCCATCATTAACGGTACTTTCAACGGCCCCAAAGTGGCCAAACGGTACTTCGAACAGCTGACCCAATCCGCAGCACCCACCAATATTGCTCAAGATTCAGCTTTCATACTGGTGCATTGTCAATTAAAAAGCAATTATTGTGCGTATCTGAGGCACCAGAACAACACGTAAATATTCTGTATGTGTGTCTATTAGTAGAAAATGCATACATAAGTAACCGTAGCGTTTAGCACGTTGCGCCGACCATGCACGCTTGCAAGAAAAGGCAAGTGTTTCAGCGCTTTGCTAAGACGTAACTGTGTAGCCAGTTGCCTTTCTGTCATTTTTATGCCACTTTGAATCATGCTATTAGTTGTATAACGAGTTCTGTTTTTATTATTGCCCAGTAATACCAATTCTTGAATTGTAACCTACTTTATGTTCTTGGTCTGTAATTGCCTTTGTGTATCCTTGTTCGACCCCCCCTCCCCCCCCTTATGTAATACCCCGTCAGGGGCCCTTAGGAAAAAAATGGCAGCATATGCACGGAGTGAATGATGGGGAGTGGGGCGCAGCATTCGTCCGTCCATTCGTTCTTGCTTCCGTCCGTTCCTGCGTACGTCTGTGTAACCGTACATGCGTCCATCCACCCGTCTGTGCGTGCGTCTGTTCGTGCGTCCGTCCCTGCGTTCGTCCATGCATGCGCGCCTGCGTCCGTTCATGCGTCCATCCATGCATCTGTCTGTGTGTCCGTTCGTCCATCTATTCAGCACTCCAAGTACCACCATCTCGCATCTTTTCATCATATATTCTCCATATAGAAGCACCGCCATCCAGCGGACATTTCAAGGACTAAACGGGAGGTGGCACATGCACACTTTCTTACGGCTTGCGCTTCGGGTTTACTTCCCACCTTTAACCACCTCGATTCCATGGTATAAACTAGTTCACTGTATTCATGGCTATGCGGCCCAACGCTAACTAAACCTTTCTAAAACCAAGGAGGTTACACCCAGCGAGTATAACGTAGCAACCCTTTCTTGTCAGATCGTGCTCAATGTACATGCCAATAGCTGCTAATGGGGATCGCAGCGTGCGCGTTACCTAAAGGCCGAATGCTCCTGTCTCTCATTCGCCCTTAGCAGCCATTAACATGTGCATTGAGCACTATCTTTTATTGTTCAACAACGCACAGAAGAAATCTCTCACCGGAACCACCTTGGAGGTCAAAATCGTAAGGACCGCTATTTCGGGTATGTGCCACTGGTGATTACGTACTACGAGGGATGCACAAGCCACGCCGTAAGGAGCTTCGCCCCTAATAAACGATGATGATGACGATGATGATGATGATTATGACATGGTGGTGGCACCTACCCGCCGCCTTGCGTTCTACACCATATCACCTCCGAGACGGGCGCGCAGGGCGCGCACGCTTCGTTTTCCAAGATAACTGCCAGATAGCGCTCATGTCTCACGTGGGACATGACTTGATGCGCTCGTTCGCCTCCGGTGCACGCTCGAGGCACTCCAACACAGAGCCTCCAGAATACCATTCACTTATTTTCTTGCGCAGAACATCAAATAAACGTTGTGTTCCCTCTCTCTAGACGCAAGACTATCGTCTTTCGACGACGCTTGCAGTGTAACGTGCAGATACCGGGCCAATTTTTTTTCGTACGTCTTCTACTGCACCTTGTGTGCTGCCCTTAATAGAGCTAAAGAATAAAAGAAAAAGTAGAAGACTATGACAAAGTGCATGATAGTAAGGCTTCAGCAGTTCCATAAGCGCATGCAATATCATGTCTCGACATTGTTGATCAGAAGAAAGCTCACTCAAGTGGCTCTGACGATCGGGGCTACATCAAGCAGTCCAGAGCCATATAACTCAGTCAAGAGTATACGACACTAGAAGGCTTCAAGTAATTACGATGGTGTATTTGACGCTGCTTACCAGCAGTGGCGTGAGATTGGGCTCTCTGGCAGCCTTCTTCAACACTTAGCCGCTTGTAAAACTGCCATTGACTCACTCACATAAGCGTGCGAAGGGGGTATTGCACATAACGTACTGGAGGGCTCGAGTGTTTATAGGTAGACGACAGGAGAGAGTCCACTCGTGGTCTGCGTAGCAATGTTTTGGGCGTATACCTCATGAAGAAAATTACGTCATTTTGCCAAATGGTAACCACATATCACGATTCTTTGCCAACATGCTTCACACCCGCCGCCAGGCCGTCGACTCCTCCTTGGTGCCTGACTCGAGCTAACATCAGGCTAACTATACCTGGCATCCAGAAAAAAGCAGACATGTCATCACCTGCTCTTAGGCAGCTTGATCGGCTCTTGTTATACGAGACGTATCAAGGCTGTATACACGTATACACCGACGGCTCTGTTTTACAGAAGAGTTCAACGGCATCATTTGTTATACCGATAAAAGACCCGACAAGAAAATTCAAGACATACCACCTTACGACATCAATGGGAGCAGAGCTCACAGCTCTTCGTGCCGCATTGCAATTCATTAGCGATCAACAGCCACAAAATTGGACAATTTTCAGTAACTCAAGGGCGGCACTGCAATCCCTTCTATCACCTTTACGCCACGGTCCGTACAAACAGCTGGTATTCGAGATTGCAGAAAAGACTCACCAATTCATTGAGAAAGGACATGAAATAGCCTTTAAAGGGGTTCCAAGTCATTGAAGAATAATTGGCAATGAACGGGCCGATCGAGCTGCCAGTTCTGCCCATACTGAAAGCAATGAAATATCATTTCCGCTTTCCAGAACTGACGCTGCACGGAAACTCCACACGCTTGCTCGCAAGCGCACCACGTCACAATAGAACGAGCCACATTTCATCCATGCACAGTTAAGTATCTTAAACCCAACTTTCAGTCTTCGAATTCCTCCGGAATCAGGCCGACGAGACGCTACTATGGTGTGCAGATTATGGTTGGGCATCGCATTTACCAATGCGTACGCGTTCCGCATAGGAATGGCTGACACTGCTGCATGCGACCATTGTGGCAGTGACGAAACAACTTGGCACATTCAGTGTGAATGCCCACAATGATGCTCGCAGAGACAGTCACTCTGAAATGCACTAGATGAACTGGACAACCAGCCTCTTTCGGAAGAAATAATCCTGCGCTGCCGACATGACGTTATGTCGCAGAAGAAGGCTGTGAAGGCGCTCCTGGGCTTTTTGCGTTCAACCGGCTTGTCCAAACGACTGTGATCGAAACTGCTTTAATGTGCGCGCATGTGATTTTCTGCAATTTATTTTATATCTGTCTATCTCTATCCTCTTTTCGACTCTTTTGCCCACTACCGTACAGGGTAGCAAATCAGTTCTTATAGGTTAACCTCCCTGTCTCTTTCTTTTATTTCTTTCTCTCTCTCTTTACGCTGTCCCAATCTTAGTAATTAGTTGTGGCATACATGATCAGCATATCACCGAATGTTCGATTAGATATTTCTGTTAAAACATTCGTTTCATAATTGTAACATGTGATGATATTGTGAAAGACCTTGCAGGTCTAAGAATTGCTTGACGACATCAGACGAAAATACACGTCATTCGGTCAATGAGTGGCTCCCGCATTGCACCGTGCTGTAGAATGACGTGGTGTGCATGTGCGTCTGTACGAAGGGTGGCCGCACCCCTAGTCACATAAGAGGGGGTGAAATATATGCTCCATACATAGACTATGAGGCGAGGTGCCCTTCTATAGTCACCTAGGGTGGGGGTGGGGGGAACAGAATCTGCCCTGTACATTGTTTGAATACAGAAGGGGGTGCTGTGATCTGCGATGAACTATCATCCCCTGAAGGGGAACCCTGCGCACGCCTATGGTGGTGTGAAGTGAGAAGCAACATTCCTAGCCGACGCAGAGGGCGATGGTGAAGTCTCTGCTTAGCGTGTGACCGATGACAAAAATAATCTGTCTTTTGGTAGCATGAACAATGAGAAGCATACAAATTACCACAGGCATAGTCCAAAGGGCTCAGAAGGCAAGCCAGTGGTCATAACGAGGCAGGGAAAGGGCAAGGGGGATGCTCGCAGCGCTGCGCGCGATGCAACAGTTGTAGCGGTGGACAACAGGGTGTAGCCACAAAATTTTCTCGGGGGAGGGGTTCAGGTATACTTAATGTATTTTGTGCGTGTGCGTGCGTTTTCGTGCGTGCATGTACATATACGCAAGCAAAACTGAAAAAAATTGGATAGGGCATGTGTCTGAACACCCACTTCCTCGGCTCCGCCACTGGTGGACGCAGCGGTACATTCTATCAGAGCTTGAAGAAAGTACAGGTCTTCACTGCTTCGGCATGTGTACACTGTGAGTCAGCGTTGAAGCAGCGCACATGTCTTAACGTAGATGGCCCAGATTAAGAGTCATTTGCGTCCGTCACAGAGGTAGTTGTGATGGTGGTGCAACTGTAGCGAAGATTGAAATTGTGTCTTGGATGACTTACTTCTTTAAGGATGATAGGTAAGGTGGCTTCACGCAATAAGTCCACAAGGAAGGCGATGCAGGGAATCCAGCTTTGCTTCACAGGCAAGTCGGTGACGCCGAGTGGGAACGCGTCAACAGTGAAAGTTTGTGGGAGGCGAAATGTTCAATAAAGCTAAATTCCCACTTTGTTTGGGATTGCCTTTTCGAAATAAATGATCAATACTGCACTTGACATTTTGACCGATACAGTCAGCAGGTTGATTACAAGCATTAAGCACTGACATAGCAGAAATTCTTGTTTGTTCTGGATCCAACTTCCTGCAAACTTTTGTCATTTATAGTTCAAGAGCACCCCAGTTGGAACATTTATTCGGGGTGGGGGGGGGGAGAGGACGAGCTAAGGTTCGGGCTACAACCACACTAATTTATTTTCGCGAGTGCTTTCGCAGATGCATATGTGGCATAAGCAACGACAGACTCACCAAACTGACGCTGGGCAAGCACAGTGCGGAAGCCGACACTGTCAATATTCTTTCATTTCGGGCGCTCTCAGCTTTTCTGTCATAACAAATTTCCCTATTTTTGTCTCTCACTTCGGGCGAGCAAATTGAAATTCAGCAAGATCAGAGGCGACATACGAATGCAGGGGAGGCTGCTGGATGCATCTCCAGATGTGGTAACCTCCCTTAGGGGTGCATTCAGACGATGGACCGAATACGGATGTGGCGGGACGGACGGTGTGTCACGTGACCTCACATCAGCGATTCCCCTCGTCCGCGACTCGTCCGCGCGGTTCGCGGACGGATGACCCCAACCTGTTTCTCACATCGGGATTCTGGCGGGAGAAAGCCAATGCTTCAGCGGATTAGCTCGGGGTTTCTGGCAACCAGTACACTTTCCGTCTGCTCGCGGCATGTCCTCCATAACTCGCGGACAGCTGCATGACTGGTCGGCATCATCTACGCTTGAGCGTGGTTTGCTTAGTTGCCGGGGGCTTTGTTCTCAGGTGGTTAAATACGCAGAAATCACTTTTGGTGGTTCGGGAAATGTCACCGCCGTCATTTGACACGCGAGATTCTTAGCCGTCTTGGTGGTGAAACATTCTAACTTTTGCAACCGGCGACGTGCCGCTTCTAAAAAAGTATGGGAGACGCGTTCAGAAGTTCTACAAGTGGGGAACACTGTAGTTGGAAGAACATTCTACCAGCAACTCCCTTTTCTCCTGAAAGAATAACACTCCTCGTTCATTTGTCCCAACGCAACAGACATCACCGCCAAGCGTCGCTTTTTACAACGTTTCTAGACTAGGTAAGTTGCAAAACTCCCCGCGTCAGACTACTCGTCACGCGGCGCCGGAACAGCTTCCGGTTTGGTGGCACTGGCGGCGCAACAATCTTCCGCTAGCAGACGAAAACGCGTAGTCGTCGTGGCAAGACGCCGTGGCGGCCGTTCTGAAAGAGCTTTGCCAACAGTATATTATCGAGATTTGTTGTGCAGCCGCAGAAACTTAATACTGCGTAATATTCAGTGGTGTAGGGCAAATACAGTATAATTATGGTTTTCTAAACTGCCCACAATAAACAATGCTTGATATATATAGCATAACATACGAGCCTGTTGGTTAGTTGCTAGTTGGTGTACGTTCGAAATATATTTTTAGACGCGAAAAACCCAATTACAATGTCTGGCATCCTCTTTTGTGGCTGTGTTTTTCGGGCTTGAAAATAAATTACAACTATGTGGCGCAATCTTGTGGCTTTTGTCTGGTTAAGTAGTCAGCTTTTTTTTCATGTCAGTCACATTCTTTAGAAACTTAGACCGTCGAAAAGCTACGCGTGCGGCCATTTTCTTGAGCATGTCTTCCCTCTGCTTCTTCTGGAATTCCTCTAATGAAACCTGTTAACACAGCTGCAGCCAAAGTTTCGAGCAGAGACTGCACTTTGGGGTATCGGTGAGCACTTCGTAGTCATTACTCATGAGTCTGCCTGCTGACACACTGGGACAACATGAACACAGTTGCAGCTTTTCTATGTCCTCCAGAAGTTCTGCTCATTGGATGATGGTATCTGCTTTGCCAGGCGACTTGGCTAAGCGATAGTGACGGCTGCTAATGGTGACTGTCATGTCTTCTGCGACGACAACGCATTTCTCCACACATAGCGCTCTTTTTTTTTCTTTGAGCCCTAGAAATACCACAAGACGTTTTGTTTCGCCATTCTCAACAACGTTCCGCCAGCATGCAAAAAAAAAAACGTTTTCTATGTCTTGAAGAGAAATGACGCCACTAGTTGATGGCATGTCGAGACTTATTTCACTGTCTTCGAGCACAGTGCTCGGAGATAGTCTATTTGTTTTCACCGATGATATTCTGGAAAATACCCCACTCCTATTGGGCAGCTTTCGCTTCTTTGTCGCGGGCCCCGCGACAAAGGTAAGCGAGCAAACTCGCGAATATTCGTGGAACGCATCCTTCGACGAGGTCCCACTTTCCTCTTGCGATTTGTACCTTCTTACCATATGACGTGAGTGAAAGTCTTCAGGATGTCCTTCTTATGAAAGTGCATATCACACACACGTGAGGTGCTGGGCAGTTTCTTATCCGCACGAGGGTTATAGCGTGGTCCCATACCTCTCGCTGCTCAGGTACACATGGACACAAAAGAAATATCGTGGTGTCTCTCATTTCCAGTAGCTACTCTACAGCCGAGAACGCAACATCCGGGCATGATGAAAACACGCAACACATTCAAAGCAGAAAAGGGCGCGCTACAGCACAAAATTGTTCACGCAGAAAGAAGAATCCACAGATATCGACGCACTGCAACATGCACAACGATGGACGTTACGGGAATGACACGAGCGAGCTAAGTGATCTGTGAGCGAGCATGCAGTGAGTGAATCTGGATGCGACATCAGCGCCACATTTGTCGCTGGCAGCGGCCGCGCCGCGCAACATCGCTCAGTTTTGCAACTTACCTAGTCTAGAAACGTTGGCTTCTTACGGGCATCCAATTTGAATACTCTCAAACTGGTCTGCTTCCAGCGGGCGCAGATGAGCGCCGAATCTGCTGTCGAGGGTAATCCGGCTGTTTTATCCAAGGACACCGTTCGTCGTGTGGATGCGCCTGCAGGCGGATCGTCCGCAGATTAGCCGTCCGCGTCCACGACGAATCGGGATTCAGTCCGTCGTCTGAATGCACCATAAAGGTCGTGCCGCTGCTGAGGTCCAATGCACCTAATTGTGGATAAGCTGCGAATGAAACCTATAAAATAAAATAAAAGGCACAGAAAGCTGTGAACACATTTCATTGTCAGTTTAGGCAATGCAGCAACAGCACGAAGTGTCGTTGGGATCTGGAAGTGCGCCTTCTCGGACGAAGACAGGGCCCAGAAGAAACCCCTTTCTTTTGTCAAAGCAACTCTTCTTTAAGTTTATTTGAACGTCTTTGAAGCTGAGGCTAGTGACGACAGCTCCGACCTTTTGTGAATGATTCGAAAAGTCATCTGAAAAAATCACAGTACCACCCAGGTCGCAGAGATTGTTCTGCCACTTGAAGCTGCGATGAATATCGATGATGCGTCGAAGTGTTGAAAGCGCGTTGAACAGCCCGAATTATGTGTAAATTAATTTGTAAAAGCTATTGGATGTAACGAAGTCGGTCATGGAGTGGTAAAGTTCAGCCACCGGGAGTGCCAGTAGTCGGAGCGCAGATTCCACGAACAGACAAAGGCTATGATTCTTGATGATGGCGCTCGTGGCGTCATCTATAGATGTCTCAGCGTGAGATCATGTTCAGGAAGTCATTGGTTGGTTGGTTTGATCCAAGAGCAGTGGCTCAACCTACCTTGGGGTATCGGCCTTAAATCGCGCGGCTGTGGCCTTTGGAAAAACAGACAACGCGAAAATTTGGCAGTTACGTCATCTTTTTCTTTCTTTCTTTCTTTCTTTCTTTCTTTCTTTCTTTCTTTCTTTCTTTCTTTCTTTCTTTCCTTCTTTCTTTCTTTCTTTCTTTCTTTCTCACTATTTCGGTGGGTGAGGCCAATCGGCTGCTCAAGCTGTGCATACGGAGCCGTGCTAAACCGTGTCGTCACTTAATTTTGGGCTTCAATACATGGAAAAAATGTTTTGCTAAGAAAAAAATCGAATGAAAATGCGTTTCTCTGCGATGTTCGAAAATTAATACCACGGAACTGCAGACAACATTAGAATTTATTCCAGGAGGATCCACCTTGCGAAGTCTACTACTAAACCTTGCGAATGAAAATGGTCGCTATGATTCAATCAGTTAGAAACAAAACTACACAATTTTAAATTAGTTGTTTAACTGTGCCTTTCAATTTTATGTGTTACTAGTAACTTCCATTTCCTCACGTAGACCAGCTCACTTAAATTGTACAATATCCGGCAGCCAACCTTTGATTATTATTAAAAGTGTTCACTGGAACAATTAGTATTTTTCTTATTATTGCACACATGTACTCCACTCTCCTCTAGAATGTCAAGGCGCTCGAGTGCCTTTGAGATGAATGAATGAATGAATTATTGAATGAATGAAACATAAGCACATGTTACACTCGCCGAAAACGCTAACTCTGAATGTCGATTGGCTTTTTAACATGATAAGCATGGTGATTTGGGCTTGTTGGTGCGGTAGCATGACAATGGCTGTGGTATTCTATATAGCAGCATACTCTTAACACGTTTTTATAGCGAAAGCTGTTATGAAATCAGAACGTGAGTCACGCGTGGCGCCGTATAGTTGTCCACCGCCGCTGGTGTTCGTAATTAGTACTGAAAATTAACGCCCTAAATAAGTAAACACCGACGACACAATGAGGTTCGAACCTGGTTCCGCTGCATACCAGTCCAATATTCAACCGTTAAGCTACACCACTGCTTGGAACTCGGTTCTAAACGGGCCTTGGGCAGGCTTGATTCAGGGAAATGATTCGCGTTAATTGAGTAATAACTCGTTTTAAGACGTCAAAGGAACAGCCAGGCATCACACGATGCGAATTTTGTAACAAGTGGGTCGTCCACTTCTCCGACCTGTCAGAAAACTTGTTTTTAAAACCTATTAACTGTGTCGCATACCAACTTCAGGCATGATTCTTCATCGTCATCAGCCATTGCATAAAAAATTGCACCATATTCCTAACAAGTGCGCAGCGGATACCACGTTTCCCCAAAAAATGACGAATGATAGCATAGTAAATAGTCGCCCACTGCACTAAAATTATCATTATTTATGGCGTGTTAGGTGCCCAGCAGTGTGCTTGTAGCAGTTACTCGTAGAGTGTTCAGAATCGATTCTGAAAGGTCGCTCTTCCAGCTTTCGCTGTGAGTGTGCTGCGCGTTCTGCGCAGGCCTGGCGTTTATTTTTATTTTTGTCACAGTAACATTACCGTCAATAAAAACAAGATTTGCAACTGTGTACAATTATGTAATGCAACTTGCATTTTATCGTTTCAAAAGTGGGTGGACGTCATCACCACTCTCATGAGCAACATGGCTACTAACTGTATAGGGCACATGCTACCCCCCCCCCCCCCCCGTTTCTTCAATCAGCCCGGTCTTGTGCATACTGCCCCCACGTCATTTGCGGAAATTTATGAATCCCATCTTCTTTTTTACCGTTTTGCCTCCCGTTTTTGCGCTGCGACAAGTGGCCACCATTTGTCGAGCCTTATCACTGCACTCATTATTTTTACTAAGATAACCTTAATACTCATCCATTCTCTCGCCCACTCTGCTGTCTCCTTTCCCACAATGAAGTAACACCTATCATATGTATTTCCGTGGCACGTGTGATCGAACTCAATTTACGTTCAACGCTATCCGCCCTATCGTAAACTTTCATGTTTTTCCCGTATAAGTACGTACCGGTTAAATGCTGCTGTTATAGCCTTTTCTCTTTAAAGATGACGGTAAAGAGCGATTTATTACTGTAGAAGAACTACCAAATCTACACCACAACAATATTATTCGCCTAGGTACTTCATTCTCATGGTTCACGTCTGCGAACATAACCTTCCCAAATAGACGTATTCCATTACTACTTATAGTGTCTCCATGGGTATTGCGAACCACTGTTTTATTCGAAAGCTGCTCAACATTACTTTAGTTTTATGCATATTAATTTTCAAACTCATGGTCTTGCTTTCCCTGTCTAATTCAGTAATTATGATTTGCAATAGTTTTCCCGAGTTACTCAACATGACAAGTGTCATGAGTGACTCGCAATTTACTAAGCTACTCTCCAGTAACTGTTACCGCATGCAGTTCAACGCTCTGAAAACCTCCTTTGAAAAGGCGGTGAATAACATTGGAGATATTGTATATGTATAGCTCCATGTCTTATATTATTTCTAATTATTATTTTATTTGTTGTTTATGCAGAACTCTGGTAGCTTTGATACATTGTAGATATACCACCGCGATTGTACATCGGCTATAGAGATTGGCGGCTGGTGACCCGAAAGGTGTAGTTCGGTACCAGCCGCCGCGGTTGCATTTCGGTTAAGATAAAACAGTAGAGGACCATGTTGAGTGTGATGTCAGGGTACCTTAAAAAACACCAAGTCGTCGAAATTTACGTAGTTCACTCCGGTGGGCCTTATAATCATTGTGTGGACTGACGTACAAAAGCGCAGATATTTTTAATAATAACTCCAGTTTACTGAAAGAATCACGTACCAGTGAGCTACGGAATGAGGTTATTTCGGCAGTGTTTTTTGTTTCGTTGAGTACTTTTATGAACGAAGTGAAGTGACCCGCAGATAACACGTGATCATGTGTGCTATATGCGCCATCTAGTGTGTACCGCGAGGCAACAACTTCTAGAACGACGACCTTGTACTTAAATAACCAGAGTACATTTAGACGCTTCGCTTACCAAAATGACCACATGAATATGCCGTAGTGGAGGTCTCCGAAAATTACGTCTATACCTGGGATACTTTAAAGGGTAGCCTATTTAAGCACAAGGGTCTCAAGTATTTTCACCTTCATCAAAAATGCGCCTACAGAGGTGGTACTTTTAACTTTGAACCACGTGTTAGGTAACACCGTGTTAGTTCGCGGGACCCGAGTTTGCAGCCACATTTCGGTTTGCGCAATCGGCTAGAAGCACGTGTGCTAATACTTAGAAGCGCGTCGACCCCACGTCGCCGAACTACCAGGTCTCCCATAACAGCATTCCTCACATTCATATTGCGTTTGTTGGAGGAAAAAACCACCAACAATTGTACAACCACTTTCTGTGCAGCCAGAAAAGGCTAAGTAGTGAAAAAAATTTAAAACACAGTGACGACAAGTTAACCTACACTACAAATTAATTGACCTAGAACTCTACATTGCAATTTGCTACCAATCGACTCTCAAGTCATTAAATATACGCTAACTCCTTCAAGATCTGCGTTATGCCGAGCCTTTTGACATGGTAGAATATTTCCGCAGCTTTGGCCGAGCCGTACAAATCTGGGGCAGAGCAGGGCTAGTTGGCACTGGCTTGTCCAGGCTTGACTAGGCACACATTCACTCACAAGCTCAGGCACAAAATGTTCACGCGATGACATTGCGTTTCACAAGTATTGAATAGGCATCGATCAGGTTCTATTGAGAATCGTTTCACAATAGCAGAACTAAATGCCTTATTTTTCTGAATAAGCAATTGGCCTGAATTGCATATTCTAGGCTTGATCTCGATAAGGTTGCATGCTATGTGAACCTAAACTTAATTAACTGATTTAGCGCCATAGTTAGGCTGAGTCTAAACTAGTATTAGACTAAGCTCCACACATATTACCTTGTGCGGTATGACTAGACGTAGAAGAATCTCTGCTCGGCTTGAATAGCGTTTATTGCAGTTTGATTTCATTAGATTAGTTATGCGTCGTTAATTAGGTTTTCCAATCCTCCACTTGGCTTTGTAAGGCTTGCCTATAGTTACATTTTATAGGCACAGCTGTTCTTAATTTTGCTTGACACCGCGGCAGCGCCAGCATGATCATGGCTTCTTTTCTACGACGTCAATTGGACAAACGGTGGAAGAAAAAAAATAAAAAAAATCATTTGACTGCCCTTTTCAAATTTCCGGTGGAGTTGGGCAATGTTTTTTTTCCTGATGCGTAGAACGATTCGTTGCCGCAAAATCAATGAACGACTATCCTCTTTAACTTAACAACTCACCTGTCTTAGCTGTGTCACTACTGACAATCAACGGCGGCAAACAAAGCCACGTATTGAACTTTTTTTTTTCTAGCGGCGACGCATTTCTTGACATCGCACGAGATTCAAAGAGATAAAGGTCATGCAGCATGCATGGAAGACTGGCGAACTTAACGCCGATGTCCGTGAAAGCTGGATGTGTTATCATATGTCGAACCAAGCTGATACTGACACTGACAGCTTAGTATCACTCACAAAAAACATACTAAACAAGCGTTCCAAATTCGATAAATTTCCCGAAGGTTACACTAGAGCAGTCGCTGAATGCGAACATCGTTGGTTCATTCGCAGCAGAGCGGAAATAAAATACAGACGCACGGGTCTACTTGAATATTAACGCGACTGTCAAAAATGCATGACCGCATGAGCCGACAACTGGATAGACTAGGCACGAAGCACTTGTGAGAATTTTGCACTTTAATTACGCTACTTATCCTGGAGTCAAAAATAGGGAATGCTCAACGCTCTTTAGATGGGGCAGTAATGCATGAACAACTATTAAGGGTCTTAGCTTTAGTGAAGAATGTACCAAAAACGGCTATTGTGGACGAATTTCGTCAGCATATTACACGACTAATTGCAGCCGGGCAAGCGGATGAATACATTAAGTTCATTGAGGATACTTTTCTCTCAATAGACATCGTGATGATCTAGATTATCCGTTTTTCATTGGAAGAAATAAATAACACACTTGGTGCGTGCTGCCAGAGGACAGCAGCAGGTCCTGATCGGACAACATATGTGGCACTAAAAAACCTGGATCCTGTGGCCACATATACTTTGTTAAAGTTATTTAATGATGCATGGACAACAAAACGCCTTATATGCTCCTGGAATGTTGCAAATGTGATCCCGATTCTCAAACTTGGTTAAACACTTTTATCCATGAATTTTTTTTTGTCTTTTCAGCCAGACTAGCTGTCTTTGTATATTTATGGAAATGATGATTGACGCTAGACTTCAGTGGTGAACGTAATGTTCAAATCTGCTTCCAGAAAATATTTCAGGCTTCCGTAGGCACCAGTGCACTATAAGTGCCATTCTAGACCTTGTCCCTAATGTAGATCAGGAGCTGTGGAAGAATTATTGTTCAAGAATTTTCAGATATAAAGCGAGCATTTGACACAACGAGCCCCACTCATGTAATACACGATATCACTTAGTTAGGAATAGGAATAGGGAATAGACAGGAAAATTTTCACTGACACAGCTGACGGCAAAAGTAATCGTTCATCAAGTTAGTCAAGGAGTTCTACAGGGCAGTGTACTTAGCACTTTTTTACTTACTTGAGTTATGGCCTTATTATTCCTTATCTTTCCTGCTACTTTGAAATACTCACTATATGCGGACCATCTGCGCATTTCGGCATCATTCCCCAGTATCAAAGCAGTTCATCGAATGTTTAAATATGGTCTGACAATAATAATGACCTTTTATTAGCACAAGCAAGATTCCTATGAGAATACAGCTGCACTTCGATTCAAAAGAAAATGCCTTTAAAAAATTCAAGCTTGAGTTAGACTGTCAGCGCTTACAACTTGTGGGGCAGCAAAAATGTTTATATGTCAACTTCCTAATCAATATTCTACGTCTACTGACCAGAGAAACATGGAGTAGTTCATGTTCTTCTTCATTACGTGTACATTCAGCAGTTACACACAAAAAAACTTTACTCTGCTCCGTTTCTGCATAGGATATCCCGTAACCTAGGATCTAAAGATCGTTGGTCAGAAGCCTTCGTATATATCTTGGTGGACGCGATTGGTAATGGCGGAGTCTGGTCAACCGACTTTCCATGCACTGAGATTTACGGAAACTTGAAATTATTTTCGGTTGGCAACTCAATACGCTAAATCATCCCCTATACCAAGCTTTCCAGGATAGCCCCACCGCGGTGGTTTAGTGGCTAAGGTACTCTGCTGCTGACCCGCAAGTCGCGGGTTCAAATCCCGGCTGCGGCGGCTGCATTTCCAGTGGACGCGGAAATGTTGTAGGCCCATGTGTTCAGATTTTGGTGCACGTTAAAGAAACCCAGATGGTCAAAATTTCCGGAGTCCTCCACTACGGCGTCTCTCATAATCATATGGTGGTTTTGGGACTTTTAACCCCACATATCAATCAATTAATCAGTCAAAGCTGTTCAGGATAGATCAGCTGCATGAGTGCATAAAAATATACTAGTATGCAATAGCTTATTGCCTACGCACGAATACTGGCCTGTATGTGCAATTCATACACAATGACGGCTTTTATTTTAGATAATACAACTGTTGTTCCTGTAATTTCAATAAAGCAATTAACTTTAACGCAGCTTTACACCAAATATAAAGACTGTATTCACGTGTATAACAATGAGTGATGTCTGAATCAAAGCTCTACGTCGGCATTTTTTGTACCTGCATATACCAAGAGAAAAAGCTCTTAAGCTCAGCCATTTCACAAGATTCACAACGGGAGAGCTTTATGCAGTACTCTGTTATTACGCTTCAAATGTTTACAGCCAGGTCTCTTTCAATGGGTAGTTCTCAGTGACTCACAATCCTCATTAGCTTGTTTAAAAGGAATCAGCTTGGGCAACAAAGCTAGTGCGTTCGCATACGAACTACAGAGGACCTACGCTATAGCAAAAGATTTAAACCACACCATAATGTTCCGGTAAGTACCAAGCCACTGTGAAGTCAAAGAAAACGACATAGTCGATCACATGACACATGCGGCGCATCAGGCAAGTAATATATATATATATATATATATGACTGCTACCTTTATCGATAAGCGATGAGCGATTTCTGAAAATATGCTGTGTTGTCAATTGTACAAAGAAACCTGGTTCGAAAATGGTGCGCAGAACTCCCAGTTATTTAGCATTGATGTCGGTGTAATTATAATTAAAAGCTAGCCAATCCCTAGAAACAGTCATCTATAGGCTTTGACTTGGCATATAGCCTACACAAAGGCCTTCCTGTATAGATTAAGGAGAGCTGACAGTCGTACCTGCTCATCTGGTGAAGCTGAAGAAGATGTTTGACACATTTTTTTCTACTTTGTAGAAATTGTGACGTACTTTGGAAGAAACTTTTACAAAAACTGATTTCTTTGGATAAGCGACCTCCATCAGTCGGAGAAATCTTGGGTCCATGGCCAAAAGGAAACCTACAAGTCACTGCTGCGCGTGAAGTAGTTCACTTTCTGGAGGAATGAAAAATATCTCTAAAGTACTAAACTTAAAAAAATGAAATCTGTTAACGTTATTTTTAACCAGTATGTTTGACAACAATTTTCTTGTGTTTTACGGCGACATATTCGTGAAAACAGTTCAGTGTTTAAGAGACACGATCGCCTTTGACATTTTAGTGAACTTTTATGCTTTGTGCGTACATTTCAATTTGCGTGATTACTTGTGTTTCTACAAACTATGTGTGGTGTGGACGCATTTCTGAGTGATGTGGGCACAATTCTTTATTGAAAAACTTAGTTTCAGTGCGTAAGTGTTGTGCCATGTATACCTATGTATAGCCTCGTGTTTGTTACCTAATATGTGACGTCGACTTCTGTGCAAGAGAAGAAGAGTAGCCGGCGCCACGCATTGGCACCTACCTCTCCGTAAATACATTTAATTAATAAGCAGGTTCGATAGATACTTGTTCTCTATATTTTCTTGTGCATGCCACTATGCCTTTTCATCGTATGTGTACGTAGCTGCTACCTTTTTTCTTGGGAGTCCATTGTATGTTATTTATTCGTTCTTTTATTTATTGGTGATTTCATAAATGAACATTGACATTATTCGTTTGTTGCAAACGTTAGAACTGCTGTTTTTTTTCTTTTTATTGACTGCTGGGTTAGGATTTACAATCTATTCTATTTTATTAGACTTACAAAAAGCTTTTGGGCGCAGGTCCAACAAATGCTTGTGAACAGTGTGTACAATATGAATTGAAACATCTAGCGACTCGACTCGACTCCAATATTGGCCGCGGCGTCCGTCAGCATTGGTGTCAACACTATAGTGATGTAAACGACCATAAAGTGATGACATCATCAAATAATGTCAACAAGGCAATGGCCAAAATTTGTGACGTCATCGTGACGTCGTCGTCGCTCGTTCAAAGGTGGGCTTACCACGGAGGCAATTGAAACGCAGGTGAGTCCCTCTGATCATGTAGACAAGGGACAATCACGTGCTCGGAAAGAGGCCAAGAAAGGCCCACAGGTCAACCGAGAGCAAAAAGAGGACCGGTGGTCTTCAAGTCGTCTTACATGAAGGCACGAGGTACTCTGTAGGTTCTTACGCATTCCATGACTGAGTCGTTCGCAGAAGCTACTAGGTCTACCAAACATCATAAACCCACTGTACACGCAGTCTCTGCGTAGATTGCATCAATATTTAATTTAAAATTTCTGCTAATGAAAGAAAAAAGACTTCGTACAAAATATTTTCAGTATTTTGCTCTTGCCGCTATCGCAGTTTTCTGCGTTTATATTTCAACGACTTTCTTCATAAACTCCTGAATGTTGATTCTCTTTGCGTCTTGCGTTATTTTCTAGTTAGAATTTTTGTAACTTTATCCCAGCATGAACATGTAATGTATTATTTCCAGTAAAACAATCAGATGAAGGCCAGCGCCTGTGCACGTCACCATGTTCTTTCCCCGACGTCTTTTCCATTCAGTATCAATAACCCTAGCTCTGTCAGATATGTTATACTTAACAGATGTAGCACTTACATCCGATTGGATGATAATCACCGATAGTGATTTTGCAGAAATGAAGTACTTAGGGAGATATAAACCGCAACCTATTCACAGCAAGTCAGCTGGACCAGAACAGAATATGACATCCACTTTCAAGTTCTACATATTCACAACAATAAAAAAACAGACAACTTGCGCAATTGCATGGCTAAAACTGGCTTTTAAAAGCTGTAGCCAGCATGTGTTCTCAGATAAAATATCTCGGCGCATGTATTATACATTTATGAGAGATCAAAAAGCGACAGAGCACCTATAGGGACTTTACCCACATAAGATAACAGCTTGGAGTGATCAATTGCGACATGGCATGACTGGGCACAAGTCACGAGCCAACGAATCATTCTTTCCCGGCTGGCTGCGATATTACAGCGATGATGGTGCATGCGAAGGAATGCAGGACGGAGAAACGCTGTCGCTGCTTGGTGCTTTATTTGACCACCCGCGAACATAAGCAACATGCCAACCCACGCTGCCTTGTTGACCCAGCGTGTGTTCAATCAGTGCGTGGTATGTGCCAATACGGGAGGCCCGCACGTTTCACTCGTACCGACACCGTTTGGACACGGAAATACGACACTCGGCAAGAGACAATCAGGCGTAACACGAAGAAGCAAACGTGGCGAGAGAGAGAAATCGAACGGATGTTCTCCCACAGCCGATTTCGTAAACGACACCTTTCTCAACCCGGTTTTCTTCTCGCGCGCAGCGGTCTGTAGACATGAAGTAAGAAGCGCGCATGAGTCGTATAGAAAAGAGAAAGGAGGAACCTTTCGACTCGGGTGTCCGGATATAGAGTGATCGGAATTCCAAATTCGCTCCTGCACAGTGCGACCACACGTTCCTTGTTGCATCGGAAGGAATCTTGACAGGCGCTTGTCACCAAATTTCCAGTCTGAAAAGAGCCGCGAAAAGTGATCTTTTTAAATGATTGCTGGTGCAAAATCTAAGAAGTTTGATGGGTGACAAAAAGATAGGGAATAAAAAAACTAAGGTCGAAAGGGCGCAAGACCGTCTTAACCCTCACTCGTTGGTTACGATACTGTAAGCGTTGATAGAATGGGTAGCGTGTGCATTAGGAAATATTATAGATCAAGGAATTGGGCAAAGTCCTATGTGGGAGGTATATGTTCGTGAAGATTAGAGCCACTGTTGCGAGCAAAACACGACAGGCTTGCAATTGCAGCAATAGTGTTGCACATAGTCGTGTTTCTGACACTTGCCGCTTCGATGGAGATAAAGTCGAGCTGGCCGAAAACGTATTCATCAAAAAGAAATTCGGCGTTTATATTCGGGTGTGCAAAGAAAGGCAAACGCCCTTTGCGTCGTCTTTTTTTTTTCTTCCACCTGAGCCGCTATTTCCATATCTAACCTTGTCTACCATTATGGCGGTAACAGTTTCGGAGGATTGACAAAATGGTGATACTGCCTTGCTTTTGAAATGCGCAACAATAAAGCCGTTTAGGTGTATTTACACAATAAACTATATTTTCGCTATAGTTAACAGTTTCAGACAACCTGCAATATTTAAATAGTGCAACCACATTGACATCGTAACATATACGGTAATTGCAAGTAAGTCCGGGTGATCATACATCCAAGTTTGTTTTTGATGTGAATGCGTTCTTCTGCTTCTTTCCAAAATTGTAACTTGTCTCATGAACGACTCTACTAGGTCCGTTATTCCCGGTTAACCTTCCTGCAAAGTAAGTCACGAAGATTCACTACGGCTGAGCCTATTTCAGAACCTTACAATGGTGAAGACTGAGAAGAAAAGGTAATGAATAGAAGAGCCCTGTTGTTGCCACCGGCGTAGTTGCAGTCCTGCGCTCAACATGATAGGCGGTCACTCTGTCCCGTAGCCGTCAAAAATTTCTGCAACGTTACCGCAGCTTCTTGAAACTGTGATGCCCGGTCTCATGGTCCAAAAATTTCGTAGACGTCCGCCGCGATGGGTCATTGGCTATGGTGCTCTACTGCTGATCCTACAGTTATGGGTTCGTTGCCGGCCAGCCCTGGTAGTTTTCGGTCATGACACCCCAGATAATATTACGAGGAATTTCGTAGACTGTGAAGGCACTTACGAGTAGGTGATCACAAGTTGTTCGATAGTCTCCTCCACATCGGAGTCATGACACTCGGTGGTATCATACATTTCAAGCTTGAATGAATACGCGTTTGTGAATGGTGCACCAAAATAAAAACTGTTTTTTGACACCAAGAAAAGTCAAGCAGCAGCCGAAGTCCCAGACCAAGAAAAGTCAAGCAGCAGCCGAAGTCCCAGCGATGGGTCGAAGCGAATGCAACAGATGGTGAGTGAACTGAGGTGTGATCCACTTCTGCGGTATCATACTGTCCCGTATTTGTTACGTTGATGAATGCAGAAGTCGGCGTGTTCAAGTCGAAACGTTTTATTTGGGTGAACTGCTGCCAGAAAAATCAAAAGTCAAGTACGAGATATTCACTCTGTTAACTGATAGCGGTGTGAGCAGTCGTCGACCATTCAGTAATCTAATCATCGGCGGAGCAGGTTGTCTTCTATAAAGTATCACTGAATCTTCCCGCGTTATCACTAGTGCTCGCCGCTAAGCTCTGGAATAAACTTGACTATTCGCGTCCCACACGTAATCTTAGCAGAGTGATTTCAAAAAGTTGCGAAACTTTGATTAGTTTCTATAGATACATACTCCTGGCTTATAACGCATTCATCAGAAGAAAACTGGAATACGCAAACATCGTATGGTTTCCTTTTCCCAAACAAGACATATCTAAACGTGAAGGCGTTCAGAGGTTCCATTTAAACAAATGCGGACCCCATGATTCACCTACTGTGTTGATGAAAAGTACTAGTATAGATTTCCTCCAGCGCCGAGCCAAAAAAGCTTGACTTCATATCATCTACTTACGCATTCATAATAAGTTGAATATTAATGTCACTCAACTCATAAAAAGTTTACAAACACCACCCACAAGACATGTACCCAGATGCTCACGGAATACACCTTTCTTACGGACTGTTTCAAAAATTCTTTTTTTTCTATTGGCTATAAGAGAATAGAATGACCTCCCCTTACACATCATACAAAGAACATAGCGAACACATTTCCTAAATGTGCTTGAAGCGACCCACGTATTCTGCTAGAAAGTTGTTTTCTCATTCTTTTTGTTACTTTTTTTCTTTTTTTTCTTCGTTTTGCTTGTTATTGACATGTGACTTATTCACAGCGTTTTTTCTTCCTTATCCACATGCTACAATTTTTTGCACTTTTTGTCATTACTTATTGTTGCCATTGAATCACAGTTTGTCAAATTTGTATTTAATTACTGTATATGCCCTCCTACAATGATCTTTCTGGGATTAGCAGTATTTTCAAATAAATAAATAAATAAATAAAACTACTGAAGTACTGCGTATTGGTCTGCACCGAGCGTTGCTAATAATTTTTGAGCCTGAAACCCAAATACATCGAGCTATAATTTATAAACGCACGAGGCAATACTGTACTTTGTCTGGCTGGTTCAAGTGTGTAGCCATGTAATTTTCTAGGCGCACAAAAAAGGTGAATTACTTCGTTTGCTTTTCTGGCAGCTTCATTCGTGAGTTCGTTGCTGAAAGTGTCGCAATCATCATGGTCACCATATAAACACGATGTCGTGCCTTTTTTCGATCGGATGGTGCTTCGTGCCTCTCTCTCTCTCTCTCTTTTTTTGACACGAGTTGGTCCCAGGATTCCCGACGAACTGCTTAACAAAGGATTTACAAGGCCTCCATTTAGTCGCCGAGCAAACTCCACTGATTATCCCGTTCTTTATGAATATACTCGATGCAATCTCGAACGGCAACAAGTGCCAAACTGGTCAATGTTGCAATGTGAGAAACTTTACATCTGAGCCTGGCACAATAATGATGGAATGATCACAGCGTTCGCGGAACTTGTCTGAGTCATAAAAAAATCCACACAGATGTGAATTAGGTGAACATAGAAATTATTTGAACAATACAAAGCTGCTGGCTTCAAGGACAAAGTCAGAAGGTCACCAATTTTTCCAGCTGCTGAACGGAAAGATGGGTTTTGGGCTGACGTAAACACTATGAGGGTTATTGTGAGCGTGCCGAAGGGCCCGACTGCGCAATGAGTGCTGACTATTTTGGAGAACAACACATGCGGCCCTTCTTCAAGCCTGCAGGCGAGCTGGCTGGATTTCATTTGTGAAATATATGCCAAATGTACGTGCTCAGCGTGTCGCTTGTAACAAAAGTAACGATTGGGGGTGCGATGCAGGCTGGCCCGAGGTTATCGGGCAGATGAGCTCGCTCCGAGCTCACTCTTCGGCGGCTATGGCATGAAAACAGTGCCAAGCGTGTAAGAGTAGCGTTGATAGAAATGGCTACAGGAACGCCCCTGGCGTTCGAAATGAACGTGGGACATTTGTGGTGGTTATCAAAGAAACACCGCGTATGAACATGAGGACATTTGAAAAGTGCAGCGACGCCAGCGTGATTGTCACGCTATCTTTTTGCCAACTCAACACGCACCTCCAACAGGCGTGTTATTGGGCGTTTGTCCTCTTTCGAACAGGTTCTTTCGTTGCACCTGCAGCACGTAAGTTTCCCCACTCGAGGGCAGCAAGGGTGCACACGCAGCATTCCCGTGCTGCTTGTATGGCTTTCTCAAATATTGCAAATAATTATAAGGACAGGTGGTCACTTGCGAGGCGGATGTTCTAACCACTACGCCATCGCCATCCGCCTCGCAAGCAAAAGGTCCGTGGTTCAAATCCTGGTGCCGTGCAGTTCCCAACCGGATCAGGAAAATCCGTGTGGTGATGGAACTGCATTAAGAGGCCTGGGGTGCGGCCTCACCGGAAACCACTGCCGGGAACGCACTCCCTCACTAGAGAAGGATTGGCCACCCTGGTGCAGTATCTGGCCACTACCTCCCACATGCATACGTCAAATAACTCAACGCCCTTAGTCGCCAGCAGCTGTGAAGCAACTGACCACGGCGGCGGTCAGATCTGCAACGCAGCAGAGGGTGCTCCGAATCTCTGGATCCGGACAGGCCGCCATTGGAACCTGAACTTGGCAACGTTTAACTCTAGAACCTTATCTAGTGAGGGAAGTCTAGCTGTACTATTCGAAGAGCTAGAGGGTGTTAAATGGAATATAATAGGGTTCAGTGAGGTTAGGAGGACAGATGAGGCCTGTACGGTGCTACTGAATGGGCACGTTCTTTGCTATCGGGGCTTGGCTGACAGAAGAAAACTGGGAGTGGGGTTCCTAATTCACAGCAACATAGCTGGCAACATATAGGAATACTATAGCATTAATGAAAGAGTGGTTGGTATCATAATTAAACTGAATAAAAGATACAAGATGAAGGTGGTACAGGCTTACGTGCCTACATCCAGCCATGATGACGCTTCAGTTGAAAGCTTCTATGAAGACGTGGAATCGGCAATGAGTAAGGTAAAAACACAGTATACTATACTAATGGGAGACTTTAATGCGAAAGTAGGGAAGAAGCAGTCTGGAGACCAGGCAGTAAGAGAATATGGCATCGGTACTAGAAACGCCTGAGGAGAGGTACTAGTAGAATTCACAGAACACATTAATTTACGGATTTGGGATACCTTCCACCAAAAACGAGGAAACCGCAAGTGGACATGGAGGAGCCCTAATGGCGAAAATAAGAACGAGATATCCTTTAAAATGAGTGCACACATAGGCATCCTGCAGGATGTGGAAGTGCTTGTTAAGGTACGGTGCAGTGACCATAGAATGGTACGGTCTCGAATTCACCTAGACTTGAAGAAGGAACGACAGAAACTGATACGCAAGAAACCAATCAATCAGCTAGCACTGAGAGGGAAAGTACAGGAATTCAGAGTGTCGCTGCAGAACAGGTACTCGGCTCTTAGTGAGGAAACCAACTTTAGCGTAGATACAATGAATGATAATCTGACGAGTATCATTACGGAGTGTGCAGTGGAAGTTGGAGGCAGGGTAGTTAGACAGGACACTGGCAAGCTTTCCCTGGAAACGAAGAACCTAATTAAGAAGCGTCAAATTATGAAAGTGTCAAGTACAACAGACAAAATAGAACTGGCAGAGCTTTCGAAGTTGATTAATAGACGTAAGGTATGCGATGTAAGAAGGTAGAACACGGAAAGAATTGAACACGCTCTGAAAAACGGAGGAAGTGTCAAAGCATTGAAGAGGAAACTTGTGATAGGCGAAAGTCGGATGTGTGCACTAAGGGACAAAGAAGGCAAAATAACTACCAATATGGATAGGATAGTTAAAATAGAGGAGGAGTTTTACAGAGATCTGTACAGTAGCCGAGACGACCACGACCTTCATACTATAAGAACAAGCAGTAACCCAGATGATACCCCACCAGTAATGACAGAAGTCAGAAAAGCTTTGGAGAGCATGCAAAGAGGCAAAGCTGCTGGTGAGGATCAGGTAACATCAGATCTGCTGAAAGAGAAAGGACAGATTGTGTTAGAAAACTAGCCACCCTGTTTACGGGGTGTCTCCTGTCGGGAAGAGTACAAGAGTCTTAGAAGAACGCTAACATCATCTTACTACATAAGAAAGGGGATGACAAGGACTTGAAGAATTACAGGCCGATCAGCTTGCTCTCTGTAGTATGCAAGCTATTTACAAAGGTAATTGCTAACAGAGTCAAGAAAACATTGGAATTAAATTAACCGAAGAAACAAGCAGGATTTTGAACAGGCTACCGAACAATCGATCACATTCATACTATCATTCAGGTAATAGAGAAATGCTCAGAGTATAACCAACCACTGTACATAGCCTTCATAGATTACGAGAAGGCGTTTGATTCAGTAGAAATATCAGCCGTCATGCAGACACTGCGGAATCAGGGCGTCGATGAAGTATATATAAACATCCTGGAATAAATCTACAGGGGATCAACTGCTACCATAGTATTTCACAAAGATAGCAACAGAATACCAATCAAGAAGGGTGTAAGGCAGGGGGACACAATCTCCCAAGTGCTATTTACTGCATGCTTACAGGAGGTATTCGGAAGCCTAGACTGGGAACAGTTAGGGATAAGAGTTAATGAAGAGTACCTTAGGAACCTGCGCTTCGGCGATGACATTGCATTGCTGAGTAACTCAGGGGACGAATTGCAACTGATGATTATTGAGTTAGACAAGGAGAGCACAAAGGTGGGTTTTAAAATACTCTGCAGAAAACGACAGTAATGTACAACATCCTCGGAAAAGAGCCACGCTTCGAGATAAGTAATAGTCCACTTCAAGTTGTCAAAGACTATGTATACTTAGGGAAGGTAATAACCGCGGAGCCGAACCACGAGATTGAAGTAACTAGAAGAATAAGAATGGGGTAGAGAACCTTTGGCAGGCACTCTCAAATTATGACAGGTAGATTGCCACTATCCCTCAAGAGGAAGGTATATAACAGCTGTATCTTGCCGGTACTTAGCTATGGAACAGAAACCTGGAGACGTACAAAGAGGGTTCAGCTTAAGTTGAGGACGACGCAGTGAGCAATGGAAAGAAAATGGTAGATGTAACCTTAAGAGACAAGAAGAGAGCAGAGAGGATTAGGGAACACACGGGGGTTATGGATATCATAGTTGAAATCAAGAAGAGAAAATGGACATGGGCTGGTCATGTAGCGCGTAGACAGGATAACCACTGGTCATTAAGGGTAACTAACTGGATTCCCAGAGAAGGCAAGCGGGTTAGGGGAAGACAGAGGATTAGGTGGGCTGATGAGATTAAGAAGTTTGCTGGTATAAATTGGCAGCAGCAAGCACAGGACCGGGTTATCTGGCGGAACATGAGAGACGCCTTTGTCCTGCAGTGTACGTAGTCAGACGGATGATGATGATGATGATGATGATGGTGGTGGTGGTGGTCACGAGGGGCACTCGCATCATGGCGGCAAGGTGGCTGTGATTGGATACGTCGTGAGTGCGGTAAAACTGAATACGAGACATCGTAGCCACATGGTGATATCACTCTTACTTCTACGTGCGTGCGTACACATTCTGCGCGATAAAGCTCATAGTTTAATCGTGCCGCTCGTCGTCAACACCCGATCTTTGCCACGGGTGTGTTTTCAGTGTGTTTATTCAAGCAGTTGAAATTATCGGCTTGAATAAACACATTGTTTTTTTCTGTTTGATGTCTCATGCTCGAATCATTTATGTTACTTATAAATGCAAATGAAGAACATCAAAACTACCACGAGACATATAATCCTTCTGTTTGCTACACACTACTATCTCGTGCTATCGTCTCTACACCAGCGGCAGTCACTGTGCACGGTGTAAACGGTCGAGGTCGATGACAGGTACGGATGGTATGCTTACCGTAGCTGCCTCCCCGCCGTCGTCCGCACAGCCGATCTTCTCCAGTGAGGAGACGCGCTAATACAGATATAACGATGGTTTATTTACATGATGAGAAAAATGAAGGAACTGTACAGAGATTCAGCGATGATTTACTAATGTCTTCGGCTGTTATAGGTCGTTGTTTTCTGACACGACAGTCTGAAGAATGCGTAGATCACCGTTGCCGCGAACCAGGCGACGTGACACCTCAGTGGTGCACCCACCAGAAAGGGTGCAGATGTTGGACCACTCGGCTGATGAGGAACATGGGCACAAATGTCCAATGAATAACACGAACGTACCACACATTGACGCACCTGGCCCATGCTTTGAAAATATCGCAGGGCGAGGGGTAAAGTCTGGTGAAGAGGGGAAGTCGAGCGCCTCTGGGCAGAAGATAGCCGCTGACACGAATGTCAGCAGCGGTCCATGGCTGTGTTCTGCGACAGTGTACCAGACGTTTCTCGAACTCTGCAGTCCAGGGGCTCAATCCCTGATAACTGTGACTGTGACGCCTTCCCTCGCTTCCGAACTGTTGGTCCTTTGTGACGACCTCACGTAGGCGACAATGGCTGTGTGGAGAGATTGACTCCATCAGAACTGCAACAGTGGTGCCGTCTCATGCTGTTCGACCCCGTTCAACAAAAGGGTTGTTCGCAAAGCTTCCGTCGAGTTCCTCGTAAGCCGGCCACAGCAAACTGCATGGCCCACCTGCAGGACAGCGTCGGGCTTTTAGTTTCCGACCGGGCACCGATATCGGGATAAAAACCTTCTCGCAGACCGGCCCACGCACAATGGCGTCTGCTAAGATGAACTGCCGGGTCAAACGTAACAACAGCCTTACGGTGTTGAGAGCCGACATACTTGTTTTGTATTGGAAGACGATATGCTCTCGGCTATGCGGGATTCTATCGAGAAGGTTTTCCACAGCATTCCAGGGGAGATAATAAAACCGTCAACCTCCAAAAAATGATGACCCGACTGCATGGCCGCCGCTTAAATCATTCTAACCAGCCAAAGCGTAATGCGTGAAATCAGAGCGTCATAGCTACCACGTTTCGAGCGCGCTCGCGTACCAAGCAGTTCGCAAGCGGCATACTAGACTGTGTTGGCCCGACCGCTTTTGCGCAATCGGCTTGAAGAGGGAGGTGGTTCTGATAGAGCAGCCGTTTGTCTCGCATGATTGTTTCTTTTGCTCACTAACAGGTGACGTGAAGAGAGGTTGTGGTTGCCTGCAACCCCTCTTGAAAGCGCGACACGCAGCCGCTAAAGCGCGCAGGCAACGCGGTTGCGTGTTCTATTTCATAAAAATTGCCACTGTACAGGCTGACCATGACGATTGACACGTATACCCTCTGGTTTAGCTGCCGTCGCGATGTTGTAAGACGCTCAGCCGGTACTGATCTCAGAAGCCACCGTGCTGATTATTCTAAAACAGGCTTAGAGCATGCAGGCATTAAAAGGTTCAAAATAAACTTTAAGTGCCCGTGCCTCTAAATACTATCATTACAAAGTTTCTGACACTTTTATTGCATGGGTGCACTTCTGCACACTGTGGAAAGACAAACAAGTGAACGAAGATGTCTCTTGTTTGATAGCACCACTCAACTTACCTCCGTATTCACAAATGCTCCTCGACTCGACTTTCACCCTTCCCTTGACAAAGTTGAGCACTGCGCCACCGCTCGGCTGAAAATGATGCTGCGCTACCCAAGAATTGCAGCAGATTATCGCTGATATGCAGTGACTCACTGTGACTAGAGACGGCGCTCCCATTGGCTTTCTCAAATGAAAGTGAAGCGTTGAGTGAAGCGACTTTCTAGAATACGGGGGTTAGTTGGTCGTCTTTGACTTGACGACTAGTTTCATCGTAACCAATAAAGCCCAGCGTGCTGAGAGGTGGATATGACTTTTTCGTACTGTTGGCTAGTTCATAAGAGAGTGTCGCCAGAGCTAAAAAAAATCCTGAGTCTCGTGAAACTTGGGGGAAGCTCGGTCGATTCTGGATAGCGCCCTGGATACTGTCGAGCCAATATTGCAGTTAGTTTCTTAGGTCTTTCGTGGTAGACCGGCTCCAACCCGTAGTGCTTGCGCTTATGCGTTGTGAAGGGCTCGGAGATTTAATTTGAGTTATTATACTGTAACTGAGACACGATTACGAGGCACGTCATAGAAAAAGCTGCGTTAGCTTCGACCATCACGTTTCTTTTTTTGACATGCACCTAGATCAAAGAACACGTGCCTCCGTACCACAACCACTGCTCCAGCAGTGTAATTTTATAGCCCTTCTTTCGAGTGTTTTAATAAATTTATACTGTTTCGTGATGTTCAATACCAATGATTAATCAGTGTTCTCGCATCGCTAACTTATAGTGAGAAGCAAACACAGTGATGGCAGGACAGAGACGCGCTGTCATCGTCACACACCAACACACGACGAGTTTCTTTGTTTCAAAAATACCAGCGAGCCAGCTCTTGAGTATTGCGCTTCGTGTACTCTGTGTGCTCGGACAACGCTGCACGTTTTAGCACTTGCTGAAAATCCAGTGTGCTTCAGGCTGGCAATTAGGAACGGAAGCCACCACAAAGTCAGATCGAAGAAAGAAACGAACAGATCAAAGCGACGTGACGAACATACCGAAAGACACTTAACGCAGCATTGGCACTAGCAGGGCTGCTACGTTGAAGGTTGGGGGTCGAACGAAAACACGCCAGTACCTATTTTTGCTTAATTTTTGTATTGAGGTACATTGATTGAACAGCGAGACGTGTCATGAAGATGTAAGTCTGGTTCAGTATTTGTCTGCTGTTGTTTCACACTTCAACATTTTTGTCAATTGAGCTCGTGGGCCCCATGGGCCAGTATTTGCTAGCACGGTTTCAAAAGAAAAAACAAGAAAAAAAGTCACAGTGTTGCTGCGAAAGCGAAGCAATGAACGTGATAGCAACAAATTGGAAGGTCACGCTCAGGATGGCAAGCACATCAAAACGTGCCCCTCGTTTCTCAAGCACATAAGACGCACGAAACGTACTCACAGGTACCGACGAACACGAATAAGCGTCTCAGTTGTTGCTTCGCTGTCTCTAAAAAGCAAGCACCTCCTTTTCGCAAACGGAGGCTTTGCAATTATTGCAGTGACCTTTGTGCGCCCGGTAACTACAACATAATCGTTCAGGCAAAACCTAAAGGCTAGCCAATACGTACGATTCGCCCCACTGCAAGACAAAGACACGCGATAGAGCGTACACCCCCTTATTCTCTACGCGGGCCAAAGTTACGCGTGAGAAATGAGAGCCACCGCGCGCTCACTGTGCCATATTGCTGATAATGCTAAAAATACGATAGCCCTCCCCCCCGCGAGATGCCCGCCAACAACGGTAAGTGGTAGATAAGAATAGCTTGCCATTTAAACGTTGACGGAGTTTTTTTTCTTTCTTGCGTTTTCATATATATATATATATATATATATATACATATATATATATATATATATATATATATATATATATATACGTATACATATACGGTGCATGACATCAACGCCAGCGGTGAAATGCAGCCGAGAGTATTCATACAATTGCTATCGCAATAATAGAAGAGCACCAAGTGAGTTGGATCCTATATCTTTCATTAAAATAATTTTGAAATAGGCTTGCGAAAATTGCATTGTAGCTGACACATAAACGCACCGCTGTCGACTCGGTGAGTGCAGTGTAATGACGTCGTATGCACGAACACAAAATTGTGATATATCTAGAAGCATTCCCATTTCCTCAGTAACGTGAGTAAACATTTTGTCATGCTTGTTCATGTTTCAAGAAGTGGCGTAGCTTTCTCTACCTTGGCGGTTACTGTGGTATCGTAGAGGAAAAAAAAGCCAACTTGAATGCGCGATTTTTCACGTGTCCTCATCAATAATCAGCCACATGAAGTAAAAGCCAACAGAGCCTATTGAAAGCAAATGCCACAGTTCCGTATCGCAATCTACAGAATGTATTAAAAAAAACGAGGACGCTTGTTTTCATTAAGTGCTAAAGAAAGAGAGCTGCATAAACATTCAAAATAGTTACCTGCTAAAGGACGCAAATCGCGGAGTTTACTGATTTATAGCTTGAAACTGCAGACAGAGCTTTTTGACAAGCAGTTTCGACGGATTGTATCTTGATAAATCGAGTGTCAATTTTCACCCGTTCACGCCGAGCTTAAAGAACCTGTCCGGGGCGTATATATTCTTCGAAAAGAAAGACATATGGCCCAGGCGCCAGGCTACGGTATCGCACCAGAAGTGCTTGCTTCTTTTTTTTTGGTTCCCGAAGCAACGAGCTCATTTATATGGTCCCTCGGCACTCACCGCGAACTTATCGAATACTAGGCACTTTGTGCGCCCGTTAGATAGTGCACCACCGCAACCGATAATGCAGTGCCGCAATATGGCGGCAGTTTGATGTCCCGCCTAAGTATTGCGTCACGGGCAGAAAGCAGGATGGCGGAGCCATCTTCAAGCGCCTCGCAGTCTCGCGTCGAAGTACATGAACACCACTTGGCTTATATCCTTTCCTTCTCGTACATATAAGCCCGCTACAATTGTAATACTTAGTTAACACGCGCGCAATTATCAACTTACACAGTATCTTTTGGTGGCCTGCCTAAAACAACGCTATAAGGTCCCATAGCAATGAATCAGGAAGTAGGTTCCTGATCAATAATAAAATAACACAACACCTTTCTTTTAGAATTAATAAAGCTGCTAATGATAAGTGGACACAGACTAATGGGTCTGTAAGCGAGATAAAGGGTGCGTATTGAGCAATCCGAAAAGGCACACTTCAACGCACGATTATCAAAGTTAAGTGAGCTGTCAAATATGCTAAAAAAGAGCTTAAAGCGGGGTAGCGTGCACGCGAGCGTGTAGTGGTTTTCCGATTTTCCGTCATTAGCCTGATGTAACAGCCTGGCTAGGAATATTGAACGTGCTTGATATGAATGAAGCTTTTTTTAAATTTCAATTCATAGCGAACCTTAGCATAAGCCAAATGCCCGTAGAAGGTGGAAATCAGGCAACACAAAAGTTGGAGATGTACCATCCCTTGCCTT
The DNA here is from genome assembly GCA_013436015.1 of Rhipicephalus annulatus. NCBI lineage: Eukaryota > Metazoa > Arthropoda > Arachnida > Ixodida > Ixodidae > Rhipicephalus > Rhipicephalus annulatus. The sequence goes on along the minus strand of WOVY01011858.1, from coordinate 820,359 downwards.
AAGTGAATGGCCTTCAAAAAAAATGAACATAAAATGTCACCGCGCTTTCAAATGGTTCAGTCGCGCTAATGCGCTTATATGATGGCGGCACTTTTCCGCTCTTTTATTCCGAGTGGTTCGATGCAAAATAAGTGCATCGTTGCTCCCTAAGTGCCGGACGTGTATTAATTTTGATTTAAAGTTGTTGAGAGCGCGCCCGCACTGCTTTAGTTCGATGCTACTGGACTTCGATTTGTGAACTGTATGACTGATAATTTCGGCTCGCAGGTAGCACTTATGAGAGGTCTCTAATTCCTCGTGAAATGACTCAGCTACTTTCCGCCCGAGCAGGAAGAGAAAGATTTCGAACCATTAGACGTGCTGCATCCTAAACGAGCGCAAGTTTCAAAACTTTTATGTGTTGCTCTTGCCCTAAATAGCATACCCCACAAGCCTCGTTTTTACGCTAGCATGTGCGCACTCTACCTCCTACAGCGTTCGTTCACGAAAAAAAGATTTAAAAAGGGTAAGAAAAAGACGGAATAAGATAAAACAGCATTGCGCCGTTTCTAATATGGCACTTGTGAGTGTACACTCATGGGGTTCATTTCTTTTTGTTTTTCTTTCTGTCCTCCGCATGTCTATTGCGTGGCCAGTCAACAATTTACCAGTCGATTCTTTCGTTGGGGCAATCATTGAGTCACAAGCAAAATAGGCCACCATAAAGTGCATCCAACTATGCCACAAATCCATTTTTCTCCCCACTAGTCCGTAGTTGACTGATTTGGTCTCCTGATAATTCTTACAAGCTTTATGGGTGTATCGGATGTTCCACAAAGGTACGGCGGTGGAGAGGCTGGATGAAAAAGACAACAACGCTAGCGGTGTCAGGCTGAGGGCGAGGCGACCGACACTTATATCGTTGTCAAGGGACCAGCCAAAAGATGAACGAGAAACGCAGAAATTGCGCGTTAGGCTCACCTAGGAGACAACCTAAGAACATGCTAGGCCGACATACGCAGCACGTTCTTAGTCCAGGTTAACTGCACGTTAAGGGAGTGCAACTTTGAGCGAGGCTTTCAGCTGTGGACTGCTCAACAGGAAGATAAAGTGAACTTGCAGCAAAAAATAAATAGAAAAATTGAAAGGTGACAGAATACTAACAACGCGTTTATTTTTGAAGATCTAATATAAAAAGAAAAACATTCAAGAAACATGTCTTTGTGTATAACAAATATGACGTATCACATATAAAAACAAACTTGGAATACTCTTCTTCGCCACAAAAAATAAAAAAGTGTATTTTATTACCTTTGTATAAAATTGTTAAGCGTACATTCGCACCCAAGCGTAAATATCAACCAAATGAAAAACGTGGACCAATTCATTGGTGGCATGCAAGATAAATTTGTTTATTTGTTGCGCTAATTCGCTTCTAAGCAAACACAAAGCATTTTGCTAAACAATATTACTAAACAACTGAAAGGAATCCTGGGTAATTTTTTTAAGCACAAGTACCCGTACCTTTGAAACCACTGATTACAAGGCTTCGAACTCGGTCTGCAAAGTGCTTTCCGGGAACTCATAGACTTTTCCTAAACATATATTATAGAGAACTCTGGTGCTATTGTTTATGGGAGCTGAAACGCGTGGCGCTTCAGTGAACATGGAAATCGTGGGTAGTACACGGATCTGCCTAATCTTCGTTCTTTACGTTCCTTCTGGCTTCGCGCGGCTCGAAGCTTCTTTGTGACGGAACGACAATCAGAAAAATGTTCAGGTTGCGCTTCACCGCTTTAATCTTTCATGCTTACCATTTCAAATGGAATCACAAAAATCCCAAAGTTCAAAAGAATTCGCTCTTTTCTTCAAACCGATACCAAAACCAGCAATAAACGAAGCCGCAAGTGCTATAGGCTGCCTGAAAGTACGAAGATAAGGCAGATCCGTGCACTACCCATCATTCCCATGGTTGCTGAACGATCGCAGTACCAGAGTCCCATCTAGTTTAGTTTAGAAAACTCTATGCCTGAACCTACTTCGACATCAATTCACTCTGCTGCAAGTGACACTCCACTTGCGATGTTTACATTCGGCAAAATGTACTCGAACTGAGCGACACACTCCACAAGTGCTCTAGATTTGTTTGCTTGGCAGTGGTAGTAGACAAAATGAAAGCATTTCAACGACTTCTTACGCCAGTGTACAAAAACAGAGAGAGATGCAAGGAAATACTGGTTTACTACCCTGCATGAAGGAAGGGAGCCAAAAGAGAACGAAAGAGCAATAGAACAAAATCACGAACTCGGTCAGCTTACAGGTGATCGCTCAGATACCTAACCTGCGTTCACTAATTGAGACCACTATATTATTACACTCACTGTTTACTAACGCTAGCACATGAGTTTCACTGCAGCTGAAATGTTTTCGGCCCTGTGCTTCAGCTCATGCAGGAAAGCTTAATTTATTGACAAGCAATGACGCGTACAGTTTTTCTGCAATAGAATGACACTGAGATATTATGTGCAGCGTACGCAATTTCTTTGAACATTTATGCCTTGTTTCCTTTATATTAAGCTGAACCTTAGCCTTTTATCATTGCACCGCAGCATCATTCACTCAGGTACACATTTAACTCACCATTTTACCTCAGTTAAACGAAGAAGACAAGTGCACGTTCCAGGTGAGCTTTCCACACATCACTTACAACTCAGCAGATGACCTTTTGTTATTTATTTTTTATCATCACAAAGAGACTTCGCATGGGTAACACGCATTGACCACATCGAGTTGCTATAGAAAGTCCCACAGCTTATCAGCATGTCCCGATGACATGTGATTGCGAAACAATTTTCGCATAAGCATTCAATTCACCGACTTCCTCAGGGGCACTGGTGTGGTGCTTGTGAGCATAGGTTTCATGTTTCAGTGAGAAATAGAAGTAATATTGTACACTGAATGTTTAGCGCACGTCAGTGTAAGCAAAGTGATTGATTAAACTTAATTAAATGTTTCAAAATTTATTGGCCCTGATTATTCATTGGGCATTCTTGGCAAGAGTCGTGAAAGATCTGCAGACTTGCAGGAAACAGCGAGGCTAACAGGTCAAAAAAGTGAAGCATTAGCGTGACATTATCACACGGGGTTGACTGGCTTTGGTAGAAGACATTTATTTTGTATTCATAGCGGAATCATCGACTTCTTTGGCTTATAATCTAGCTTTTTTTCTTTTTAACAGTGAGAAACTGTGTAAGTAAATTTATAGAATAAATTAAAGACTTATTTTATGCACAGCCTATATTTTAGCTTATCATTTTAAATACAGCAGAGTTGCTCAGAGTTGAAAAGTGAAGTTTTTTTTTGTGTGTGTGTGCAGGAGCTTTCCTGTAAAAGCTTCATATTAAATCCTCTCGACGAAGTGAAATTTTTAAATATTTGTATCAGCATTTTTTCGCTGCTGCACTTCCCTTATCGATATCTCTTTTTTAGGCTCTTTGAATCTCAGTGGGCATGCCAACGTTCCTTCGTAGAGAAGACATCACAACCTTGTCAACGATCATTCTACTCAGTTTGGTGATGCTTCTTTGCATTGCTACAAACTACTTGGCGGTGCACGCTTTGGAAAAGAAAAAAAAAGAGAGAGGGTGAGATTGCTGCGGACGCTTTAAACGAGATGAATCTGACGATAGGATTTTTTTTAATGCGATGTATATATTGGCGCATTTCGGCCACTTTGAGCGTCGCTATCAATCTAACCGCTTATGTTTGGGTGCTTTTGTGGTCACCCTTCTACTTGGCGTGAACCAAAGTTAGCATGGAAGGGTAAGATGGTTTGACAAATATGATGCGCTGGTCAAGACATGAATACTGTCACAATCCCGTCGCAAACGTCATCAAACACTTCCCACCAGAGAGTGGCACATACCCACGGGTGGGTATGTGCCGCTGGTATGCAGGTATGTGCCACAGGTGACTGACACTTAGTATCTACCCAGCAACGACGAGAACACACATGGGCAATTTTAACGCGTAAGCTTTCGGAAATACCCGACATTGGTAGCGTTGACCCGACAAATGCAAAGAATAAATAAATAAGCCCAAGCATTCAGCGTGGCGGTAAAGCATTTTACCACAGAGCGAAGCCAGATCTCGAAACTACTTTTCAAATACACGCAAATTTTCGTGAAATGTCAATAGTGGTTGCAGTGCTGCGTACCCAATTTTATAAACATTACATGTGTACTCCTTTATTACAGCCGTCACGTTGGTTTAACGTCAATTGTAGTTAGTTGCCATGCACTGAAGTTAATTTATGTAGCAGCATCCAGGGCCAGCATCCTCGCGGGCATAAGCGCTTCGTATCAGCTTCTAGTGTTTCTAATACGCATGTTCCAGTTGACATCGTTGGGCAAGTTCAAACAACTGATTATATAAACATCTGCAACTCTTCAGCATACGACTGCGCGTGCAACACTAGTAATTATAATTAGCGTCATTCCGTGACGTGTCGCGCAATTAAAAAATTACAACATGGTCAGCTTTTCTCCACATGCTTCACATAACGTCCATTCCGTGGTACCAGGAATCTGCTGAATGTTTATTAACCCTTGACTTTCACGCCGCCGCGGTGGTCTAGTGGCTAAGGTACTCGGCTGCTGACCCACAGGTCTCGGGATCGAATCCCGGCTGGGGCGGCTACATTCACAATGGAGGCGGAAAAGTTGTAGGCCCGTGTGCTCAGATTTGGGTGCACGTTAAAGAACCTCAGGTGGTCAAAATTTCCGGAGCCTTCCACTACGGCATCTCTCATAATCATATGGTGGTTTTTGGGACGTTAAACTCCTCATATCAATCAACCCTTGGCTTTCGCGCTCTTCGTGAGTGGTCCCGCCTTCTATTCCACTGAAAAATTTTCGGACCAGCAGGCGGCATGGGTTAGCGCACATGAATCGCAATAGAATTCACAAAAGAACGTCATGCAACAACAAATCTTGCAAATCTTCCGTTATGCTGTTAGCAATGGTTTGCTGCATCAAGTACTTCCGTACGAATTCCATGTGTGATTTCACGTGTGAAAAACTTTGAAGCGGACAGCATGTGAAGAGCAACTTCGCATTTTTCGCTGTCCCAACGGTTCCCGAACGTTTTGCCGTGTGCCCTTCAAACTAAGTTCAGCTTGTAGGAAGGATTTTTTTTATATATATTCTTTAGCACCTCACGAGAAAACTTAGGCCCCTCTGGGGCTTGTAGGCGCACTGGCGAGACTGTGACAGGTGGGTTTGTGGGTTTTTGCGCGAAGCTTGGTGCAGAAACAGCCGAGAACATGCATCTTTCACCGCTACACACACACACACACACACACACACACACACACACACACACACACACAAACTTACAAACAACTCCAACAACGGACAATTTTGCCCATATAGCGGAGAACATAACAAGGAGAGCGCAGATACTGAATAATGTGCTGCCGTATATGAAACACTGTCAAAAACAACCATTTTCAAAGCGACCGGCGATTCTCCGGTCAAAACCCTTTCAGCCTTGCCGTCGTGGCCGGTGGATCGCAGGCTGTGGCAGCCTGTGGGTTAAAAAAACCGTTTTTCGGAAGCTAAACCGAGTTTACGTTGGAGTTATTTTAGGTGACTTTAAAGCGTGCTTCTAAAGTCTCATGGGCGTGCGTTGCTAGCGCAATGGGTAGAGCTCCCGGCACCTATTGTAAAGGCCGAAGAAATCGTGGGTTCGGCTCGCAGTTAATCTGAATCAACGAAACTTTTTCTTTGTCATTTCTTGCTGTGAATTTTGCATATGTCACTTCCGTGACGGAAGTTACGCCAGCGATGTCCTCATGGAGCCTGCCATAAGAGACCTTTGTGCTTTTTAAATGATATCGCGTGCCATTGTGCATGTGTGTGGCCAATGCCTGCTGTTAAAAGCCTACTCTATTCACCGGCATAATACTAGCACATCACTAATGTTGTGTCACTGTTCGCTAGGGATTATAAGTGGTTGGCCAGAGTTTACTCTTCTAAAAATGCAGTAAATTAATGCGAGTGCACTACTACATTTCTGCCTCATTACGTAAAACACTTCGCACACCGCGACCACTTCAAGTAAGAGAATTCGCCTTAACATTTGACTTGCTGCACAAGCTGAAGAAAACGAGATAGGAGACAAAGAAGAACGAAGGAACTCCGCTTTTTCTTTTCTCCTTTCTCCATTCCTTCAGCTTCTGTGGAAAGTCGAGTTTTCAAATAAGAACCAAGTAGTCTACAAAGAAGTGTTGCTTCAGGTAATTTGTCGCAAATATCTTTTTGTTCTCCTAACAAGCAGATCAGTCTTACCGACGAAATACAACGGAGAGAGAACAATCATCCTACAATAGAATGACATCAATGGCAGCTCTTGCTGGCCCAAGAAATGGTTACAAGAAGCAGCTAGTGTTGCTGCATTCAGCGAGAGAGAAAAATAGAGGAAAGATGGGGTAGTTAACCACAAGAAGTTTCCGGTTTGCTACTCTGTGTTTGGGAAGAAGAAAAGGGGTGTAAAAGAGAGATAACCTTACGAGAGCATATTCTTTGGCAAAGGCAGCACAATAGTTTAACAAAAGTAGAAATTTGGTGAGATGGTGCATACTTCACGTGAATTCGGAGCGCAAGAAGCACACATTCACAAACGCCCGCCCTGCCCCCTCGTCTTGTGAATCTGTGTTTTTGGCGCTGAAAATTCCCTTCAAGTAGTAGCATATACAGCAAACCCATTATGGTACAACAAAGAAAGTAGAAATGATTCAGCGTGCACACGATAAATGTGTCAGTTCACCGCCAAGCAAGTTACCATAGTACAGAGTTGCCATTTCTGCGGTCAGAGTTTCTAAGATGATGGGAAGCGTTTATCTCATTTCGGCATGTAAACTGAAGTGCATGATTCCCTGTATATATGTGAACAAAAAAGGTTCTCTTAAACCACTGTAAGTCAGCGCTGTGTGTGTTCCCCTTTCTGTGTCCCCGTTGATATTTACGCTGTGTGTTTTATGAAGCTTCACCAACAACCCAAGTTCACTCTACTTTAGCACCATAACTGTCTGCTCATACTCACGTGCGATTGGCATTTCAATGTATTTGATGCTTATTTAGTGGCTAAAATTACGCAAGACTGCACGAAGTACGACAGAGGTTAATCTACCTCAATTATTGATATGATTTCTTGCAGTCTTTTCTAGCAGAGCAAACGAGCTTCGCTCTGTTTTGAGATTTCAAAAGGTCACTTTGAGCAGGTTGTTTTTCTCTTTTCCTCGTAGACGTTTGACCAGGTTTTCTTGATCTCATGTTATGCCTCAGTCAGAGCTATATTAGATGCACCTTCTCTCAGAAACGTGTCTTCTTCGTCTCAACAATTTTCAAAAGCAGAAACGGTTTACTTGAACTTACCGGTGTTTCGGAATCCGATTGTTCGTTCTCGACCCCATCACGCGAAGCTTTTGCATCACAAAAAAAAAACATGAATGCCTGCTTAAATTACCAATTTCATCTTTTTTTTTTGGCGGCGATAATGCTGCCAGGGCTTCAGTAGCAAAATAAACGAACGCCTGTTGTTGCTACCGTGATGTACAGTGTTATTACGCAACAGTAAACGCTTGCGCATTGCATTTCTGAACATGGACGTCTGTGTGAGAGAGCTTGCTACACGAGCACACACCCTTGTTTTAATGTAAAACCAACTTGTCAGCTGTAAAGCTGTGCTGAAAATTTATGTGCCTCTGCGTGGCACAAACCGAGAAACACCATGAATACTCCCCACCCGCATACGGAGAATAAAGATCGATGCATAGAAAGACATCTTCATTTTTTTTATTTCCTTTGCGACACTTCTCACATAAAAATATCGGTATCAGCGCTTCGTACCTAAATTAGAACAAATGACTATGAAAAAATAGCATGTCGAGCTTCCTCTCCCCTGCGTTACAAGTAACATCTGTAAACGCGTGTCTTCTCAGCCAACACGCCTCTCGTTCTTCCTTGCAAGACACTCTACACGAGGTGATGCTCTCCAGAACTTTGTTTTTTTTGGACTCTGTCCATTTATACTTTCCAGCAACGGATCTCCTCTGTCGCCGCATAGTGGTACTACACATTCTGCTCTCTACTGCGGCAGTCATACATTAAAGAAGACCAACGTTGGTAAGCCTCAATCAGAACGTCTCCAATAGGCGCGCCAAACAAACTTTAGAATCACCACGCTGTAAGAGACTCGCAATAGAGTGTGACGCTCGCCCGGATGAAGGCTGTCACATGATTCAAACCGCGCTCGAAGAAAATGGGCCGCTGGCGACTTGCATTGATATCGAGTGTCTGTTTCCGCAATTTGGAAAATAAAAAAGATGAGAGATAAGGAAACGATTTTTCAGTAAATCAATTGAAACAAGTACGAATGCGCCGCATGAGTACTTGGTTTTATTTTGTGGTCAAATTCTTTTTTTTTCTCTACAATGGATGTCTTTCAAAAAATTCAACTCTAGCCGCTGCCTAAAGCCTTCTGTAAGTCGTTTCATGGGGTCCACGGTCTTTTAGGCCTTGAATCGTAGAAAAATAAATTCCTCTTTTTTTCTGATAACTGAAATATTTTGTGCGGGTCCTTCAAAAAACAAAAAAAGCTGGGAGCCAAGAAAGTAACCGCTCAAGCTGCTGTTTTATAGAAATGCCAAAAGACAGCTGAGGAAAGCTACAGTTTGAAAGTGGAGGGCAGCTACGGAGCAGTATCTATGAGGAAAAAACAATAAATAAGTTATAAAAAAAACATATGAATACGAGAAAAAAAACTACGGTTTCATCTCCATGTCTACTTCCCCCCGCCGCAGGCACCAACTTTCTCGTAAGCTGAAATAATATTTGTTTGCATGGACTCAACCGCAAAAACTTCACAGCATATCCACGAAGTAATTGATGGCCAGTGGGCGATGCTCCGGGGGATCATTACCCTCTGTTCTTTCTTTCTTTCTTTCTTTCTTTCTTTCTTTCTTTCTTTCTTTCTTTCTTTCTTCCTTTCTTTCTTTCTTTCTTTCTTTCTTTCTCTTCTTTCTTTCTCTCTCTCTTTCTTTCTTTCTTTCTTTCCTTTTTTCTTTCTTTCTTTCTTTCCTTTTTTCTTTCTTTCTTTCTTTCCTTTTTACTTTTATAACGACGTGCACTCCAGTACTATGGAGTGCCGTAGCAAAAGAAACAGCGTGCCACGAGCGCACCCGCGATCATTGTTGTCCTCTTCTACGTACGATCTGTGCTCTCTCGGCCGGCGCTCCCAGTGCGTGCAACCCACAACAAGGAACACCGGTGGGATATGGCTCGACACTAAGGTGCTTCACCCATGATAAAATTTTCGGATGGAACTGCAGATGCTTGATTCCCACAGACGTCATGATCTTTTTCATTGTGTTTTCCTTCACGCAGTCTTGCTATGCACACCGGTAGACCTCCGTGATAATTTCCATTTGTTCGCACAGGTCGCTCCCTCATATTTAGTAGGGACGACATAAAAAAGAAGTAGGTTTGCAGGACAGATTATAAAATCAAGTCCTTCAAAGGCGGAAGCCGGAAATGCGCGGACGAAAATTCTAACTACACTTTGGAGAGTGATCCGAACAAATGAAAAAAGGAATGGTTTACATAGATGATCCCAAGTGGCGACATCTATGTGAATAATAGGTAAAGAAGGCTAGCATGGGAAATGGACGTATTTCTACGCCAGCAGTCGCCGAAGTGGACGCAGAACTGAACGTGCATGCGTCTTATGTCTCTCCCTTTGTTCCCTCTCTGCCTCCGTTCCCCCTTTCATATTATAATTTTCAAGTGGTTGTTTTGATACAACCAGTTGCCCTTCGGAAATCGCTTCAGCACCGGCAATATTCGAGAGAACGATGGAGTTCATACTACAAGGAATACCCGTGTGCAAGTGTACTAGGACAATGTTTTGATTGCGAAGACTGCAGACAGGCCCTACGTAAAGCTTCTACAGGTTTTGGAACGATTCCGAGAACACGGCATTGAACTTTGCGCCAACAAATGCCGGATAAACGAGGCCTCGGTGGTTTATCTAGGTCACTAAATTGACGCCGCAGGGTTTCACCCAACAAAAAAGAATGCGGAGGCCATCAGACATGCTCCCGTCCCTCGGAATGTTGCAGAGCTGCGATCGATTTTGGGTATGCTAACTTTTTACAAGTTCTTATTGAACTTGTTGACTCTACTGGCCCCACTGTACCGACTTTTGGATAGAACAACCCGAAGGTCATGGAGGCGACAAAAAAGGATGCTTTTAAAAAAGCTAAAGCGGCATTGTGTGCCACTCCAGTATACTTACTCATTTTGACCCGTCGAAACAGCTGTTCTTAGAATGTGATGCTTCACCGTATGGTGTAGGAGCTGCTCTTTTTCATCGAGTGGATGAGCAGTATAGACCGATCGAGTTTCCGTCACAAACATGGACCTTGGTCGAGAAGAATTACTCCCAGATTAAACATCAGGCACTGGCTTTGGTCTATGGCATCACACGGTTTCGCGACTATCTACTTGGAAGAGAGTTTACTCTACCGACCGATCGTAAACCTTTGCTGGGTCTCTTGAAGGCGGACAAGCCAACCCCTACCATGGCAGCATCTCGGATACAGAGATGGGCTATCACGCTACGTGCATATATGTACCGTTTGCAGCATAAACCTGGGCGATCTTTCTACAACGCTGACGCACTAAGCCGTTTACCTATAACCTCAAGGAATGCATCGGAACTGGAGGACATCACGACAGTCGTTGTATCCCTAGATCAGCAGGACATCGCTGCTGCGCCAACGAAAGAGTGGCAAGCATTAACGGTGACGGACGACGTGATTTCTCAAGTACGCAATTATACCCGCAGTGGTTGGCCACGGAGTGTGAAATGAGATGACGAACTCTCAGAATATTATAAGAAGCGGTATGAGCTGTCGGTGGAAAACGACCTGCTGTACTGGGGTCATCGCGTGGTAATACCTACGGCGGCCCGCAGGAAGTTTCTCATGCTACTGCATGACTCCTATCAGGGAGTGTCTTCAATGAAGGTTAGAGCAAGATCGATATTTTGGTGGCCTGGGTTGGACCAAAACATACAACGTGTGGCCGCCAACTGTAACAGCTGTGTTCAAGCACTGCCTATTCCACCCGTGCAAACTCCTGCGAACTGGCCATAGACAGGCGAAAAGTGGTCGAGGCTTCATATTGACTATGCGGGACCACTGCATGGCAAGATGGTGTTGATTTAGGTTGATACATATAGTAAATGGACCGAGGCTGCACCGGTAGCACATGCCTATTCTCGCTGTACCATTGAAGCCCTGAGAACAGTGTTTTCCCAATTTGGTATACCACGTACCACGTGCAGTATCTGGCACCACGTACGGTGGTGCTAGATGATGGAACACCTTTCACGGGTTTCGAATTTCGTCAATTCATAGAATGCAATGACATTGTTCACATTAGAACATCTCCACATTATCCACAAAGCAATGCGCTGGCTTAGCATGCCGTTCAGACTGTTAAGGACGCAATAAAAAAGATTGGGAACGCTGAATTGACGACCTCCCTGGCCCGAGTGTTTTGCAACTATAGAAATACCCCTCAACAATCCGGCATTTCACCTTCGGAAAGACTTTTGGGCTACCGGTGGCACACAAGTCAGTACTTATCTTTTCCGCCAAGGAACTATCGCGGCAATTTGGCCAAGCCGACGGAAGACACTGACTGATATTTCGCACCAAGACAATTCGTCTATGTGCGAAATTACGGAACTGGGAACAAATGGATGCCAGGAAGGCTCAGGGCCACGACCGGTGCTCGACTTTTGGAAGTGGAGACTCAGGCAGGAATTGTCCGTCGCCATGTGGACAAAGTACGAAAGTGCGACAAGTAATTGTTCTTGGGAAGCAAGAACACCCGAGAATCGGCGCTACTTGACAACGAAGCGACGACCGAAGACGCCAAGAATGCATCTACAGTAGCACAGCCGATACGACAGGCCACGAGAAAAAAACTGGTGGAACGTTATGGTTACTAAGGTGGAAGAAGTGTTGCACCAGCAGTTGCCAAAGTTGATGCAGAACAGAATGTACATGCGTCTTCTCTCTCTCTCTCTGTTCCCACTCTGCCCCCTTTCCCCCTTTTCATGATATAAGTTTCAAGCGGTCACTGAACGCAGTTTTCTGCCTGGTGACACCGACTAACTCATGTCTCCGTCGGCGTCTCTGCCGCCAACGTAACCGGACGTTTGCAAGTAAATACCTGCGTCACACACAGTATTGTGCGAAATATGATTGAATTCGAATTCAAGAACCATTTAGTTCACACATTCAAGAACCTTTTATTTAACAATCTCTATTTCTCTTTAATATGGCCACCATGGGATTAATCTCTCATTTATTTCTTACGAACACCTACAGTGCCACAAGTGCTAGTAATCTTGAATAAAGCACTTTCGGGGTAGAGATTGTACTTTATTGTATTCTGGCCCCTGTGTCCTCACGATTTGTTCAATGCGAGCGCACGTCGAGCTCTTTGGCATGCAAAAACTTGGTTCCTATATTTCAAAACTCTGTGTCGTTTTGCAACTATTTGTTTCATTGGGCTTTCCCGACAGTCAGTGTCGAAAGACAAATGAGCTAGGAAACGCGCAATAAGCATTATTACGTTAAACAGGACAAGGTTTGGAAGGATACATTGACTGTGAGCTATGAAAAACATTGAGATGTAGGAAAGATTTATAAAGACGTTGTGGCATGTGGCCGGGTTGAGTGTTGGCAGAGGCGGGTGGTCAGATGAAACCACCTAAGCTTTATAGTTACATTACGCTGGGTCCAAAAGATAATTTAATTGAGCAGTACAGGGTTGTCCATGACACTGCAAACAAGCTTGAAAAGAAAAAAAAGGCAAATACCATAGAAGTTCCATGGGAATGGCTGTCAAGTGAAGCATGTGGAGGAAAGGTGATATTGCAGTAAGTTTTTTGTCAGTTGAGTGACACGTCACGAAATGACGCTAAAGGTTTGTCCAAATAGTGTTATTTGCACAAGCAATCCCTTGTCTTTTATTTAAACAGTTGTTTATGTTTCGAAAAAGTGACATAGGAGTAACATGAGTGTGAGCAACACCTGAAACAGTAAACTAATGTGTAGCGCTTCTTTTTGCGAGGGTGGTAGCCCTGGATAGTGCTACGTAGACCAAGTTCAGGGGATAACGCATAACTACGATTGACGTTAACCCGACGTGACGCGCGTGTCATCAGAAAACATATGTAATACATTTTGAAAACTAAATAGCCAGTATATACTGCAACCACAATGGACGCTTCACAAATATTGCGCGTTTTTCCATAGCAGTTCCGAGAGCTGGCGTGGCTCTGTGGTGATTACTTGAGTGCTATGAAAAATGCTTGGATTTTATTGCTGCTGAGAACCTGATATTCATTTTTTAGATTCATTGGGTCAACGTTGTCAATGTCAAACTTTCATAACGCTCTCACATTTAAAGTACCCGTGTCTGTTCTCAACGTTCTTGGGTTGATAACTGCCAGTTAACTGTGGCACATACCCGCATACCACAGCCTGCGCTATACTAATATACGCCACACGCGTGGCAACTTGGGCTAGTTGGTTTCACAGGACGATAGTTATAGTGCGCGAACAGAACGACGACACAGAGACAAGACACTCGTGTTTTCGCGCTATAACTATCGTCGCGCCACACGTGTCTGGAGGGCTTGGTTTGACAAAGTACGCGACGGAATTTCGACGTTATTCATGTCATGACCAGCCAGACATATTCGTCCAACCCTCTCGCCCTGTCCTACTAATTTTGGTTTTAGATAGATAGATAGATAGATAGATAGATAGATAGATAGATAGATAGATAGAAAATGCAATTAGTAGAGTTAAGTGTGAATGAAATTAGGGCATTACTAGACAAACTTACCGATAATAAGGCAATTGGACCGGACGGAATTTCACCTCGAGTCTTAAAGCAGTGTGCTGAGTCAATTTCTCTTTACCTGCACGTAAACTACACAAAGTCTTTGTCCTCCGGTGCCCTCCCAGACGACTGGAAAATTGCACATACAGTTCCTATTCTTAAAAGTGGGTCCAAGAAAGACGTAACCAACTATAGACCTATTTCACTCACGTCCATACCCTGCAAGTTATTAGAGCATATTCTGTATAAAGAAATAATGGCACATTTATCAACAAACAACTTGCTGGCGTCTCAACAACATGGTTTTCGTAAGGGCTTATCTTGTAGAACACAATTATTTGAATTTAACCATGATTTAGTATCTGAAATAGACAATAGCGGAGAAATCGATTGCCTTTTCCTGGACTTCCAAAAAGCTTTCGACACTGTGTCGCACTCTTTTCTTTTAAGTAAGCTTGCAGCGTTAAACATTGACCGCGAAGTTCTGGTGCGGATAGATAATTACCTAACAGGCCACCAACAGTGTGTAGTATTAAATGGCAAAAAATTAAGTTTTGTAAACATCACTTCAGGGGTGCCACAGGGCTCAGTTCTAGGGCCACTTTTATTTTTCACATATATAGATGACATTTGCTCAGGAATCGATTCTAATATACGGTTGTTTGCAGATGACTGTGTTTTGTACAGAAAAATTAGAATTGAGAGTGATGTCGCCCTGCTCCAAAGCGACTTATCGCGCATTCAAGAATGGTGTTCAAGGTGGAAAACGACATTAAATTCCAATAAATGCATTCATGATACTTTCACGCGTAAAAAAACCAAGTTAGCTTCAGAGTATGTAATCTGTAATAGTATAGTAAAACAAAAACCGCACTGTAAATATTTAGGTGTAACTTTTTCAGCCGACTGTTCATGGAATGTACACGTTGATTCAGTTGTTGCGAAGGCCGCCAAGTCACTAAATTTTATACAGCGCAGCCTGACACAAGCGCCGCCATGTTTGAAATCAACGGCGTATTCAACATTCATTCGCCCTATGCTTGAATACGCCTGTGCCGTGTGGGACCCCTGACAAAGTACTTTAAGTTACAAACTTGAAAAAATGCAAATTAGAGCTGCAAGGTTTGTCCTAAGCCGGTACTCAAGAAATGACAGTTGCACCAATATGAAAAATGAACTAGGGTGGGAATTACTCTCATCGCGCCGAAAAAAACTGCGGCTAAAGCTCCTGTACCAGATATTTCATGGCAAAACCGGCATTCGAAAAGAAAAGTACCTTCACAGTCCTCATTATATCTCTTCGCGAAATGATCATTGTTTCAAGATTTTAGAGTACCGTACGAGATCTAATTTGTATGCTCATTCGTTTTTTGTTCAATCCTTTAGAGAATGGAATCACTTATCAAATGAACAAGTGTGCTTTATTAATGAAGATGTGTTTTTCTCGACATTGTAACCCCCCTGCTGCAGCGCCTTTGGGCTAAGCGGGGTAATCAATGAATAAAGAATAAAAAATAGATAGATAGATAGATAGATAGATAGATAGATAGATAGATAGATCTGTAAATAGAAACGCTGAAAGTGCCTGCAGTTCGCTAAGATATATCACTACATCCAAGGTCACTTTTAGAGAGGCGATGTATTTATATGTCAAGTTTATTTTTCTACAGACTTGCTCAGTGGTGTAACTGTTGCCTTTACAAATGCCATTCCTGATCGCAGACTCACATTCGACTTGAAGAAAAGATATGGCGATGTACAGTTTGCGCAAGGCTATTGGAGAACTGAATTCCCTAGATGTTCTGAAAATAGAGCCGCGGAAACGACGATCCGACATACGAACAAGCTTAGTTTCAGCATAGAAGTATTAAGTGTTATCAGAGCGAACAAAGAGATCCCTGTTGCCACTTATCTTATGTAATGAGTAACGTAGGTTGATGTGGGAGTTCGTTCATTATGCTCGAAAAAATAAACGAGTGATTACAAAACGAACACAGTAAACCGCCTAGTTAACATGGCAACACGCACTTGCCATCTCCTATAGTTCTTCATCTTTGGCTTTGTTTTGTAATCACTGGTTTTCCCTTCCGCACTTATATAATCATGGAAATCATAAAAAAAGAAAAAGGCTATCCCCTGCGTCCCAGTCACACGCACTGGCGCTTTATAAACACACTTTCTATATACAAGGTGTCCCATATTTTTATTTATTTATTCATACTGTCAGCCCAAGGGCCAAGACAGGAGTTGGGGTTACATATCTGGCATGTACAAAGAACATATGTGGAAACAAGTTTCACACTGTACGCTCAAGACGCACACTACATAGAAATAACAAAACAAAAATGCAAAACTATATCAGAATACATCCCACATAGGTCATGGATAAAACAAACATGTTCGAATACATCTCGTACACGTCACCAAATAGATAAGAAAGATTTGAAGTGATATAGTACATATTGAACATATTGATATAGTACATTGAACATATTGCTGCGACAGGTTCGCCACAGTCAAGTAGCCCGCCACAATCATCGTCACCAGCACCAGCAAGACCCGGCTCGGCTGGCATGCGCCACGCGTTCGTACGTTGAACAACGAGGAAGAGGAAGATAGTCGGATCTGTGCCACTCGGCTACTCGAACTTGACGACCATAGTTTTTAGAATCGTGGGCACAAGTTCGCCCTAATAAAGACGCTTGTTTTTTTAACCTGTCGGCGTCAGCATCGCTACATTTCTGGTGGAAGTGCTGGGTTATGAATCGAAGCCCCACGAGCTCAAGACAGCGTAGCCCCGACGACCAGCGTATCAACCCCGTGGAAGTGACTCCTGTACACCAGAGGGCAAGTCGCCGTCTTCGAGGTGACTCACCTGAGTTCGGTCTTCTTCCCTTCACACCAAGGGGAATTCAAACGATGGATGCCACCACTATGACTACCCAGGTAACACCGGCACAAGTGTTGATTAGCCAACCGCACCAGCCGCCAGTTTTCCACGGCGACTCGTACGAGGATGTTGAAGATTGGTTGGACCTGTTCGAGAGAGTAGCGAGCTTGAATGGATGGGACGAAAGAGAGAAGCTCCGTCGCGTATACTTCGCCCTGGAAGACTTCGCGAAGACATGCTTCGAGAACCATGAAACCTCGTTGTCTACCTGGGAGGTATTTCGACGACAAGCGGTGGCTACGTTCGCGAACATAGACCGGAAAGAAAAGGCGGAGGCAGCTCTTCAATCGAGGAACCAGCTAACGAACGAGAGTGCTGCTATGTACATTGAGGACATGGTCCGCCTGTTCAAGCGTGCGGATTACAACATGGCTGAGGATAAGAAGTTGCGCCATCTAATGCGCGGAGTGAAGCAAGAGCTGTTCGCCGTTCTCGTCCGCAACCCTCCGAGCACGGTTGCTGAGTTTTACTCGGAAGCGACGGCCATCGAAAAAACACTGGAACAGCGGGCTCGGCAGTACAACCAGTACAGCCATTACTCCTAACCCAAACCCTAGGCGAGAGGACTGGGAGGCGGCCCTGCTCGGCTGCTCAGACCTTCAGGCCCAGCAGGCCTTGGTCCAGAGAGCCAAGACGGCGGCTTTAACCAATGGGGTCCCGGAATAGAGACTCCACCTAGTCTGTAGGGGCCTCTACAGAGGTCCTACACCTCTCTTTTGTAAATAAATGTTTTTCACCACCACCAGTACAACCGGAATCTTAACTGCGCATCTGCACAGGTATTTCCCGGAGGCGTGCGAAACGACGTTGAAGCCCTGCGAGAGCTAATTAGATCAGTTATCAGAGAAGAACTGAGCAGACTGCATATGCCTCAGACTTCAACTGCACTATCTGTTACGGACGTTGCTCGTGACGAACTGAGGCAGGTGATACGAGAGCCAGAGCGTGAGCTGCAGCCGGTTCGACCTATCCGAACATACTCTGAGGTTGTCAGACAACCCACGGTACACAGCAATGCAGCAGTTACGATGGAAACGACTCCTCTCCCACCTGCGGCACGCAGCGCACCTCGTCCACGGGAACCGACAGCTACCTATCTGCCCCCAGGAGCACGTAGCACACATCACTATGTGGAGCGTAGGCCCAGGAAAAGTGACGTCTGGCGTGATCACGAGCGCAGGCCTCTGTGTTTTCATTGTGGGGAAGCGGGTCATCTGTACAGATTCTGTCCTTACCGACAGGCTGGATTAAGAGGCTTCTCGTCATATGCACCGTGCCCCCGAAACGGCGAACGACCAGCGGAGATTGAGGAGTACTTGTCGACGCGCCAGAACTCGCCAACTCTACGCCAACACCGGTCACGGTCACCATCGCCTATGCGCTACCGGTCATCCAGCCCCCGTACACCTTCAAGGCAGCCTGGTCATCGCTCTCCAAGTCCACACCCGGAAAACTGAAGCAAGCGACCTGTGGAGGTGAGGCCGCTGATAACGTCAGTTACGAAGATCCTCCAATTTGGTTTGAGGGTGATGACGGTGTATTTCCGGTAGATGGGTGCAGCAACGAAAACGTTACTTCAGATTTGCGGTTGAGAATGGAAGGATGGGAGCTGAATGCCTTAGTCGACACCGGTGCTGATTATTCAGTGATAAGTCACAAGATGGTGAAAAAGCTGAACAAAGTTGTGACACAGTGGAGCGGATCGCAGATACGCACGGCAGGCGGTCACATTATTACGCCCCTTGGCAGATGCACTGCAAGACTTGATATACGGGGCTTTATTTACGTGGCCGATTTCATTGTGCTGCCAGAATGGTCAAGAGAACTCATTATAGGAATGGATTTTTTGCGAGCTAATGGCGCCGTAATTAACCTGCGTAGGTCCAGCGTGTCGTTTTCGACTGAACGAGCTATACCTGTGGAGGAATCTGAGGAACGACGCCCAACTGCTCTACACGTTGTTCATGATGACGTAACTGTGCCGCCACGCTGCAGTATAATGGTGCTCGTAGAAAATGATGCATTGTACAACCGCGAAGGCATAGCGGATACAAATGTAGGACTGTTTTTGAACAAAGGTGTCGGCGTAGCTAGGGGTCTTGTTCACTTGACGAATGGCCGTGCAGATGTCCTACTCACAAATTTCTCCAATGAGCTTCCACACATCGCTCAAGGCACGGCTATCGCCTATTTACACGACTTCTGTATGGCGACTGAACTATGCAGCTTAACGACATCAACCACTCGACCCGTGGCCTGCAACATCGACACATCCGTGACCGTCAATCAGAGCCTTCCGGACAGTCAGAAGAAACAGATTTACGCCTTGGTAAAAGAATTCTCTGATTGCTTTTCAAGTACCTCGAAGGTCCAGCGCACGTCAATCACGAAACACAGAATTATAACGCAAGACGACACGAGGCCTATATGCCAGCATCTATATCGGGTGTCACAGAAAGAACGGGAAATTA
Source organism: Rhipicephalus annulatus (assembly GCA_013436015.1). Taxonomy (NCBI): domain Eukaryota; kingdom Metazoa; phylum Arthropoda; class Arachnida; order Ixodida; family Ixodidae; genus Rhipicephalus; species Rhipicephalus annulatus. The sequence goes on along the minus strand of WOVY01011858.1, from coordinate 800,971 downwards.
TCAAGAAGCAAGTGGAGGAGATGCTTTCTGATGATGTCATCCAGCCTTCGAATAGTCCATGGGCGTCTCCCGTAGTGCTCGTTAAGAAGAAAGACAACACACTTAGATTCTGCGTCGACTACAGAAAACTGAACAGTGTAACTAAACGAGATGTCTACCCCTTGCCACGTATCGACGATACACTAGATCGGTTGCGATCCGCAAAGTTTTTCTCCTCCTTAGATCTGAAAAGCGGATATTGGCAAATAGAGGTCGACGAGCGGGACCGTGAAAAAACGGCATTCGTAACACCAGATGGCCTCTACGAATTCAAAGCGCTTCCATTCGGCCTCTGTTCCGCACCAGCGACGTTCCAGCGAATGATGGACACTGTCCTCGCCGGATTGAAATGGCAGTCATGCCTAGTGTATTTGGATGACGTGGTGGTATTCTCTGCAACGTTCGACAAACATCTAGAGCGACTACGCACAGTATTGGAAGCCATCCGGTCAGCGAAATTGACAATCAAACCCGAAAAATGCCACTTCGGCTTCGAAGAGCTGCGATTCCTTGGACATGTCATTAGTTCCGAGGGTGTTCGTCCCGATCCCGAAAAGACAGCCGCTGTTCAGAGGTTTCCTACACCCAGAGACAAAAAGTCAGTACGTCGATTTTTGGGTTTATGTGCCTATTATAGACGATTTGTGGAAAACTTCTCGAAGATTGCGGAACCTCTTACAAAACTGACAAAAGACGACGTGCCCTTCACGTGGGAAAGCGAACAACAGAAAGCTTTTGACGAATTAAGGAAACAACTACAGGGTTCACCAATACTTGCCCATTTTGATGAGACAGCCGACACAGAAGTCCATACCGATGCCAGCAATGTCGGCCTCGGCGCCATCCTTGTCCAGTGGCAAAATGGTCAAGAGAAAGTGTTAGCCTATGCCAGCCGCAAACTATCAAAAGCTGAGGCAACTACTCTGCAACTGAAAAAGAGTGCCTCGCAGTCATCTGGGCCATAAACAAGTTTCGACCCTACCTTTATGGTAGACCGTTTAGAGCTGTAAGTGACCACCATGCTCTATACTGGCTGGCAAATCTCAAGGACCCGTCAGGTCGACTAGCAAGATGGAGCCTTAGACTGCAGGAGTATGATATTACGGTCGTGTACAAATCGGGAAGGAAACACAGCGATGCCGACTGCCTGTCACGCTCTCCCGTCGATCCAAGTGTACCTGAAGAGGAAGACTTCCCGTTTCTAGGCGTTGTCGACACATCCAAAATCGCTCAACTACAACGAGATGACCCGGATTTGCTGGCACTTATACAACACCTGCAGGGTCTCGACGTTCAAGTCCCTCGCATATTCTCCAGAGGGCTCTCCGCGTTCTGCCTTCGAGGAAGTGTCCTTTACAGGAGGAACTTCGAACCTAATGGTGAAACGTTTTTACTAGTCGTGCCCACAGCCATGCGAGAGGAAATTCTGCACGCATGCCACGACGAGCCAACATCTGGACACATGGGTGTGAGCCGAACATTCGCCAGGATTCGCCTGAAATACTATTGGCCTAAGTTGCTCGCATCAGTGCAGCGCTACGTGAAAACTTGTCATCAATGTCAACGGCGCAAAACTCCACCCGTAAAACCAGCCGGCCTTCTCCAGCCAATAGACCCTCCAGATGCCCCATTCCAACAAGTCGGCATGGACTTCCTAGGACCTTTGCCGACATCGCGTGCAGGCAAGAAATGGATAGTCGTAGCCACAGACTATCTCACCCGTTATGCTGAAACTGACTCTCTATACAGTGCGACAGCTGCCGAAGTCGCCAAGTTCTTTGTGAACAACATAGTGCTCAGACATGGTGCGCCCATCGTCGTTATTACGGATCGGGGCACCGCATTTACCGCAGACCTAATGCAATGCCTGATGCGCATGACAAATACCGATCACAGAAGAACAACGGCGTATCACCCTCAGTCAAATGGCTTAGCCGAACGCCTCAACAGAACTCTGACCGACATGCTATCGATGTATGTTGATGTTGGACATAAACAGTGGGACGAAATATTACCCTACGTAACATTCGCATATAATACAGCCGTTCAAGAAACAACCCACTTTGCCCCTTTCGAACTAGTATTCGGCCGAAGAGTGACCACCCCGCTGGATGCCATGTTAACACTACAGGACGAAAGCAGCTATCCACCTGACTTAGATGACTTCTTGCAAAGAGCCGAAGAAGCACGCAAATGGCAAGATACCGAATACGCCACCAACAGCACGTAGATTCTAGTCGCTACAACAAGCGACGCAGTGACACACTTTATCATCCCGGTGACAAAGTGTGGATATGGATACCAGTGCGCCGCCGCGGACTTTCTGAAAAGCTTCTTTGCCGATACTTCGGCCCTTATGAAGTACTCAACCGTATCAGCAACGTCACTTATGAAGTTAGATCCGCTGGACGCGTGAGTTCAAGACGCCGCAATCCCACGGAAGTGGTCCACGTAGTCCGCATGAAGCCCTATCATGACAGATCGTCGAAAAACGAGTGAGAGTGCGCGTGTATCTTTTCACTGTCTTAAGCATCGGGACGATGCGTCTGAGGAGGGGGGCAATGCTGCGACAGGTTCGCCACATTCAAGTAGCCCGCCACAATCATCGTCACCAGCACCAGCAAGACCCGGCTCGGCTGGCATGCGCCACGCGTTCGTACGTTGAACAACGAGGAAGAGGAAGATAGTCGGATCTGTGCCACTCGGCTACTCGAACTTGACGACCATAATTTTTAGAATCGTGGGCACAAGTTCGCCCTAATAAAGACGCTTGTTTTTTTAACCTGTCGGCGTCAGCATCGCTACAATATTCAACCAACAAGGAACAAGCAATTCGGTTACAAATATTCTGACAAAGCCTTTTCGAACCTTTGAAATATCTATGTTCGACTATGTATTGAGGTAATTGATTCCAGTCATCGATGCGATGAACAAAAAACGAATACTTGAATAAATCTGTTCTGTAGCTAAGTGGTGTGATATGTTTCGAGTGTTTTGTTCTGGATTTGGTAAATGGCTGTAGTGCGATGTGTTCCCTTAGGTGAACTTTGTAGTCTCCATTGAGTATGTAAAGAAAGTATATCAGTCGATTATTTTGCATTTTTCGTTTCACCGTCTATAAACCGGCTCTGTCTCTAAGCTCACTAATAGACTGAGTTCTGGAATAGGAGTTGAAAATGAACCGTAAAATTTTGTTTTGTATAGCTCACATTTTAATGCATTTGTTTTGGTTTATGGTTCCCATAGATGACTGGCGTAGATGAGTACTGGAAGAATAGTCATTTTTATACGCCATTGTTTTAGCTTCCGGGGTGGCATCGTAAAGTTTTCCTCGTAACGACTAAAGTTTACGCATGGCTTTATTGCAAACACTGTCAACATGCATGGACCACTTCAAGTCATGTGCAAGATGAACACCTAGATACTTAACATTTTTTACTTCAGTCAGAAGTGTGCCTTTAAGGCTGTAAAAAAGGACAACGGGTCTTTTTTACGTGTCATGCGTATGAAGAGAGTTTTTGATGCATTCAGTTCCATTTGCCATTCGTCGCACCAAAGACTAATTTTTTGTAAATGGTTATCAAGCTCCAGCTGATTGTCAGTGGAGCTTATCTTCGCATACACAATGGGGTCATCTGCATAATGTTTTATAGCTATTTGCTGAGAAAAATCGGCACCCATGTCACTGATATAGATAGAGAAAAGTAAAGGGCCTATTACGGACCCTTGCGGCACGCCTGATTTGACTGGTTTATTGGTGCTGGAGACATTATTTAATTGAACAAATGGTTGTCTATTTGACAAATATGCCTCTATCCATTTGAATAGCTGACGGTCACCAGTCAGACAAGACAACTTTTTAAGCAACTTTCTGTGAGATATTTTATCGAATGCTTTTCGTAAATCAATAAATATGATGTCTACTTGACCTTTTTCATCTAAACATTGACAAATTTCATGCGTAACCTCAGTAAGAATTGAAATTGTGGAATACCCTTTGCGAAACCCGCGCTGATTATTACCTAAAATACAGTTTTCTTCTACAAACTTCATGAGGTGAGTAGTCGAAATGTGCTCCAGTGTTTTCCAACAAGTACTTGTCGAGGAATTTGGTCGTAAGTTCGTGACGTCATATTTGGAACCCTGTTTACGGATCGGTATTACCTTGGCACACCTCCAATCTATTGGAACGTCACTGGATTAAAGTGATTTTGTGAAAATGTCCAACATATAAAATGTCCATATAACTTGAGCCAAAAAATTGAGAGTGGAAGGCACTTGGAGGTGAATTGAACCAAACGCATACTACTCGCGCTATCCTGTAGGTACTCAGGCAATTTTTATTTCTCACAATATTAAAAAGTTAATAATTCCTAATGACCTATTCAAATTTTTATTATGGGCTGGAAACCCAAAATGTCAACACTGATATGTACAGCACTTTCAGAAACCATTGACTAAATTGTTTCCTGTACGATAGGTCTCCCGCACTTATTTTTTCCACCTTATAAGGAAAGCCCGCGAAATGTGTAAAGAAGCCGTGCGATGGACCGCGAGTGCACTGCTAATAGTGGTGCTATAGGCTTTTTTTACAACGCGGAAAAAAATAACCAGCATGAGACGTATTGTACAGGAAACAATTTAGTCGGTTCTATATCTCAGTGTTCATATTTTGAGTTTCCAGCACATAATTTAAAAAAAAAGGTAATTCATAATTTCCGCTCATTTAATATGGGGAGAAAGAAAAAAATAGCCTTAGTATCTACAGGCCACTGCGAGTAGTACGCGTTTGGTTCAATTCCCCACTGAAGTGTCTTTCATTTTCAAATTCTTGGTTCAAGTTATGTGTGACAGCCTGTATATCTCACACTTTCCTCTAGCAGTGCTCTTACTCGGCGGGGTGCTGTCCCCCTCTGGAAATAGTGAAGTGAAGTAATGCATCGATCCCATGGCCGCTGGGATTAGCTCGTGCGACGCCTCGTTGCTGCACGTGCATTCAATTCGGCACGTTTCTAATGGAAGAAATTAAATTTTGTCAACGCCTTGCCACACCGCAAGGGATTGACCACAGCCCAAGCATCAGCGTCGTTCATTGCGTCTATTCATACTAACGATAGGTCAGCGACGCGCGCCTGCTTTGCCTAGCTATAACAACACGTTCACCGCTTATGCAGGGGGCGGGAACTCCCGATACCTCCCGTATTCGCTCTCGGCGGCGGTAGCGCCGACTTTTCCATTGGCGGTTGCCGGGAATCCTACTAGATGTAGAACAAGAACAGATGATGTCCCTCATGACGTCACTGGTGACGTCTAGGAATAGAAAGAAAAGAGAGAGCAGGAGGGTTGCCGCGGAAACCCTCCTTTCTAATTTTTCATTCAAGCGGAAAGCACTCGTACCTTCTTCCAGGTGCGCTAGCCGCTCGGGCGATGTAGCCATTCATAAAAATTTCTTATTCTTTTCTTTATTTTGATTTTGTTCGCGATTTCTGAAAAGGGGAAAGTAAAGCTGACTGATATATCAGTAAGACAAAACTCAATCGTCACAACTGAAATGAACCTATTTATTGCAGGTTTTGTATAAAAAACAGACATACAAGTAGCGTGAAAGTGTCGATATATAAAAGCAGGTATAACTTGCAACTGACATACGGCTATTATGAGCAAACTTTGAACCCAGAATATCCTAACCAATGCAAAAATGATTAGCATTCGCGAGTATGAAACGTTGTATTCAACTCAATCACGTTTGTTATGACGACACGCACAGGTTTCTTACCAAATTTGTGTACCGAACGATACTGCAGTTCACAGGCACGGAGAGGCCTGAAGCGATCAGAAGTTTTCCGAGAAAGGAAGTCGCTGGAAAAAATCTCAGCATATCCAAGCACTGAATGATGATGAGTGGGGCGAAGCGTCCATCCGTCCGTTCGTGCATCCATCCGTCCGTCTAACCATGGGTTGATCTGTTCATCCCGGCGTCTGTCTGTCTGCATGTTCGTCCGTCTAGTGAAAACTACAAGTACCATCATCTCGCATCTTTCATCATGTTGTCATGGGGTAGTGACGTGGACGAATGGAGAACACTGCGAGTCGAATAATAAACCGTTTGTTTGGTCGAACTTGTGCTTATTAAACGGAAAGTCTTATTGCATTTTCGCACTGATAGCGGTGAACGGAGCGTCGGCCGTCGATCAACTGACAAGCGGCGAAGTGCGTCAGCATTTATACGCGTGCCATCTGCTATTCTAGCGTTATCGCTGTAGTGGTGACATAGGTTTCAAAATAATCTTTAATGTTCGCGAAGTGGGCGTAATTTTAACAAAACGATCTACTACGGCCTCGCACCTTCTCGAACAACGTTGGCATGGTTTGCGCTTAACGTAGTGTAACGAGGCGATAAAAAAACTTGAGCAAAAGAACGTGGCAATGTATTCATTACATACAGGTACCGCCATCTAGCGGGCATTCCAAGAACTAAGCGAGAGATGGCTACCAACCCCATACATCAAGAACACACGACCCATGGCTTAAGGAGCTTCGATATTCCAAGAACTAAATTAGGAGTGGCTGACTTGATTGATATGTGGGGTTTAACGTCCCAAAACCACTATATGATTATGAGAGACGCCGTAGTGGAGGGGTCCCGAAATTTAGACCACCTGGTGTTCTTTAACGTGCACCCAAATCTGAGCACACGGGCCTACAACATTTCCGCCTCCATCGGAAATGCAGCCGCCGCAGCCGGGATTCGAACTCGCGCCCTGCGGGTCAGCAGCCGAGTTTCTTAGCCACTAGACCACCGCGGCGGGTCAAAATTAGGAGTGGCTACCTATTACATACATCGAGGACGCATAACCCACTGCTTAAGGAGGTTCGCCCCTAAAAGTATATCTCCTGGGGAACACCCGCTTTCTTGGGTATGTGCCACCGACGGTTACAAACGATAACAGGAGACGAATGTGTGACACCATGAGGAGCTTCGCCCCTAAGGCTATTTCTGCAAGTTCATTTGTCTTCGTCAGGGTAACAGCATTGCCTAGACGAAGAAAAGCTCGTTTGTCAAAACTTTGTCTCCACGACATATTATGTAATACTATTAAAAGCATTTAGTCCATCACGTGTACTTGTTTGACACTACTAGAAGTAAAGACTCACAAATTTTCAAACCGCTTCTACAAGATTTTTCGTGAACAGGAAGCTACCTATAATTACTTGACATGATGTGAATACACGCCGAAAGTAAAAGAAACTAAAGCTATGTAGCCAAGCCAACACGAATTCAAGCATTTCAATAAATGCAAATGCCTGACAAGAGCTTGGTTACCGTCTTCACCAATTAGTCAAGCGACCCTGCACTTCCGTCAGTCCAGTAGTCGGGCTTGCAAAGAACAGCGTTTGATTATATGCGCTCATGCAAAATCAATACCTGCTCAAATAATGGGTCTGAATTCATCATGCCCACCCGCTGCCTTTAGAAAACGCTGAAGAGCCTTCGCAGAACTAAAAATCCTCGTGTTAGCAGATAGCAGAGCCACGCAAAACATGTTTTGCCCGATTAAGCTATCTTAGATGAATGCATGATCGGCTTGTCTGGCGTAGCTCACTGTGGCTTCCGTTCTCTGCCCGCCACAACTTGCTGTCGTTATCTTTCCCACAGTTCACACGCCAACCAAGCAAGATAACTGATCGCAATCGAGCTACTAATATTGCTGAGTGAGGGGCAAGCAGGAGCGGATGCAATCGCTACAAACGCAAGTCAATCAATTCCCGCACTTTGCCGGATTTAAAATTCACAAAATAAGGAATAAGAAAAAATATATAAACGTAATAGAAGTTCTTTACAGGAGTATCGATTTTTTTTATTTGATAAACTTGGGAAAGTCAGTATATACGAGCATTCACACCAACCTCACTCTGTTCAACCGCATTTTAGGATGACAGGCAACCACTACGAGCGTGCGTGTTCCTTGAAACGGAAACTGGCCCCGAGTTTCCGGGGCCTGGCATTCTTATGCTAGCCCTGAGAAAAAAATGCGGCTGGGCCCGTTGGCAGACACGACGCGTGTTGCGTTTCCCTCAAGTCTGACTGTGGTCTATCACCATTAACTACTACAGTTATCACAAAGGCTTGTTCATTCATTGATCATTGTGAAACCTTTTTTATATAATGTACAGGACGCATTCAACTACTTCTGCAATGACACACTTTACTTTAGTGTTTATCGATTCATGTGGCGGAAGCATCAACCATGCTTTTTGTAGGACCGTTCGTATGAAACTCGAGATTTTCGGGGCGTACACATGCCTGCGGTTCACTAGGTAGGCCGCACAACCACTAATGCCAGCGCGTTAATTTAGCTGTGCTGCCAATTACTAATGACAGCGCGTTCATTTGCTATGCAGCCATTACGATATGCCGTTCGGTGCAACATTTTTCATAGGCTTTGTTTGGCTTGGTGTTTACAATTTTCATTTGTCTAACCGTCCCAGAGCAACTCTGGCTATGACCGACACCATAGTGGAGGCTTCATGATAATTTGGCCATGTGGAATTCTTGAATGGGCATCGACATCTCATACCACATGGACATTTCGATAGATGTGACTGCTGCGGCCAGTATCAAATCTGTGTCTTCCGGGTCAGCAGTCGAGCGCCGCTCCGACTGAGCCATTACAGTCACCTGTTTCATAAACGCCGAACAGAGCAGTCCGATAACCGAAAAAAATCACGTCCAACCACTCCGTACAATGAAGCTGATACGTTAACCAGCGAAGCTAATACGTGCGACCACAAGTGGTTGCAGACGTCACAGCCAAAGCCAAAGTGACACTAGAAAAACTCCAGCCGAATGCGGGCGTTGGCCCCGGCCATTGCCAAGTCGACGCTGCACTGCCTGCAACACCGCTTCCTCGGCTCGCCGTTGCCCCTTCAATTTGGCCGGGAAGACTGGCAGATCTTCAGTGTGCAGTTGCTTGTGCTTCGCCAACTGGACCTCTTCTTGTGCACGGACTGCTGCACTGGCCCGGTGAACATGACTTCTCTAAGATTGTTCTTGGAAAGTTGTCAGCTGTTTGGGCGTTCGTACGGTCTATGACCTCACCATGTGGAAGTTGTAAGTTGAAACTGCTACGCTCGAGCTCAGTGGCATAACTTCGGAGGGATGAACGACGTCACTGACGTCGTAACCATTGGAACACGTGCTTGGGTAGGACGCAGAGAGTGACTTCACTTACAGCGCAGCCAATGGCGCGCGCGCTTGGGTGTCACGTAGTGAACGTCGCAACTGACGGCGAAGCCTATGGAGACCCTTATCGATACTCGTGACGAACGCTTTTTCTTTTCGCCTAGCCATACAAAACCTTCGCTGTGAAAGATTTGTCTGGGCATTTATATTTGTGACTTGGTAATTATCACCATTCTCAGTCTGCGTTAGTCCACTTCAATACGAAGGCCTCTCCTCAGTGATCTCCAGCTTACCATATATCCTGTGCGAGCTGGTTTCATTTTATCCATTTGAACTTACTAGCGTTGTCACTCCATCCAGCTCCCCGACTGTGTTTTTCATCTCTTAGTAACCAATATCTTGCTCTTGTTGTTGACTGGTTGTCTGTTCTACGCATCACGTGACCAGCCCAGGTTTATTCTTTTTCTTTAGATGTCAGCTAGAATATCTGCAACTCCTGTCTGTTTAATTAACGATTCTGTCGCCCTCTAATCTCTCAATGTTATTCCTATCATTCTACGCTGCTTTTCACACTGTGGGGTCTTCAGCTCTCGCTCTAGTTGTTTTGTTATTTTCAGGCTTTGATTGATATGTGGGGTTTAACGTCCCAAAACCACTCTATGATTATGAGAGACGCCGTAGTGGAGGGCTCCGGAAATTTAGACCACCTGGGGTTCTTTAACGTGCACCCAAATCTGAGCACACGGGCCTACAACATTTCCGCCTCCATCGGAAATGCAGCCGCCGCAGCCGGGATTCGAACCCGCGCCCTGCGGGTCAGCAGCCGAGTGCCTTAGCCACTAGACCACCGCGGCGGGGCTATTTTCAGGCTTTGTGATACCTACTTACAGAGACCCATGCATTACTTCAGAATAATAGGTGTAGCAAAAAAAAGAGAAAAGGGATGACGTGACGACCCGAGATAACAAACACGGGTGCCAGTTCGTAAGTTCACTTCGTCGCCGTCCTTTTTGTGCCATATACCTATTTTTTTGAAGTAGTAAACCGACACTAACAGCTCGGCAACAAACCTTATTGATATGCAAGCCTATCTAGACTAACGAACGGCCTGCCCTGCACACAACTTATCGTTTGGTCGAGCCGGTTACACGCTAAGCTATGTGTATCAGCCTGCAAATAAGTGTAAAAGTTGAACACGCCTAATTTGCACCATAAATTTCGATACTACTAAAAGCGAGAGTGAAGCTAATCAGAAAGCTTGGTAAAACCACCGACCTTTGAAAAGAGGAATATACAATAAATTCAGATTAGCGCCTCTGCCCCTTTCTGAGTTTGGTGATTTTTTGAGCAGGTCAAACAGGCAAGCGTTGATTATCTCGCTTCAGTTAGGCAAGACTAAAAGGACGACATCTTTTTATTGCAACGAAACTATTTGCCGGTACCTTTGTGATATCATCGGGTCCCATGGCGTTGTTGATTTTTCCTGAACAGCATGCAGACGCCATACAACACTATGGAAAGGCACCATGTGGTGTAAGTTTCCCTGATAACATTCTCGTTACCAAAAAGAAGCAAAATAAGGGCCCGAAACTTTAGCTGCCTCACGTCTACAACATTTGTTACGAATTTACTGACAATGAAGCCCTCAGCCGATACTAATATATGCAATCGGTTACTGAAAGGCGTGAAAAATTTGCATTAATTTCTGCGGCGGTGTCTGTGATATGCTTCATCTACAATAATATTATTACCGCTTTAAGGATTAAAAAAAGGCTAAAAAGTATCTACATGGTGGGTTTCTAAGAGATTGTGCTAAAAAGGCCATCTGCATTGCTTGATTCATTGCCCTTTAAATCTGTCAGTAAGCTTTAGTAAATGCGAACAAAGAAAGACTACATGCCATTCTTTCATATTTTCTCTTGCTGTACTATAAGCAGGCGAGGCAAGCGAACGTGCGTACGCGTGTGTCCATGTTAATTGATTTGAAACGCTTAGCTAATTATTCGGATATTCCCACATCCTTATTGGTGTAAGTCATGTAAAAACTTTCTTGTATTTAAAACCTGTGATGTGCTGGTCTATGTGATTCGTCTTTTTTAAAATTTTACGTTTCTTTCTTAGCTGTACAAACGAAATAAGCGCAATCATGGAGAGTGGTGCGTTAGAGAATTTTCAAAGCGAGAGGACGTGTTTTGCTCGTTCTGCTCTTGCCGGCCTGTTTTGCTTTTTCCCCACCACTTCGTGCCTCCGTGCGCGTAGCCTTTTAAAAGGCTAATCATGGAGGCCAGAAGGAAGCTTGAGGACTTCCTCAGGCACATGAAAAAAATTGGCTGGTTGCCGCCTGCACTAGATTACAGCTTCTGGAAGTGGTGCGAGAAGAGCAAGAGCAGCAGCGCGCTTCATAAGGAAGGAACTCCACAAGAATGAAGTGATTGCAACCTAACCGCGCACTCGGGCGAAACTACAAAACGTTGTACATGAGTCCCAGCAGGAACAGGCGGCTGCGAAGGCCGCTCACGCCAAACAGCCGGAGCTGACCATGCCGACTACTTCAAAGAAAAAGGAGAAGACGAAATGGAAGGTGGCGACATGGAACAAGGGAGCCACGCGGAAGCTCGCAGAAGTTTACCCTCGAGCTGACACCACTAACACTACCACCTTGTTAGTTTACAGCTCTTCGTAGGAACACTACACACCAGTCTCGTCTCGCGCAACAACGGATACGAGCGACCCAAAAGTAGAAGACGCTCTGTGCCTCCCCGCCCTCTCTCTGATCATTTTTCCCCTGCCGACCACCGAAGTTCACGTGACATTGGTGCCCGAGCAAGTGGCCACTGCCTCGTCCACGACAGTGGGGAAACGCAGGGGCACAGTTATCTATAGACCGGTCGGGAACAAAAAAAATCCTCGCCGCGTCTAGCGACGTCGTGGCTTTTCTCGCCAAATTTCCCGCCACCCAAAGCGTCCACATCAATTTTCAGCGCAACCATGTTGCCGTGGACATGCAACCATTTGCAGACCCCTCGCGGCTTCTCGAAGTTCGGAGTATCTGCTCCAACAACGTCAAGTACAAGTTCCTCGAGAACGACGGCTTGCGTGGGCGTCGTATGCGGGGTTCAATTGGACTAAGACGCCGCCGACATCGTGGCAAACATCGCCTCGGCCGTACCGCTCGTCTATTGCGTGATCCATGGCAGGTGCCTCACTATCACCTTTGAGGGAACCACCAAACCAGTGGAGTGTTCCTCTTCAAACTGCGCAGGCTGGTCCGGCCGCGTCTGCCTCGTCCCCTGAAGTGCATGAGCTCGTTGCGGCCGTTTCAGTCACGTCACTAACACCTGATCGCTGAATGAGCACTGCCTCCGGTGCGGTGGTAGCCCCCCGAATGGACCGTGCCCCTTAGTGCACCCACGCTGCACCAACTGCAGTGGCAAACATTCAGCCAACGTTATACCCACCACCCCACCGATCCCTCAAAAATTTTCACCAAATATTATGGCGTCGCCTTCAGACCCGCACCCTTCTCTCCCCCTATTTTCTTTCCCGCATTTACCCGGGAGCGTACGCCCCGTCCTGTGCTCAATGCACTCACCCCCACACTACCCTTACCCACATTCTCATGGAATGCCCGGCGGACCCTCCCCCGCGGGGCCCGGAGCCACTGACCACATGGGAGGAATGGGAGACCTTGCTGCGCTCGACGGACCGGCCAAGCAGAAAATCGCCACTGACCGGGCCGCCCACGTTATAGAACTGCATGAACTCATGAACGCATAGCGCAGTGGGGTCGTGCGGGGACCCTGGGACGTAATTGCCCAAATCCCTTGGTCTAATAAAGTTTTACCTCCTCCTCCAGCCAACGAGCCATGCTGCCCCTCCAGGCAAATCCAGCGCAAGCTTTGGAGAAAGCCAGGACCGCCGTCAACAACATCGACAAGCGTGGCAGCTCGGCGGTCGTGAAGCGTCGCTGCTTTCGCGACACAGTCGCCGGTGGTGACCGATCAACGTCGGCAAACAACCCCCGCCCTGCTACGGGTGCGTCTCCATCCTCTTCGAGCACGATGACCCCACCACTGCCTCCCTTGGATATGACGGCTCCCGAGGTCGACCTGAAGGACACGGTAATTGTTACACTAGCGACGACAATTCGTGCAGCGCCTGTGATCTTGCCGGTTGACTCTCGGGTCCGTGGATTGTGTATCGCGGCTCTCACTGCGCATTAAGCCATCGTCCCGGCAAGTTAGACGGCTCGATTACTACATCGAGGCCATCTGGACTCCCACCCATGAGCTCATCTGAACTTTAATTTTTTCGTGCCTAGGCCACGCGCCCTGGCGAGTGATTCGCGTGCTCTCGTCTTATAAATGCACCATTTCGGCACACCAACGTCTTTTTCGGCGAATGTTTTACCCGGCCTGCTCGGCGGCTTCTCCGTGCGGTTGCGTGTTGCGGTGGTTCGGGTGCGCACCGAGGTAGGCGGAGCGGATGTGTCCTACTTTTCCCCTCTTTGTCATTCTTTTGCTGTTTCCTTCCTATCCCCTCTTATTACCACTACCCCATTCTTATGCCGACCTCTTGAGGTGTCATCTTAAGGTTAGACAGTTACGGGCGGGATTTTTTTCTTCTCCTTTTCAAAAGCACTCAGCGATGTTACGCGCACAGGAACATAAAAAAAGTAAACGGCTCGCCGAAAGATGAACTACGTCGGCGCCAGAAGCTCTATTTGAATAAAAACACGCATGGCTTATAAGCAAACATTTCTTACGTTAGGAAGTGCACAAGTGGTTTTTTTTCGTATAAGTTAACTTTTGGTGTTTTTCATAAGGGGTTCTTTTTGCTACCATTCACGTTATGCAAAGATCCTCTTTTCGGAATTTCGTTAAACGCGGAAATGTTATTTTACACGACATATTCATAGTACAAAGTGCTGAGTCTACAGAAACAAAATTCTATCGTGAGACGATGAAAGATGTCTCGTTCGAAATTAACTAAAGGTGTGGTGGAAGAGGGAAAGGAATATTCGCTCCTTTTTTGAGAAGCCGGAAATTGAAGCCGACGACACCACCACGAATAGAGCAAGCACTTACTGATTATTGCATTAATTTTAGTTGGCATATATTTAAAACCTTTTAAAACGAGGCGCTGAGAAACAGCTTAGTTGTGTGTTTTTACATGTTTATGTGTGTGATTATCTGGTTTTATTATGTCATTTGCATCCTATGGCGTTCTGACAGGCTGTTTCTGATTCATTTTCTTTTTTTTCAGTCGGCCGTGGTGTCCGCGCCTCTAATGACTCAGATGCTGTAAATACTTTCCCAGTTTGTTTCCGCCCACCTGGAAATATTTTGGCTTATCACTGCCGCTGTCCAGTTAAGTCTTAACAAAAGCTGGAGGCTCTTGGTTTCCCTTGTCCTTATCAATGTTGAGCTGAATACTTTTCGTGAGTGCCGGCCCCATTTTAACTGGACTGCCCTACAGCGCTTCCTATCGCAGAGCCAGATGTCAGCGACTAGGGAACCGTTCGCGTGTCAGACGAGGTCAGCCATGGTGCCGCTACTCCATGCAGTTAGCTTTTCATTTTCACCCCTGCCCTACCTTTCCATACCATACCACTGTGATATGCCCATAGGCCAGCCGTAACACTGAATGGATGGATGGTATGAGCGTCCCCTTTTTAACAGGGCGTTAACATGTGTGCCACCTAGCTCGCAAGAGAAAAAGTCACACCTTTCACGCAAATGCGAAGCAATGACCACGATAGCAACAAATTGGAAGGTCACGTGCATAATGGCAAGTAGATCGAAGCACGGCCCGCGTTTCTCATGCACAAATAACGCATGAAACGTACTCACAGGTACAGATGAACGCTAATAAGCGTCTCAGTTACTTTGCTGTGTCTGAAAAGCGCGCCCTTTTCGCAAACGGATACTGTGCAATGATTGCAGTGCTCTTTGTGTGCCCGGTATCTACAACAGAATCGTTTCATTGAAAGCCCAAGACCAGCCAAGACGTATGATCCCCCCAACTATGAGATAAGGGCGCGTGAGTGAGCGTCCACTCCACTCTTTTCGCTGCTCAAAGTATGCGTGGGAGATGAAAGCGTGCGCCGCCACGTCCTGATGATGTGGCGACGCGTGCTCATTGCGCACTTGCTGGTAATGCTGAAAACATGATAGTCCCCCCCCCCCTCCGAGACTCCCGTCACCAGCGGTAAGTGGTAGCTATAAATAGCTTGTGGTTTGAACGTGCAAGTAGGTGCTTCTCCGTGGCTCAGTAGTTAATGCCTCGCACTCAGGATTCTGAGGTCCCAAGTTCGGTTGCACGCGCCGGAGTCATTTTCTAGATTATTTTTCTTTCTTCCGTTTACATATATGTAGATAAGTATTCATGTACGGTGAGTGACGGTGACGTCGATGTTGACGCCGACGCCGGCGGCAAAATCCAGCCGAGAGTGTCCATATAATTGCTCTTGAAACAAAACGAAAGCAAGGGTGCCTTGCAAGGTGATACGAGCGTCTTGGGCCGACGGGTTATCTCCGTGCACATTCTATGGCGACCATGGCATGAATCCAGTGCGGAGAGCGTGTTAGCAGCGTTGGTAAAAATGGCCACAAGAATGCGCGTGGCGTCGAAAACACATGTGGGACATTTGTGGTGGTTATCAAAGAAACACCGCGTGCGAACACGTCAGTGCCGCCACTCAGTCTCAGGTCCCTAGATGAAACAAGTTTCGAAGACAGCATCACTCATTGTTCTCGAGTCGTCCTCCTCACTCTCTCGTTTACCCCTCTTTTTCTCCGCCATCCGCGTCTGTAATTGGTGCATTCCTTGAACGTGATCTTGCAAATGGTTGGTGGCGTTATTTATTATTACGCAAAAGGCTCAAAAAGAGTACGCATCTTCATATGACTCCAGTTGAATTCTGGCTGTGACGAAAGACAAAATCGTAGCCAGGATGTAAACTGAAAAAGAGGAGCGTTTCAGTTGGCGCCAAGTCAGCCAACCTAGTTTCACGGTGCTCGTTCAATGCAATACCCGAGTTTTTCAACAATTCTGGGTTGCCGTAAAACAACAAAAACTGGTTTTACTCTCTTCAACATACCGTGTGCTATCCGGAATGAAGCACGCCATGAAGTGTAGCTATGAAACATTTCACGCGAACGCTTGCCTGCAACTCCGTCGACGTACGTCGACGCGGATCTGCGAAGCAAGTTTATTTGCCAGTTTTTATTGAAACGCCAGGAGCGCGTCTAGTACATGCCAGTTGTTACAAATACTTGTGCGTATGCACATATACAGAGCAGCGGGAGGGTGTAATCAACGCACCTTAAGAACATTTCACGCTTGACCAGTTGACCAGAAAGCGGCTTAAAGGAACCGAAACGCACTGCTTCGGGACACCTCACCAATAGAACTCTCCCTTTTCAGGAAGATCCGCGCACCGCACCAGAATCACCTGGCATCACGATTGTGAAAATGGGCACATAAAACAAAAAAACTCGTCATCGCAGGGCTGCTAGTCAAGCGTTCGTACCAGTCTGACCATAGTTTTTTCTTGCGTGTGCACAAGCCGGCTGTATTCACTCGTCGCAACGTCACGCCCTGTGGTCACTCGGTGGATACAGGAAGAAGCGCGTGCAGTGTGTCAAATCACGAACAAAACACATTCAGAGAACTGTACTAGTTATAACTCGACGAACTAAAATGTACGACGCGAGACGCCGTGGCTAGTGGTGTAGGATATGGAACTCCACAACATTGCCAGTTGAGTAACGCACGTTCCGCTTGCTCTTATGTTGTCCCGTTTATGTCCATAAAGGTAACCGTTTATTCTACGACTAATTTGGTTCCATTCTGATGTATTTACATCTATTCACCATAGCAAATGAACCCAAACACTCGCTTTTTGATGAAAGTTTTGAACCTTCTAGGGAGCGCTCTGGCAACATAGGCGAGGAGGAAAGGGAAAGGTGTCGCTACCTTGGAAACGTGTTTAATCTAGGGACCTTCACTCAGTTCACATTGCAGCGACGTCAGCGTGATTACCGCCCTACCTTTTTGCCAAGTTAACATGCATTTCCCACAGATGTTATCGTAGGTGTTCGCCTCTTTCGAACAGGTTCTTTCGTTCCACTTGCAGTATGAAAACTTTCACTCTCGAAGGAAGTACGGGTGCACACGCAGCACTATTGTGCTGCTTGTTTCACTTCTAATAAATTAAACAGGGGGTCACCAGGAGTGACATATCTTAGCCCAGCCGCAACGCGTCTGGGATTGGATACGTCGTGAGTGCAGTGAAATCGAATTCGGGACATCGTAGCCACGTGATGATATCACTTTTACCTCCGCGAGCGTCTGTGCACAGTCTACGCGATAAAAGCTGATAGATCAATTGTGCCACTCGACGTGAGTATACTACTCGTCGGCAAGAGCAAACATGGTGGGCGTACCCGATCCTCACCGCGGACGTGTGTCAATCAAATTGATTGACTCATGAATGCAGATACAAACTAGTTCATTCTGAGAAGGCCCCAGTTCAACTCGTGATGGTCATAGTGCCAGTGTGACTGTCAAGGGTTTGATGCGGTGAACGCAAAGGGCCAGCTGTTTTGCATATAAAGTATTTTAGTCAGCTTGCACTGCTTTTGCAAGGCTGGAGCCGCAAGGCTGGAGCTGGAGCTTGGTTTGACGTAGCTTCTTTCAGTTTAATTTGGTCGTCTACTCTTGTGCTTGGTCGGCGTCGAAGTGAAGGCCACGTCAGTTCTGTCTTAATTTTATTGTAGTAATTGACTAAGGCTTAACGACCACTGGGCTGTTTTGTCTTCATAGATAAGGTTTCAAATAAATGATAATTATCTCGGGCACAATTTGCAACTGCATGTTCAGTATCGATTTACTAAACGTAATTCTATTGAGCACGATTATAATTGTCTTCATATTAGCAGCTAATTTAAATTACATGGCGTGATCATGACTAACGTTGTGTTAATTGGCAAGGATTAGTTAGCTCATCAACTAGCATGCTTTAGTTAGCCCGGCCTTAGCTTTACTTGACTTCATGAGCATGGTCTTATTAATATGAAGTGTAATCAGCTTGGTTCATGTGCGTAGCTACAGATTTTTTTCCGGAGAGCGCACCTCCGTGATTTCAAAAGGGGCACCCCATTGAAATTGTCATTTTTCGCTCTCTATGCCATTGCAAAAAAATTTGGGGCAGGGTAGCATGGGCCCGGTATGCCCTCCCCTTGCTACGCCTCTACCTTGGATTTACCATGACTTGGCGTAATTAGCTTGGTCAAAGCATGTCCTGGCCTATCTTGCCAAGTATACCATCCAGCCGGTTCTAGCGGACATTAGCCACTGGTGCTAGCGGATAATGACAACAAACAGACGCGCACCAGCTGATCAGCGCGCTAGAATGTATGACTTGCTATAATGATTAACACATTGTCTTAGGTTTAGCTGTGGTCGCGATGTTGTAAGACCCTCGGTAGGTACTAATGTTTGAGGCCAGCGTGCTGATTATTCTAAAAATGACTTAGTGCAGACAATTAAAGCTTCAAAATAAATTTTAACAGCCTGTTCCTTTAAAACATATTAAAACGAAATGTATCTGACACATTTATTGGAGGGGTGCACTTCTGCACTCATTGGAACAGCAAACAATCGAAAGAAGATACCTGGGTTAGAAAACATCGCCCAACTTAGTCGACTGTTGACTGGCAGAAACGTATTCAATAAAACGCAGTACGCTGAGGGGGGGATTTGACTTTCTCGTATTGTTGACTCATTCAAAAGGGGGTGTCGGCAGAGCTCGGAAATATCCCAAGTATCGCGACTTCGGCCAATCCTGCATAGCACGCCTCTCCTTGATATCTACTTTTCTGCCACCAATACTCTAACCGTCTCTTACATTCTTCTATCGCATACGTGTTCGGCTTTCTGTGGTTGTCCCTGAAACCCAAAGCCTCATGTAGGCTTGTGTCCACACATATACATGGGTGGATATCGCCACACTCAATGAGATTATGTTCTGCTATTTTCTTCGCTCCCCCATAGCATTTACATGGCTATTCTTTTTTAGTGAATCTAGCTCTATGATTACGCGTTCAACGCGACCTCGCTTCGCACAGTAAAGTGATTCCCCTTCAATTATGAAAAAAACCTCTCTCTCTTTATTTCCGGTAGTTACTGAGAGTTACTGAGAATTACTGAGAGTTACTGAGAGTTCCGGAGTTACTTCCCTTAGTTACTGAGAGCCAGCTTCTGTTCCATTGCTGTCATCTAATGAATCATTTCCGCCTCTCTGACTATTCGCCTAATGTTTTTTGTTACCATGTAACCCACACTGCCAGCCGTATATTTACTGGTGAGCCACCTAGCTAGTTCTTTTTCTCCACTTTGTGTCCGCGCTCTTCCTATACAATTACCTGAATACTATCCCTGCCGATCTATGCTCCTTCATTTTCCTAAGCCCCTCGTCAAATCTCATTTTGCTTTGAGCTCCCCTTATTTCAAAACCTCTTCATCCCACATCTCCCTTAACAGCCTCATTCGTGTTCCCGTGAGTGCCCAACGCGAGGCGTTCCACAGACCTTTGATTTACACCCATTCCTGATTCCACTTCTGACTTTATGCACAACACTGAGTTTCCAAATGTAAGCCCCGGAACCGTTACGCCTTTCCAAAGATCTCGAATCGCTTCGTACCCATTGTATCCGTGTAAATCTCAGTGCTCAGCTGTCTGCCACCACGTGGTTTCTTTATGGACCTTCCGCTCACCATTTAGGAGCTGAAGGCAGCACTCGCTTCGTGCAAATGTACCGCCGCACCAGGTCCTGATGAAATCTCCTACAGAGCCCCGTGTCACCTAGGTGAGTGTGCGAGAATAGCTCTGCTTCCACTATAATGATTGTTGGCTAGAGGGCACTGTCCCCTTAAGTTGTCGTCTAGTACCACTGCTAAAACCTGGCATGTCGCCATTGCAGCTCTCCTCCTATCACCCGATTACATTGGCTAGTTGCGTGAATAAAGTGATGCAGAGAATGATCTTCGGCCACCTGGAGTGGTACTTGAAGTATCATGAGATCTACCCAAATTCAATGGCTAGCTTTTGACGTGGTTGATCATAGATCGATAACGTCGTTCACCTACTCTTTTACGTTGAACACGAGAAAGGCCACTAGCGTCTTTGCGCCTCTCTGTTCCTTGACGTCAAAGGAGCCTATGATAACGTTACTCTTGAAGCCGTCCTTGCCGCATTAGAAGAGATTGGGGTAGGTGGCCGAATGTTTAGGTGGATACGCAGCTCTCTCCAAATGCGATCGTTTTTTTTTGTGAGTACGAAGGCCAGGAACTTCCCTGCACATTTCAGTTGTCGTGGCGTCCCTCAGGGTGGTGTGCTGAGCCTCATGCTATTCAATCAAACACTGATCGCTCTCCATACGCATCTACCAAACAATATTTGTATATCAACATACGCAAATGACATCTGCATCTGGACATCTGCGGTAACTCGCCTGCAGTTACGAGCGAGAATCCAGAGAGCTGCTACAGCAACTGCTTTGTACGTCCGCAATCCAGGCCTGGAAATTTCCTCCGGAAAGTGCGCTCTTCTGGCATTTACGCGCAAACCCATGTCGAATTACAAAGTGTCAATTAACGGTCAAAATGTACAATATCATCGATCTCACAGATGTCTGGGTGTCATAGTCGACAGAGACACATCATCATCATCAGCCTGACTACGTCCACTGCAGGACAAAGGCCTCTCCCATGTTCCGCCAGTTAACCCGGTCCTGTGCTTGCTGCTGCCAATTTATACCCGCAAATTTCTTAATCTCATCTGCCCACCTAACCTTCTGTCTCCCCCTAACCCGCTTCCCTTCTCTGGGAATCCAGTCAGTTACCCTTAATGACCAGCGGTTATCCTGTCTACGCGCTACATGCCCTGCCCATGTCCATTTCTTCTTCTTGATTTCAGCTATGATATCCTTAACCCCCGTTTGTTCCCTAATCCACTCTGCTCTCTTCTTGTCTCTTAAGGTTACACCTACCATTTTTCTTTCCATTGCTCGCTGCGTCGTCCTCAATTTAAGCTGAACCCTCTTTGTAAGTCTCCAGGTTTCTGCTCCGTAGCTAAGTACCGGCAGGATACAGCTGTTATATACCTTCCTCTTGAGGGATAGTGGCAATCTACCTGTCATAATTTGAGAGTGCTTGCCGAATGTGCTCCACCCCATTCTTATTCTTCTAGTTACTTCAATCTCGTGGTTCGGCTCTGCGGTTATTACCTGCCCTAAGTAGACATAGTCTTTTACAACTTCAAGTGCACTATTACCTATCTCGAAGCGCTGCTCCTTGCCGAGGTTGTTGTACATTACTTTCGTTTTCTGCAGATTAATTTTAAGACCCACCTTTCTGCTCTCCTTGTCTAACTCCGTAATCATGAGTTGCAATTCGTCCCCCGAGTTACTCAGCAATGCAATGTCATCAGCGAAGCGCAGGTTACTAAGGTATTCTCCATTGACTCTTATCCCTAAATGTTCCCATTCTAGGCTTCTGAAAACCTCCTGTAAGCACGCGGTAAATAGCATTGGGGAAATTGTGTCCCCCTGCCTTACACCCTTCTTGATTGGTATTCTGTTGCTTTCTTTATGAAGCACTATGGTAGCAGTTGATCCCCTGTAAAGTTCTTCCAGAATGCTTATATATACTTCATCTACGCCCTGATTCCGCAGTGTTTGCATGACGGATGATATTTCTACTGAACAGCAGAACAGGTACTCGGCTCTTAGTGAGGAAACCAACCTTAGCGTAGATACAATGAATGATAATCTGACGAGTATCATTACGGAGTGTGCAGTGGAAGTTGGAGGCAGGGTAGTTAGACAGGACACTGGCAAGCTTTTGCAGGAAACGAAGAACCTAATTAAGAAGCGTCAAATCATGAAAGTGTCAAGTACAACAGACAAAATAGAACTGGCAGAGCTTTCGAAGTTGATTAATAGACGTAAGGTATGCGATGTAAGAAGGTATAACATGGAGAGAATTGAACATGCTCTGAAAAATGGAGGAAGTGTCAAAGCATTGAAGAGGAAACTTGGGATAGGCAAAAGTCGGATGTATGCACTAAGGGACAAAGAAGGCAAAATAACTACCAATATGGATAGGATAGTTAAAATAGCGGAGGAGTTTTACAGAGATCTGTACAGTAGCCGAGACAACCACGACCTTAATACTATAAGAACTAGCAGTAACCCAGATTACACCCCACCAGTAATGATAGAAGAAGTCAGAAAAGCTTTGTAGAGCATGCAAAGGGGCAAAGCTGCTGGTGAGGATCAGGTAACATCAGATCTGCTGAAAGATGGAGGACAGATTGTGTTAGAAAAACTAGCCACCCTGTTTACGAGGTGTCTCCTGACGGGAAGAGTACCAGAGTCTTGGAAGAGCGCTAACATCATCTTAATACATAAGAAAGCAGATTACAAGGACTTGAAGAATTACAGGCCGATCAGCTTGCTCTCTGTAGTATACAAGCTATTTACAAAGGTAATTGCTAACAGAGTAAAGAAAACATTAGAATTCAATCAACCAAAGGAACAAGCAGGATTTCGAACAGGCTACTCAACAATTGACCACATTCATACTATAAATCAGGTAATAGAGAAATGCTCAGAGTATAACCAACCACTATACATAGCCTTCATAGATTACGAGAAGGCGTTTGATTCAGAGACACATCATGGAGCCCTCATGTATCGTATTTGAAAAAGCAATAGACAAGCATATGCCACCTTTTCAAGTTTCTCGCTGGAAAGACTTGAGGAATGCAGCCTAAAGCTGTGTTACGACTGTACAGGGTGCTTTTCCTTGGCTTTTTACGATACAGTCTGCCTGCATTATCAAACGCCAGCAAAACAAGTCGACGCATGATACAAAGCGTTCAGGCACAGGCGCTTCGAATATGTCTAGGTCTGCCTCAGGATGTCTCAACAATGGCGACTACAGCTATAGCCAAAGACCACCTCGTGCAGACGCATATTGAAATTGAAGCTTTGAGGACACACATAAGGCATGTG
This sequence comes from Rhipicephalus annulatus, assembly GCA_013436015.1. Lineage (NCBI taxonomy): Eukaryota > Metazoa > Arthropoda > Arachnida > Ixodida > Ixodidae > Rhipicephalus > Rhipicephalus annulatus. The sequence goes on along the minus strand of WOVY01011858.1, from coordinate 777,664 downwards.
GGCCGGACTCCCCATCACCACCTAGCCTCTCTACCAGTGGATAGACCTCATACTTCCTTTTGTCGAACTATAACTACACATGGTGACTTCCTACCAACTGGTTTTACGCCCGCGGCGAGACCTTCAATTCCTCCATGGTGCCTTAAACAGCCAGTCATCTACCTGAAAATACCAGACATCCAGAAAAAACGTGATTTCTGAATACCAGCCCTCAAGCAGCTCGCCTTACTTCTGCTGTACGAGAAGTACCAAGACTGCACCCACGTCTACACCGACGGCTCCGTCCTGCCAAACAGCTCAACTAACTGCGGCGGTCGTTATTCCAACGCACGCCACAACCATCAAATTCAGGACAGCTCATGCAACCACAACAACGGCAGCAGAGCTTCGTCGCGCTGCGCTGTGTTTCATTAACGACCAATGCACGCAACGGTGGACGATTTTCTGCGACTGCAAGGCGGCACTGCAGTCACTTCTGTCAAATCTACGCCGTGGTCCACACGAGCAGTTGGTATTTGAAACAGCAGAAATGCTTCACCATATAACAGAGAAAGGGCACCACGTTATATTTCAGTGGTTGCCAAGCCACTGTGGAATTATCGGTAACGAACGAGCAGATCAAGCTGCTCGTTCAGCCCATACAGAAGACAACGACCAGTCAATACCTCTCTCAAGGACGGACGCTGCTAGGAGGCTCCGCATGCTTGCTCGCCAACGCTCCATGGCTCTTTGGAATGAGCCTCTCTTTACGCATGCAAGATTACGATCCCTTGATCTAACGTTAAGCATGCAGCTTCCAACAAAAATTCGACGAGGCGACGCTACTGCTCTGTGCAGACTATGGTTGGGAGTCGCGTTTACCCGTGCGTACGCGTTCCGCATAGGTATGGCCGGCACCACCGCCTGTGCACACTGCGGAGACAAAGAAACGATTCAACACGTCGTGTGCGACTGCCCGGAATATAATCTAGAAAGACAATACCTTTCTAATACACTGAACAAGTTAGATGACTAGCCGCTGACAGAAGAAAGTATACTGCGCCATCGTCATGACTCATCTTCACAGAAGAAGGGCGTGCAAGCACTACTGGGCTTCTTGCGAACTACTGGCCTGTCGGAACGCTTCTGAGTGGACTGATTTTGTGTGTGTGCGTGTCCGTGTTTTTCTTTTACTTATTTTTTATTTTTCTCTTTCAACCCCCTATTCCCCAACCTCAGTGCTGGGTACATACCGGATACTAGCATCCGGTTAACCTCCCTACCTTCCTTTTTTTTCGTTTCTCACTCGCTTTCTCTCTCTCCCAGTGCTTCATTATTGCAGCATTCCTCTTTCCATTTGCTGCCAATGGTTCTTTCTGTACCTCAATATATCTATCTCCCTCATTTACCCACACTCCGAGGTGCTTGTACTCGCTTACCCTCGGTATTTCTTGGCCCTGTATGGAGACCGCCTGGTTTTAGAGATCATTGGATACTATCAAGGCATATTTTCTCGCACTTAATACTGCTTCTGAAACCTTGCCTTCCCTTCCGCACATATACCAGCCACTGTGTACCATCTTGGCTCAACCATTGCACCAGCCTGTTTGAGTGACAGAGTAAACCGAATGTATACCTTCTAGAGCTTTTTCCAACGTCACCATGTACCGGATGAATTACAGCGGGGACAAATACCATCCCTGCTTTAGCTCCTTGCAATTTTCAACGCTCTCATTGCTACTTGTTTCATCCCAATCTATAGAAAGTGTATTTTCTCCGTATATTTCTCTCCAAAGCTGTCTACAGTTGTCACTTATGCCCACTTCTTTCATTATATCCCACAAAATTGGCTGATCAACTATGTCAAACGCCCTAGAAGATGTCTAGATAAGATATATCTATAAGGGCTTGTTTTCTATTTAATATTTCTATACACTGAGTAAAAACAAACGGGTTATCATTTAACCACCTGTTGATTCGGAGTTTATTCTGAAGTTCTCCCAAAATATCATAGTTGCTCTGCCCACGTTCTTAATTTTAGTTCACTCTCTGCATCGTCAACCTGAATAGCACAGATTTAATGGTTAGCGGTCTATACGAGCGAATGTTAACCTTTTCTCGTTTGCCTTTTAGATTATAGGTTCATTCTACTCTTCCGCCAAGTGTACAAGTGTCCGGTATTTCCTTCGCTTGTAAGCACTTTTTATGCATTTAAGCAGTGCATATTTCATGCTATGGCCCAATTCGTGAAATCAGGCTGACCCGAACCCCATCTAAAGACGGAGTGCGCTTGAGAATTTTTTTTCGGCCTTCTTCCAGTTAAAATTCTGAAGTACTACGCCTTCGGTTGCACTCTTTTTCATACACTTTTACTCAGTGGGAAAGTCCCCTGGGCTGCATTTTGAAATGAATCTGCTGTTAGCTTTCGTATGTAACTTTTGTGCTTCGTACCCTTCCAATGTATTTACTCCTTCATCTGCCATATGTTGTTGCACTATGACAGAATTCCTACCTAGCGCTTTTAAGTGAATCTGAAATATTCTAAGCGCATCATTCTCTTCGTGAATCTCTGTCATGCAGCGTTCACTTTCACCTTTATTTTTGCCTAGACCGATTTCTGCACATATGCCTCAGCTGTAAGGCCCCTGGCAGCTCGCAATGGAAGCCTGAATAAATATGTGCTGTGGTTTGTGCAACATGCTTCGCCTACTATATTGGTTTTACCACTTCGGAAAACAGAAAGAAGAGAAGGCCCAAAATTTTGTTTTGAATGTGTGAGCTTTATGTTTCCGCATTGCCTTGAGGGGGAACCGATACGCCGATAACTTTTCGTGCACCTCTTCGGCCGATGCCACACGTTGTCGAGAGTGGTAGTGCTCGGTCCAGAAGCCCATCATTGTGAAAATAAAGGTGGGCATTACCTGATCTATGCAAAAGTGTAAGCACATCCTATTAGTCAAAGAAATAAACAAAACTATGGCCACTGATATTTTCTGTTGCACAATTTACCAGCCTACTGAATATGTGCTTTTAAGAAAACTATTATTAATAGTTGAGGGTTTACGCCCAAACACCACGATTTGATTATGAGCAATGTGGTTGTGCAGGGCTCCGAAAGTTTCGAAAACCTGGATCTCCTTAACGCGCACCTAAATCTATGTACACGGGACTTAATCATTTTTGTCTGCATCAAAAATGTGTTGCCGCAGCCGATATGCGCTGCTGCTTCTTTCGGGTCATTGCGACCACTAGACAACTATGACGGGTTGCTTTCAGCTAGAAGCATATCGTGCATCTGTCAATGGCTGTTTACAGAAGCAACAAGTTTATTCGCCATAATTATTATTGCTTATGTGAGTATATGTAACAAAAGTGCTTATAAATTGAGAATTATAAACGGGAAAAGTTTGTCACAACTGCAACTACCTCGAAGCAATAATAAAGGACAATCATTCACTGATATGTGCCAGTTTGACAAACAACATACATCAAAAAGAAGGAAGGTGAACAAGGGGTTCACAAAATCAGAAAGTGGTTGCTCACAACCCTGCTCAAAATGCAGCAGCTGCGTTCAAAGTGGTTATGGATGGCTTGCATGAAAGAGTTTTTCCTTAAATAACCTCAGAGAATACAAAGAACAACTGTGTTATTCTCTCCTGGTGTTTCCTGTTCTTTTCGGTAGAATTCGCGACGCCAGCAATGTGCTCATGTGACGTCATAAGCAAATCGGTCTATATACGAGGGATATAAGCTGTGAATTGTGTGCAGCCTGTTTTTTTTTTCACACGCACGTTCTGCCTTATCTCGCGTAACCACCATGCGTGATCAACTAATTAATCCTCGTTTTGTGTTTTGTGTTGCCAAAAAAAACAAGTGAATGCTTATATTGTGAGCGCGACAAGCGAATGACTCTTTATTCTCTTTGATATCATCATCACCTGTACATCTTCTTCATCTAAAAAGATCATCACCAGCGTGATTTAGCTCGAGCCTGGCTGAATAAACCGGTTCCTCAAAAGTGGTGGAGGTGCGGGGTAAAGGACAGCGCGATAGAGCATCAGCATCTTGATGCTTCTTCCCAGATCTGTAGGCGACATTGAAATCATACTCCTGCAAGCGAAGCGCCCAGCGACCGAGGCGACCCACTAAGTATTTCAGCGGTGAAAGCCAGCATAGAGCGTTATGGTCGGTCACGACGGTAAAATGACGGCCGTGAAGATATGGTCGGAATCTCTGCACTGCCCAAACAACAGCAAGGCACTCCTGCTCGGTGATAGTGTAGTTCTTTTCTGGAGCGGTAAGAGCACGACTTGCGTAAGCAATGACGCGTTCGCATGAGTTTTTGTCACGCTGCAAGAGTACCGCACCAAGACCATGACTACTTGCGTCGGTGTGAAGGATGGTGGGTGCGGTGAAATCGAAGTGGTACAGTACCAGATCCGACGTGAGGGCTTGCTTCAATGCCGTGAAAGCGCTTTCGCAATCTTCGGACCAAATGAAGGGGACGTTCTTTGCCACGAGTTGATGGAACGGAGACGCAAGTACCGCGAAACCACGTATGAAGCGCCGGAAGTAAGAAGATAACCCAAGAAAGCTGCGCAGGTCCTTTTGACGTAGTGGACGAGGAAAATCGAGAACAGCGGCAAGCTTCTCGGGATCGGGCCGAATTCCTTCTTTGCTGACAAGGTGGCCGAGAACCTTGATTGTCTTGCTAGCAAAGGTACATTTCTTGGTGTTAAGCTGTAGACCAGCTTTTGCAAGGCATGTGAGGACTTCGTCAAGACATTGTAGATGCTGCGAGAACGTGGATGAAAACACTACTATGTCATCGAGATAGCACAGACATGTTTTCCATTTCAAACCACGCAATACGCCGTCTATCATGCGTTCGAAAGTGGCGGGCGCATTACAGAGTCCAAAAGGCATCACATTGAACTCGTACAACCCATCTGGCGTTGAAAAGGCGGCCTTCTCTTTATCAGACTCCAACATTGGTATCTGCCAGTAGCCTGACCTAAGATCGAGGCTAGAAAAATACTCTGCGCCCTGTAATGAATCCAGTGCATCGTCGATCCGATGGAGGGGGATAAACATCCTTGCGCGTTATTTTGTTTAGCGCACGGTAATCGACGCAGAAACGCACTGTCCCATATTTCTTTTGAACGAGAACAACTGGGGATGACCAGGGACTCGAGGAAGGACGTATGACGTTGCGTCGTAGCATGTCTGAGACGTTTTCCTCGATGATCTTACGTTCTGCTTGAGACACGCGATATGGACGCCGATGTACAATACGAGAGCCGTCAGTCTGGATGCTGTGAGTAGCGGTGGTAGTCATGCTGAGGGCGGGCGAGTTCACGTCAAATAGAGAACGGTGTCTATTTAACAGGGCGAGCAAATCTTCAGTTTGATCAGGTGTTAAGTCATTGCTTATTGTCGCGGACACAGGTGTGGCAGAGGCATTGAATGGCAGTGATTGTGACATCGGAACATCGTTGTGGTTGTTGTTCGGAAGAGTAACAATCGCAACAGGCTGACTGTCGACTGCGCAAGATATTGTTGAGCCACAAGAGAGCAGTACACACTCAGGCGTTTGATTTATGGTGGTTAGGTACGTAGACCTATCGAAGAAGCGAATAAGCCCTGGTGTGATCACAATGCCCCCACGTGGGGTATGACCGTAAGGGAGAATTAGTACGTCGCCATCCACAATGTCGGTGCAATTAACACTTATAATTTCTTCGATGTATGGCCGAAGTACATAATCTGACTTGGTGACAAGGCGGATGCGTCCATCGTGTTCAACCGGAGAAGGGTCAGTGGCATTTAGATGCAGGAGGCGCTGATGACATGATATGAAAGCGGACGCAGAAGACAAGAAATCCCCCCCAAGAATGAGAGCGTGGATGCACTCACGAAATACCGCAAAAACAATGTGATGACGAATGCCTTCTATGCAGACACGAACGGTACACTGTGCAAGTGGATGAATGAGAGCGTTGGTCGCCGCACGTAGAGGTGGGCCGCCATAAGGTGTGGTGACTTTTTGAAGGCGGGAACAAAATCAGCACGAATAATTGAAACGGCAGCGCCAGTGTCTACAAGAGCCTCAACACGTACACCTTCTACAAACACTACTATCAAATTCGATGGTCGCCCTGGAGGAATTGTTAGCTGTTCAAAGAATGCAGTTCCCCTCCTAAAACTGCATTGGGGAGTTTTCCGCGTGGGCGTTCGTGGAATGGGAGGCGGGCCGTTGAGGCGACACTGAACGGCGACTTGGCGAAGGCGACCTGCGACGAGACGTACGGGAATTCCCAGGCATATCCGTATGGTAAGTAGGTGACGGTGAACGGTAATAGGACGATCGGAAGGGTGGTCGTAGGTAGTTCATGGTCGGACGGAAGCTTCGATGTTCTTCGGGAGCGTAGCCGTGTTGCTCGTCTTGTTGGCGCCTTCGACAAAACCGAGCGATATGTCCTCGATAGCCGCAGTAGTAATAGATTGGTCGAGGTGGGCGCTGAGGTGCGTAGTAAGGTGGTGCACGCACTGGTGGTGATAACGAAGCCACAGGCGTATGATCTGCTGTTGTAGGCACAGAAACGGTGGGTGCGGCAGAGACCGCGGCAACTTCGGCGTACGTGCCCGTCTGGCGCACGCAGGTATTGTTGGAACACGTCGCACGCGATGCGGAGGCGATCTCTTGTTTAATCAGGTTTCGCACACTGCCGTCACCAGGCCCGTGTTAACACCGGCCTCTCTCAAGACACTCGAAAATCTCGCTACGACTCATCTCACCGTGTTGTGAGTTTTTCCCTTGGTGACGAAGTTGTTCTATAGACCCAACTGCGCGTCCCCGGCCTATGCGACAAATTCATAAGTTGCTTCATTGGGCCGTACACGGTGGTCGAACAGACATCTCCTGTCAATTCCCGCGTTTCTCCTCTTAGCGCTAGTCCTGATCATCGTTGCCGAGGAACAGAGATAGTGCACGTATCTCGTTTAAAGCCTTATGCGCGACGCATTTCATTATACTGTTAAGCGACCAGGCGGCCGCTTTCACCGCCCGGGGGAATTAGTGTGAGCGCAACAAGCGAATGACTCTTTATTCTCTTTGATATCATCATCACCTGTACATCTTCTTCATCTAAAAAGATCATCACCAGCGTGATTTAGCTCGAGCCTGTCTGAATAAACCGGTTCCTCACAATATGTTCATTTGCACAAAACTTTCTTCTTTATGCATTTCATCAATTATTTTTGAGTACCTCTACACCCCCTCAGCTCCATACATTTTTTGATTGATATGTGGGGTTTAACGTCCCAAAACCACCATATGATTATGAGAGACGCCGTATTGGAGGGCTCCGGAAATTCACACCACCTGGAGTTCTTGAACGTGCACCCAAATCTGAGCACACGGACCTACAGCATTTTCCCCTCCATTTAAAACGCAGCCGCCGCAGCCGTGATTCAATCCTGCGATCTGCGGGTCATCATCCGAGTACCTTAGGCACTAGACCACCGTGGCGGGGCCTCCGCACATATCTTTGCCTGGCTGTACGAAGTAGCTATATAGTGCGGAATTTTAGTCAAATATTGTTAGCTTGTTTCATTGCCTATATACGCGGCTTCATAATGGACCGACAGAGCTACCACACTCGTACAGAAAAAAGAAGGTACACGTGTTTCTTATACCTGTCTCGTGTACCCAGCCCATCATGAAGTACAACCAATTAGCCCAAGCCTTGTTACTATAGGTGGCAGCACGCATCTTACAACACGACACCCAACTAGTTCATCGCATCGAGCCATGTTTCTGTGGTAAGCGGAAGACTCGCTGCTGCTGGCACGTTTATTGCTACCGGTAGTTGGCACTTCGCGACACGGGGGGAGGGGGGATGACAGCACTGAATTTCTTATCTATCGTGGCTGTCTTCTCTCTGCATCTCTATAGGAAACCCTTCCCGCTCAATGGGGCCCACGGCAGATGCGCCCACTCCGGAAAGGAAATTTGATGCGTGGTGCCATACGAAAGGATTTGAAGGCACATACGCGAATTAAAAAATGAACAGAAAACGTTGACTCGCACAAGAACGAAGAACGACGAGCACGCTCGAGCAACGCCGCGTATAACTAGGTGATAATCATGGTGATGATTTTACCTCACGCCGCATAGAGGCACGTTGATCTGTGAAACAGCGCAAATAGCCTTACAACACGGTTTGTCAAGCGTTCCCGGTTTTAGAATAAAAGCTTGGATGGCTGATTTCTGTGAACATAATGTCAACAATGCTGCGCCGATATTTCAACTTGTCTCGGGAAAGATGCAGCCTTTACTTCGTAATTAGACACGCATCGACAGAATAACGGAGCAAAATCACTGAAAGTTTCACGCGCAGTTTCAATGCAGTTAACTACATTTTAGTTCAATTCCTGCGGTGCTATGCAGGATGACCCAAGTTTCTTGGGTGCCCGAGTTTGTTAAGTTTGCTCGTTCAACGTGGTCACGACAAGGAGACAGTATAGAGAGCGAGAAAACAGCGTTGCGTAAATCAGCTAAAAAAATCACGGTACATCCACATAGTGAATAATGATGAGTGGGGCGAAACGTACATTTGTCCGTCCATCCATCTGTTTGTCTGTTTGCCTGTCCGTGCATCCGTACGTCCTATTTCACACAATTCTGTTGCATCGACGGCTTCTAATAAATTAAATAAGAAATGGTGATGAGACAGCTACATCTATTACACTCTTCGGGAGATACCGCCGGTTACGCCTGACACAGGACAAGGTTAAACTTAGACAAGCTCCGCCCCTAAAACGTGCGTGCCTGGCATCACAAACGTACGTGCGGCGTTCGGGGTACTTAAGTAAGGAACATCGCTCCTTATATAGGTGTGCTCGCGAGCGTTGGTCCGCTTTAGGGCAAATGCTTTGGTTCGCACCTGCAGCATCGGAATTTCCACTATTGAAGGCATCACGCATGCACACGCAGCACTCTCATGACGCTCGTTTTGCTTCTATGGAGTATTACACATGAATAAATGACCAGGCTATTGCTGCTTACATTTCACGTCTGAGCATATTTCTGCAGTAATGAATCGGTAGAAACAACATCTCTACAAACGAGTAAACAGCAACCTTTCTCGCCGCAATTGCCACCAAGGGTGCTTGCTTCATGGCTCTGAGTGGCATGTTGCGAGTGCCGTGAAACTGAATGTCACTCATCGTAGCCACGTGATAAAACCTTTCGCTCTACGTGCATGTGTGCATAGTCTGTGCGATTGAGCTAACAGATTAATCGTGTCGCTCACTGGTCCTGTGGCGTGAGCACTGCTTCTCGGCAAAAGCAAGCGGTGGTGGGTAGACCTGATCTTCACCACGGGCGCCTGTCAATCTTACTGATTGACATGCGAGCTAGGGTGTAAGCTCGTTGATTCTCGAAGGCTCGAATTTAACTCGTCACTGCCATATTGGTTGTACATGAGTGTTAAGTGTTACATGCGGTGCACGCTAAGCAGCAGCTGCTTTGGATGCAAAATAGTTTGGTGAGTAAGACGGTAAGTTGGGCCACTTGGTTGGAATTAATCGTGAACTTCTTTACAGCGCAATACCAGAAATAGACAATGAAAGTGTCGTCTTTTTTCTTTCTTTCTTGCCTCTTTCTTGTCTGTTGATAGATTGATTTTTTGATTGATCAGTGGGGTTTAACGTCCCAAGCTTCCTTGTCTGTGTTTCTGGTGTTGCGCTGCAAACAAATTCACGATAGTTTGCTCAGCTTGCACTACTTGTGCAAGGCCAGTGTCATCAGAGGAGCTCAGCCTTAGTCAGCTCAGACTGAATTGGAGTCAAAACTACACCAATTTTATGTTAATTACGATAGAATAGGTTATAATCATCATCACCGTCATCATCATCATCATCATCATCATCCTGACCACACCCACTACAGGACAAAGGCATCTCTCATGTTTCGCCAGTCAGCTTGGTCTTGTGTTTGCTGCTGCCGCTTTATACCCACAAACTTCCTAATCTCAACTGCCCACCTAAACGTTCTGTGTCCCCTTCATCCGCTTGCCTTCTCTTGCATGGCATAATTACCTGGGTCCAAACAAGACGAAATTGAATAGTTCTGTCCTAACTAGAAATGTTTTTATGACCGTGGTACTAATTGTTTTCGGTTGAATTAACAAGGTTCTGCCTACAATGAAGATAATTGCTATGATCCTAATTAGCACAATTGTTATGACAAATCTCTTAATGACCTTGGTTTCATTTACCACGTAGGCTCCTTATTAGCATCGTATCAGTTACTAAGAACCTAATTAGATCGGTCTTAGCTTTTAAATGATTTCATTACTATGATCTTAATAGGATATGGCATAATTAGATCGGTCTTAGCATGAACTCGTGCTATATGAGCTTTCTCATTGCATGTCCTGAGTGAATTAACTGTATTCCTTCCAGTTGATTAACTAGTTAGCCAGACTCATGGAGCGCGCACGTGCTTAAAGGGAATGAATACGGCACGGGCTGGCTGAGTAAGATGCTTGCATGTAAAGGCCCACCATGATGATTGCATACGTGGCCTCAGCGAGCAGCGTCGGCCGCGATGTTTTAAGGCGTTCGGCTGGAACCAATCTCAGAGGCCATAGTGCTGACTATCTGAAAGGATACTTACCGCGAATATGAAATGATTGAAAGTGAAGTTAAATGGCCTTTACTCTGAACAATATTGTTAGTAACTAAACGTTTCGGAGATTTTATCGTTCATGGGCGCACTTCTGAACTCAGTAGATTGACAAACAAAATAAGATGCCATGGTTTGAAGACACCGCCCAACTTCGTCCACCGCCCTTGACGTCACGGTGCGTTCAACACAACCAATGGAATTCCGCGTGCGCTGAGAGATGGATTTGACTTTGTCGTGGTGCTATAGCTAGCACAAAATGATGTGTCGTAAGAATTCGGAGAGATTCCAAGCATTGCCAAGGTCAGATTATGCTCCATAGCATGCCTGGAATGGTTTTTTGCCAATATTTACGGATGTTAACAAATCCAGCGACCCGAGTCACGCACAGCTTCGCCGTTAAATTAGAGTTGTAATAGCAAACAAGCGCAGTTCGCCCTTGACGAGAAGTTGAAAAAAATTAGGGGACCCTAAAGGTTCGCCTTTAGGAGTTGAACGCAACAGCGACACCCTGTTCTTAGTGCGTATTTCAAACACTTAGTGCATGAAACCGTTTAGAATTTTTTATGTACCCACTATACGTGGCCTTAATAGAATAGGCGCCGTAGCGTGTGTGCCTTTTGTACTGGATAACCGGCTTTCAATCACGGAGCCATCATGATAACCGCATGTTCTGACGCCCGTTTGCGATGGACGCTTGTACCACGCACTATTAATGCAATATTTTATTTTGCATTGTGAAGCATGTATACAAAAAGCCTGTGTTTGGAAAGCATGAAAGCTAATTTCACTGCATTTCCAAACAGAGGAAGTTGCTTTCACGGTATACCCAATCAGAGATGTGTCCGTGTGGTAGAAGTTCCGCTTGCCACGCAAATGATCTGAGTTCGATCCCCACTTGGACCCCGACAACCCTTGCTCGGTCCCCACTCTGGTTTTCGGTCGTGCACGCAAAAGATGATGATTTTTGGCTCAATAGCAACGATGCCCACACTGACAACGGAGTTTCTGCAAAACGAACTTTTTAGCGCTATCGCCCTAAATGAAAAGAAGCGCTGAGTTTTCGCTCGTATAACTCGTAGGAGAACACGTAAGCACCACCGCCACCCATCGTGGAGCATTGTGTAAAAAAAAAACATCTACAGGGAATTAGAATCGAAAAAATTCAGAAAAAGTGGCCAAGATTACCGGTTTCAAATTTTGGTGCAGTCCTCGTGTTCAATAGGCTACACACAATGCGAAGGTGATACGAAAAAAACTGGCCTAGAGCGACGAAACATTGCAGTGGTCATTACACGCATGCTTTTCGGGTTTCGTAAGGAGTCTTGCTGCTCCGATGTGGGCTCCGACCTGAGTAATGTTCGCACGTGCCACCGATTTTCGATTTGCCTTGCTGTTTCCTCTACACTCGTTATTGTTTTTTTAGTGAATGTTGTCGCTCTATATAGACAGAATCTGCTCAGGAAAGAGCAAGCTGAACCACCTTAAGCTCAGAAATGAAACACTCAATTGAGAAAAACATCACGAAGCTCGTCTTTTGTACATAATCTTTTGCGACTAGCCAACCGACTTCCTTGTTATTATGCACATTCAGATTACGCAGAACTTCTCTTACGAACCATTCTTGCATAAGAGCTTTTTGAGAATATTGGGTGGGACCTCTGCGCCTGGTTTGGTGGAAGTGCCACCTTTTTGAAAGCATGTCGAGTTACAATGACCGGCAAGCCACGCACTCTTCCAAGTTTCATTCTGTCAATTGCAATTGTTCCTGCTTCTTTGTGACCATCCATTGTAAGCAATAAAAAGTGAAAACAATACCAACTCCATGATTGCAACAGCGACTATTAAAGAGAAGCAATGAACTGTCACGCACCAAGCCCCATTGCAAATTCAACTGTACACCGGAAACCTGCTGTGGTAGTCAGCGGTTATCACGGTACTATGATCCAGGACGTTGTTCCATTACCAGTCATGACAGGAGGATTTTAATTGAGCCAGAATGCAAGATCATGCGTATTCTTTCATGGAACTGCACGTAAAAGACCCGGAGATGGTCACGCCCAATCCGCAGTCTCCCACTACAGCGTGCTTTTCCGTACATTCATGGTTTCGGCTTTTCAAACTAGAAATACTTTTTTGTATTTCTTGAGCTGAAAACTAAACCTGGACGTATAGAAATAATTTTTCAAATCGGTTTGTGGCTTAGTGGGACAAAAAAGCAAAAAAAGTTAGAAAAGGCGTGAGCTTCGCCCTAAAGAGTAGAACGCGATAGCGAAATCGGGCTCCGTTCGTGTCATCGTCTTAGTTACTTCGCTTCGCTTCTTCGTGCCCACTTAAACCGTGCCGCAAGCAAACAAACGTCTGTGCGCGTAAAGTTGGCCATTGTAAACTATTCTAGAATACCTACTGCAAGTACTGTTGGGAAGGGCCCCCTATGTATCCGTATAAGGAGGCAAGCGCACCTGTGCAGCACTTTGTTGACTCGGTTGCTGGTAACGACAATTAGTTATGCCTGAGTGCTTTGTAATGAATGAGCCTTTGAAACACCCACTTGTTGCGCGTTTCACTTGGTTTGAGACCTGGTGTCATTTTTATGCTTCTACCACGCACTCGCGTTAGGGAGACTTCTTCCACTGCAAGGCTACTGTTTTTTGTAGCAATTTTAATCAATGGTGTGACACTGTAGTACATCACCTTCTTTCCACACGAATGTTTGAACTCGATTCCCACTAGAAAAAATGTTTTTACTTATATTTTATTTGCCTATTATTTTTTTGGTAATGAAGAACACTGATTTCTCGTACACAACGAATGACAACGACGCCGTCACCGGAATTTCAGCGAAAGGAGTGCTCTCACGCGATCGCGGTAAAATTGAGCTCTCCTGTTAGGTGCCTTTCGGAATGGTAATAATTATATTATCTTCTGTTTTACATCCCAAAACCACGATATGATTATGAGAGACGCCGTACTGGAGTGCTCCGGAAATTTCGACCATCTCGCGTTTTTTTAACGTGGCCTTGCATTGCACAGTACACGGGAATCCACCGATTCACTTTCATTAACGTGCGACTGCCATGGTCTTAATCGAACCCGCGAACACTGATTCAGCAGGCACTGCTTTACCGAGGTGGACCATGCCTTCAGCGAGTGAGCGTCTCTGTCTGCGGCAACACTGTCTGCTTTATTTCGGCTAAAGTAAAGGTGACACTCGCGAGCTTTGTATCGCACAAATAATATCCATCAATTATTCATGAAGACATCATGCTCAGCTGGTATTATCATTATTTATATTAATTAAGGGCTAGGCATTGCTTCAAGATGAAGGACACGCTTTGCCGCCATCGCTACGGTGGGCCTGATGTTGCTATATTTCTGAGATGAGCCCGATTTCTTCGGAGAGCAGAATATTATCATGAAATATGCCGACCTGTGTTATATATGCTAACAACAGCTTACTGTAAAATAAAGAAATCATCACCATGGCACAGTGCCTGGGTTGCTCTGCGGAAGAAAAACACCATTGAAATCTCATAAAAAGCTTTTAGACCCCTTGATTGTTAGCTACAGGGTGCTACTAGCATCCCATGACGCATATTTCTGAAGACTCGGAAACTTAGCAGTGGCCGAACTTTTACATTTCAATGAAACGCCCACATACTTCGTGACTGCAAAGCGGAATATACGACTCTAAAATGAATACGGTTGAGCTCTCATGCCTCGCAGTAGCCTAGATATCGGGGCTGTACAACTGCTCTGTTTGGGGCAAACAGTTTCATTTTAACACGATCGAAAGTTGGATGAGCTAGTTTAGAATCATACTTTACGGGAACCTAGAAGTGCCGCTGAACATTCACAGAAAATGCATTGTCCTTTTGTTTTCAATCTATCGCTTCTGGAATACGTGCTGACCTAAAAATTTTTGTTACTTTCGGCATGCGTCGATAGGACTGTAAATAATCCTTTTTTTTTCGATTACCCCCACTAAAAGCGTCTCCTTGTTCGAAAACGCAATGGCGCTGTTTGAGTGCCATACACGATTATTGAACCAGTGTGGCGCTAGGTACTTGGAGAGTAGCACACTGCATTAGGCACACTGGATGCTGGTGTGTGGCACACTGGGCCACCCATTACGGGACGACGTTGTGCTTTTAAATTGATTTTGATAGCTTTTGTCACGCAGACATCGTAATAATGACAGAAACACGAGTGATGCCACAAAATAAATAAAGGAGCACGAAAAAAAAAAACAGGCGTACGAGATTCATACTCATCATCTTGAACGCACCTCACAGTCTAAGTCCGATACGTATACAATGCGCTTCAAAAAGAAATGTCGGGAGCCTCATTGATTCCTGTTTAAAATAATTCACTGGCACGTCTTCATTTTGTCACCCAGAAATGCAAATTTTGGTCTCTGTGCTCACGACCAAGGTATAAGTAAATTGGTAGCGAAGCTTTCATAAAGGCACATGTCAAGCATTGGGCGATTTGTTGCCCCAACGCCATCTACGTGTTGTGAGGACAACTAACAGTAAGCAAAAGCAAAAAGAAAATGCGAACTCACCACCGTAAGTGGTAGTGACATCGCACATTTGCCCTGCATGGCAATAAATTGCAATTTTTCGAACTGCTGACCTGATACACGATTTCAATAACTATGCAGTTTTATTGCATTCAATTCTCGCCAATGGCGTCTGTGAGTGAAAAGGAAAGTTAACAATAATAATAATACCTGGGCTTTGGCATCCTGAAGCCAAGACATGATTATGAGCGATGCCGTAGACGAGGAGTCTTGAAACTTGGACTTTGTAGGGCCCTTTACCGTGCACCTAAATCTAGGCACAGGTTCCAAGCATTTCCGCCTCCATTGAAATTGCGGCCGCTGCAGCCGAGCAAGATAAACAACAAACTTGATGAGGCAAGCTTGTTTTATGAGCCGAATAGTGAGCTTGCAATAAACACCCACAATCTTCGCAGGTGAAAAAATCACAACTTTGCTGCAAAGGCGAAGCAATGAAAGTGATAGCAGTAAATTTAAAGGTCACGCGTATAATGGGAAGCTGATCGATATGTGTGCCACGTTTCTCGCGCAAAATTGACGCACGGAACGTATTCACAGGTACAGATGAACACGAGTAAGTGTCTCAGTTCTTTGCTGTGACAGAAAAGCGCGCCCTTTTCGCAAACAGAGACTGTGCAGCGATTTTAGGGACCATTTCGCACGTGGTAACTACAACAGAATCATGATGATAGATCGCCACCCTCATTTACAACAGAATCGTTCCGGTGAAAGCCCAAGGCCAGTCAAGACGTACAATTCTCCCCACCAGGAGACAAGGGCGCGCGAGTGAGCGTCCACCCCCCTCCTCTCCAATGGGGCAAGCTACGCGTGGGAGATGACAGCGTGCACCGCCGCATCGTGAAGATGTGGCGACGCGTGCTCATTGCGCCATCTTGCTGGTAAGGCTAAAAACACGATAGTTCACCCCGCAAATGCCTGTCACCAGCGGTAAGTAGTAGGTATAAATAGCTTGCCGTTTGAACGTTCAAAAAGGTGCTCTTTCGTGGCTCAGTGATTAACGCCTCGCACTCACACTTCATAGTTTCTACGCTCGATTCTGTGCGCCAGTGTCTTCCTCTGGATTACTTTTATTTCTAGTGCTTTTATATATATAGATACGTGTACATATACGCTGCGTGATGGCGACACCGATGCCGGCGGCAAAATCAAGCCGAGAGTGTCCCTATGATTGCTATCGTAAAAAAAAAAACTATGATACAACGGCTCAAAGGCACAACAGCGAGATACTTCAGAACTCACATTGTCCTAGGGAAGAAAAGTACAGCAGCAAAACAGCAGAATTTAGAGTATCACTTTGGCAACTTTTACAGCTCAGCGTTAGGCGACGACAGGCTAGCCGTGCACCAGCAAGACCAGCCTTCAGCATTCGGGAGAGGGTATCTGCACATTTGTGTGAGCTAGATAGTTCAGGTTCTCTGAAGTTTCACGCAAGTAAACAACACATAAAGAGAAAAGAACCTATACGGAAGACGCACACGAAACCACCACAAAAAAGTGAGTGATGCCTCGGTGACCAGACGATGCGACGAACGGAACACAAGCCCACATACCACATAGCAGGCACTCTGCATACACACCCCCTCCCCCATTTAGAATGCTAGAGCAAAATAAACAACCAATAAGAAAGGTCCGTCAACTTTATAGCGAATTATCAGTTAAACCGAAAAGTAAATTTATAGTTAACATTGGCATATATAAAATTACGATTGTTAGAAAAAAGCTCCATTGAATTTTCCGTTTCGGTTATTTTCAACTTCCTTCCTTAGTCACGCTTCAATCGTGCACTGGGCGCGTATGTCTGTGGTTCGCTAAACAGTTGGTCCTGTTTACTTTGAAAACATGGCACATCTGAACTGCGTGCTGAACATGTCAGTTTCTTCACAAACGTGGACATATGTCCTGCAATTTTGTTCACACTCTGAGAACTGCATCCGCAGTAGTTGACTGAAGCTGCACTTTCCATTAGGGTTGAAGGTTTAAGGATGTGTATACTCTTTGCGCAAATAATCACCGTGAAGAGCGTGGATATTCAATTACGAAGAATTAAACAACCGTTCGAATGTATTTTCGATAAAAATGACTCAACCCAAGTTGTATTTGCTTCTTAACCACCATTTGCTTACTCGATCGAGAGCTAAAAACACGCATATTGAACTCACTTAGAAAGGGCAGCGCAAAGGTACGGGAAAAAGAAAGACGTTAAAAACAAAGAGTGCTGATTTGAAATTTTATTTCTACCACTTGTACCTTCAAAAAAAGGCGATTGAGAAGAGGTTACAAGCATGATAACAGGGCTGGTTTTAACCAGTGAAAGAAAGTAAAAAAAACTTAAAACTGTAAAAGCTTCCAAGGAACCCACACATGCGCGTGATGAGTGAAAAAGACCAGGTTATGATGAAACAAGAGCACAAATGACATGGAGTCCTACGAGTTCATAGTGAGTACGATGAACCAGCTAGCCCAAACCAAAGTACTTCTCGAGCACACTGAACGTTCTTAACAAAAGTTTGTTTACAGCACAGCTCCCTTGGAAGCACTGAGTACTAGAGTTGATTGATTTTGATTATCAGAATAAAACAATATATCATATTGCATATGTTCTTTCGATGCAGTTTTGTGAACTAATTTGACGGCCCTCGATTACACTTCAAAAAAAGAGTGTGTGCGCTACAGATTGTTTTAGCGTATACGAGTGTATGTCACCTAATTAAAACTTAGACTATAACTCAATAAGCGTTGCACATGGAATAGAACGCTATTTTAAAAACGCTCTATAAATGTACACTCGACCTCTAGCGATCCATTATCAAATTTTACGCAATGACTGCCCAGAACGCCCAGCCTTTTCCAATGTACCGACAGTGTTTTCAGCGCGAGGGTTGACGCTTTACTGCGTCCTCAGTGCCTCTCAGTTCACTGTAAGATGCTGGACGGTTACAGTGTTTGCAGTGCCTTTTAAGCAACTGGCTGGCCCTGGTAACGCTGTGCAGTGCGCTCGGATGCCTTTCAGTGCGCTGAAAGGCACTGGTGGCCCGGGAAACTCAGTTTTTGTTTTTTTCGATAGAGATATAAGTGGTTTGTCACAACTAATCAAATTGGTTAGCAGTCAGCGTCTTCGTAAACTGGCTTGTAGCATAGGGCGGAGACACACAAGGACAGATATGAACTAACGGATGTACACAAGGGCTGGTGTTCGTCTGCTAATTCCCTTTTGTCCTCGAGTGTTTGCGCGCTACGCCACAGGGTAGTTTCAATGAACCAACAAGCTCCTATTGGTACCCTTTTTATCTTTATCTGCTTGCCCGTGTTTCGATCTGCGATGTTTTAACAACGGATTCGTACCAACAACAACAACAACAACAACAACAACAACAACAATAATAATAATAATAATATTAATAATAATAATAATAATAATAATAATAATAATAATAATAATAATAATAATATAGGAGGAAGAAGGCAAAAAAACTGGATTGCATGAATGCAGATATTAAAATGGTAATTTAAACTAAATCCTCAACCCTCACTTATAGGATAGAGTATGATGAAATCTTCCCCCCCCCCACAAGCCAAGTTTAAATCTCTTTGAGTTTTGAACAATATATTAAAAGATTACCTGGTACATGCAGAACCAAACGATGTATAAGCCACAGATACGTCTATCAACAAAGAAAAGGCAGGCGTAACAATTGCCTGTGATTTCCTCAGCTGGTCTTTGTCAGTGAGGATTCCAGATTCCACTGCTATATTTGAAGCCGAGCCAGTAGCCATTATTTTAGCACATCGAAAACCTACTTCGACTAAAACCAGTGCAGTCATCCTGACAGACTCACTTTCAGTGTGTGCAGCTCTGACAACCTCAGAACAATGTCGGGACCTAACAGCGTTCCGCACATCAGCACCTTCGCAATTAAAACTCCTGAAATTAGTGTGGCTCCCAGGTCACTGCGGGTTACAATTGAATGAACTGACAGATGTTTTGGCGTGAGCATCACTTGATGAACAAATAATTTTGGTACTTCTATAGTGAGAATACTTAGGAGGAGCTAAATATAAAAAATGCGCTATTTTCACAGATTGCTTGGAAAATATCACAAAATGGACATATTTTCAGCACCTGAAATTTTCATAGAAACCTTAGTGGAGTCAGTTGACAAAACTTCAAGTTATCCTCTCCAGATTCCGGTGCCTTGTCCCCCTATTAAATTTTTATTTACACAGAGCTGGTCTGACACTCTCCCCACTTCGTCCGTACTGCGAATGGAAACTATTGAGTATTATTTTGTCTGTTTTCGTAACTACGCAGTAATTAAAAAATACTTAGAGCTATTCCGTTTGCGAAGCTAGATTTAGGTTAAACCACAAAAACTGCTCTAAGTGTTGGTGCCTCTGTTTCGAGAAGTTGCCACAGAGATGTATTTGATGCGGTGTGTAATTTCATTCACGCCACTAAACGTATTTCAACATAATACCTTGATTAACAAAAAAAAGAGTCGGGAAGTCATTTTTGAAATGTGAATGAATATGAGACATACATCCTAAATTAATTGGGTTTGGCAAACTCAGCTGTGGTCGGTGCCCAAAATGAAGTTATAGTTCTTATATTCGTGATTATTTGCTTGTTTTGTTTCCTCACTCTCTATATCTTTGTTTTGTTTCTTTTTTTATAAAGTCTACCTACTTCTACATGTCTTTTTTTTGGTAAGCTATAGTGCAGTCACCATACATAAGATACTATATGCTTTCTTGGCCGATTCCCCAGAGCGGATATGCGGCATGTATTCCAGTCTACAAACAAACAAACACCGCTCCAATCTATTAGTTAACTGAAGCTTCTGCAACAAATACACAACAGAAAGTAATGAAAAAGAAGTTGAATTATTACCACAATAAGACATAGAAAGTCAGCAACCTGCACTGATATGATAGAAACAATAATTACATGAACTGATTATCACCCCTTCAAGTTTCCATGGTGAGCCAAGGGAAGTCAGTCCAGAAAGCTCGAAGTTTTCATTACTAGATTTCGATTCCATGTCCACCCTCTAAACGTATATTTACACAGAGCTGGCAGATGATTTCACCCCTCTGTACATTCTGCGGAGAAATATCAACAATTGAACATTATCTCCTCTCTTGTGACTGATACTCTATGCTTAGAAAAAGACTCCTAGTTAGTTCTTTTCTGAAAATAGGCGTTAGATTTACGGCGGAAACTGCACTGCACTTTGGTGCCTCAGTTTTGGGACATTGTTACAGCGATGCTTTCAATGACATTTGCGATTTCATTCAGGCATCCAAACGTATTTACTTGTGATTCACAATCGAATATTTATTCTGTATCTTAAAAAGTGCTTTAACATAGATTCTGAATGCTTAGGTGAAGTAAACGCCACTGTGTGGTCATCTCAAAGCTTGAAATCTCAAAACCCTCAAATTGAAGTTTTAATTTTTTTCTCTTCTCTCTTTTTCTGTGTTTTTTCTTACATTAGTTATGTTTACAAACAAATTCATTTTTTCACATAGTTGTAATGCTCAGAGAAAAAAACATACTCTACGCTTTCTTCTCCAATCTCCCTGAGTGGGTAACAGCCATAATTTCAGAGAAACAAACAAACAAACAAACAAATTTGCTGGACACGACTACCTGTATGTTTGTTTCTATCTTGCTGGCACGGGCGCACTGGTCTCCGATTACGCTTCACCAGCTTGGCCCATTTCTGCTTCCTTGATGCAGAAGCTAGACAAGCAAATCTGGACGCACATCTGACCGCTATGGGCATCGACAACTAAGTCTGACTGAATCACCAGCAGACCATCTCAAACACGGCACCAAACCGTGGATGAATGCGTTTCAACCCATCAATTGGCAGGTTTGTGATGAAAATGACACTGTCTTGAGCTAGAAGTAGCAATTACTCTTTTATTGTGGTATTGTGCTCTGCCGAATGGTTTGTTGCTTTCAAATGATTTTGGTCGCGAATATCTTGCCTTTGCCTACTCATCTTTATCATGCTGCTTATGTTTTCTGCTGATGTTGAATTGAACCCAGGCCCCGTGAGCAAGACGGAAGACAAAAACTTTGCCGCAGCTATGTGAGCAATGCAGAAATTAGAGGAGTTTCATGCAGCCTTGTCGGTGCAGTTAAGCGAGACCATTGAAAAACCGGCAGCTTCTACGCACGAAGTTGCTCGTCTGACTCGACGTATTTCCAAACTTTAATCAACCCTCAAGTCACGTTCAACTCATACCGGTACCTCTCAGAGTGCCCTG
Organism: Rhipicephalus annulatus; assembly: GCA_013436015.1. Classification (NCBI taxonomy): domain Eukaryota; kingdom Metazoa; phylum Arthropoda; class Arachnida; order Ixodida; family Ixodidae; genus Rhipicephalus; species Rhipicephalus annulatus. Next base: position 756,131 of record WOVY01011858.1, on the reverse strand, counting down.
CGTCGAATTTCGGCCCATTTGACTGACGTTATTTCCAGGTGCAACGACACTCAAAACAAACAGAAGCAATTTAACCTGTTTTTTTAAAACACAGGAAAAGTTTAATGAGGGCTTGGCAGCATATAAAAAAAAATTATCAAATTATGCTCTGAAAAGTTGAACATTCCTATGACGGGCGCCCAATCCGAATGTGAGCACATACTTGGTAAATTGAGAGACAGCACAAAGAAAAAAAAACCGTAATATCCAAACTTGCTTCCTTTAAACATAAGCAGCAAATTCTTGCGTCTACTCCATAACTGTAAGGGTGAACGTACGCTATCCAGAAGATTTTTCTCTAGCTACGCGACAGGGAAGAAAAACGCTTATTGAATTTGCTAAAAAGCAAAAAAAAAGTTTGAGCTCTCAGATGACAAACTACGCATGGATGGCAAAACTTGCATGTTAGATATTGATTGATTGATATGTGGGGTTTAACGTCCCAAAACCACTATATGATTATGAGAGATGCCGTAGTGGAGGGCTCCGGAAATTTAGACCACCTGGGGTTCTTTAACGTGCACCCAAATCTGAGCACACGGGCCTACAACATTACCGCCTCCATCGGAATTGCAGCCGCCGCAGCCGGGATTCGAACCCGCGCCCTGCGGGTCAGCAGCCGAGTACCTTAGCCACTAGACCACCGCGGCGGGGCTGCATGTTAGATAGCGTCAGTGAAACCATACTTTTATCACGAAAATAGCTCGTAACAAAAACGTGAAGACGGAAGCACCATCAGAAATAAGCAGCACGTTTTTCTTATTTTTTAATACCATTTGTTAACATTCGAAGCATAATAGTCAAACGCGATGCAATAAGTATGAGACAATAATTAGGAGACAATATGTATGATATCGTCATGCTCACAGAACTTGGAAGTACCTTACAAGGACAAATAATAAAGTTTTTTTCTAGGGATGAAAGCTACTACGTATAGCGCAAGAAACGCGTTGACAGGAGAGGCGGTGGTGCACTAATTGGTGGGAAAATACACTAACTTCTTACGCGCTAGATCTTGAGTAGTCGGCCATCGAAATTATTTGGATAGATAATGTGACTAAATAGCGAAAGTAATAATTGCAAGTTGCTACCGTTCACCGAATTGTAGTATTACTTTTGAACGTGAACTTGGTCATAATATCGAAAATGACAAAGTTCTTTGCCCTACCAATTAGATTTATCTCTTTGGTGATTATAACTTCCTGCTACTTGACTGGACGAAACCTTCATCGACCATTTGCCATTTAACATAATTCATTACCGTAGCATTGAATCTTAACCTCTAACAATTCATTGTTCAAAGAACCCGTGGTATGAATGTGTTAGACCTGTTGCTGACAAACGCTCCATTCTCCGTAGTTACAGTTTCTTGCCTAACAAATTATTCAAAGTAACATTGAATTAACTTTTCCAATTCAGAGGAACGTCTAAAACGCAATCTGCGACTACAGCAAAGCCGACTTTGGCAAAATAAACACATAGCTGGAAGAATTTTGTAAGAAAGTTTTGTTTCTGCCATTTTACATCAGGTCTGCAAATGAAAACTTGGTGCTTTTTCAGAGGAAAACAGTCCTTCTTGTTTGATGAGTATATCAGAATTAAACTATCACGATTTCCTTCCAAAAATTCATTGCCTGGTTCGCCAAACCCCTCCGAAAGCAAAAAAAATAAAAACAAAAGAACAGCTGTTCATTAATGCCAAACGCACTGCCATACGACGTTCGCTTCGAACAAATACAGACAGTGCTTGAGTGAATATTGTTCAGCATTGCTCAATGCTAAAGACAAATATTTCCAAAACAACTTACTCTCTCTATTGCAAAAATAAGAAAAGAAAATTGTCGCCCTTAATTTCTCCTCACTCTGCTTCTAACCAGTTGTCAGTATACCTGATAAACGCATCCTTCCACTTTCAGATTACGAATGTCCTGCCACTTTTAATACAATTTTCTCATAACTATTCAGCCGGCAAGATCATTCCGACGTGCCAAATGTCCCTGAATACAACTTTCAGTACACGTGCAGTCTGTTGAAACCATGGTGGATGGTATCGCGAGTCAAGATAAACAAATTAAGGCATCCTCATCTGCCGGTATTGAGAGTACCAACTTTAAGATATTGAATATATTATACTTTATATATCTACCATTACATTAAACACTCAAAAAAGGGAGTATTCGGGGAGTAGTTTTGCTACACAGCAGCAATTGTCATGTTACTTGCTCGCATTTTCTTTCTTAAAACCCGGCGCTGGCCACTTACCCCCGAATGCAGAGATGTTACTTGGCTCGCGCCTTCAACTTGACTCGAGTAAGTCGGCGTGAAGCAAGCAGCAGACTTCAAAACGCCCAAGTCGGCCTTCGCGTTTCGTAGATGTTCAGGCTGTCTTGCTTGGTCAAGTCAAGCACGAGCTTCAAAGCAGAAACACATTGCTCGCCTGGTAACGTGGTTAATAATGAAGTTGTTCACATAAGACACGCTTTGAAGCAAAAAAAAAGATCGTAAATTTCAAAACAACTATGAGAACAAAGTTCCATATGCATGTTTTTGTCATTTTACTGTTAACGAGTGACACGTGGTGCCCGCCGCCGCAGCGATGTACAGTGTTACTTTTGTGAAGCGTCCGTTGCCCGCTGGTTTTAGTGGCCGCCCAAGTACGGTACATTTCTCCACGCTTGCTTTGTTTGTTAGGAGACGAAACAAAAACCGCGTTGGGTTCTTTCGTCGTTTTTTTTTTCGAATGCCACGGTGTGTGTTTGTGCTGACCTGGCTTCCGAGGTAACGCGATTTTCAAGGTATTCGCCTTTCCATTCGCCTGGGAACATGCTTGTAGCGGGCTAAGCACACTTCTACTTGAAAATATAAAAAAATAAGTTCTGGAAACAGAATTGATGCGTATCCTTTTGTTGAGCTTGGTAAACAATAGAAAAGAGCCGGTCAGGACATTGCCCTCGGCAGAATTTCGCCTGGTGGGGTGCAGCAATGTCTCGCTGCATGGTGGTGAAGGGGGAGGCACATGGTCAGGCAACCCGTGATAGGAGCACCTCTTTTGTTGTTGTTTTTTCTGTGTGTAATTTTTCGTAGCGTTGTGCTGCAAACGATGACTGCCTGAGCAAGAAACAACGCCCTAGAAAGACTAAAGGATAGACGAGGCACACAGACACAGTGCTGAGTTCATTTTTTACTGAAATAAACGGAAACGAAGAAAATGTCATCATGTTCTAAAGAAACAGAAGTATCCTTTGCGATTACGGAACACTTCGACGTCGTCACCACCGGGGCTATTAATGCACACGTGTGTGTAGTCGACACAACCTGTAACGCCAGGGAAATCAGCCACTTCATGAAAGTCCCGCATAACTATAGAAAGTGCTACCGGCTGCGGAAAGCGCACTAGCATCGCGTACAGGTGCTTGGCGATGAGTAGCATCACTTTTCTGACTGCACGGCACACTGTCGACTACGGAATGCGAACGAGCTTCCCAGTGAGTGTTTGGAATGTTCCAGCGCCGTAAAACCTGAGAGCCATCAGTAGCTGTAACACTGGGGGCACAGGCTGTCTTCGGTTGTCCCCACTTTCACGGAGCGGCAACATACCCAGCAGCTGCTGCACGGCGTTCTTCGTGAATCTGTACCGAGCGTGGAATTGCTGCTCGTTACACCACAGCTCCATCTGATTTCCTCAGTCACGTAAAGTGGTTCGAGGAATCTTTGACAGGCAGTGCGCCTCACAAAATGCTGCGCTTATTGAAAGGCAAGCAAACTCAAAAGCGGCTGCCCTCCACACAACGTCCATTCGAGAGAAGGCCATGTTGGAATAACGCATTAAGTCGCTTTTAAGCATGCCTTGCAACTGACTTGAAACTTGTCCTGACTTCGACCAAGTCAAGTGGCCTTCAAGTCGTCCGCAAGCTCGATTTATGGGGAGCGGCAAGGCTGCCTTGAGTCAAGAACGGGCCAAGTACGGGTCAAGTAACATCTCTGCATTCGGGGGTTACCTCTCCGAAATTCTATGTCTCACTGATAATGTGCGCGCCTTTCGTGACCGCAGACTACCTTTACCGTGGTGACAACGCGAACAAAGCACTCGAAGTAGTTGACGATTATTCTTCTGTAGCAGTGACACTCCCCAAATCCTCCATTTTTATGCAGTGTACCACATCTTTAGACAGTCGTTGTAGTGTGGAAAACTGTCAGACGACTGGACCATCCCGAAAGTAGCACCTGTTTTAAATCTGGAAATGATACTAAAAATACCATCCACCCTCACTCACATGCATATGTCGCAAAGTACTCGAGCAAATAATTGCCTCCCACGTCACAAGTGACCTCTATATTAACAAAATGTTCTTCCTTAACTAGCACGGATTCAGAAAGCGCATGTCGTTCGAAATGCAGTTACTGTACAAATTCACTATTGACATTCACAACAACATAAATAATGGCATACAGACTTATTTCATATTTCAGTACTTTGACAAAGATTTTGACCATGTTACCCATTGCCGCCTTTTTTGTATGTTTTCTGCCGTCTGATTAGACTCCCTCACTTTATCGTGGCTACAGAATTTTCTTTTCCTTTTCAAGCCATTAATAATTCCTCCTCTCTCTCTTCCTATGTCTCTTCTGGCGTCCTACAGGGCAGCGTTCTTTTCCCAATGCTCTTCCTCATCTACATCAACGCCCGCCCTACTACAACATATCATCGAATATCTCAATATTCACTGGTGAATGCCTGTTTCACAGACCTATAAACTGTCCTTACGATTACTTCATCCTTCAAGATGATATGGACACTATCTCTAACCTGTGTAACACTTGACTCATGGCCCTAATTATTAGTTGATGTGAAGTTGTTTTCTTTGTAAGTAAACAAGTCATTTCTAACTTCACTTATATAAAACGACAGGCTGACAGGCATTCCCGGGGAAATTCCTACAAATATCTGAGTGTCCAGCTTACACCAGCAGTTTTCTGTATTGAACACATCACTGCTGTTTGGGCAAAAGCCTCCCAAGCATTGCGCTACTTGCACCGCAAACTTCATCACTGTCCCTCTAACGTTCGCAAACAGTAATATCTAACTTTCATTCGCCTGCAACTTAAATATTTCTTATCTGTTTGGTCCCCATCCACTTATAGTCAAATTAACATGCTTGCAGCAATTCAGAACAGTGCCACCGATTACATTTCCAAGATATACTGCAATCATTTCAGTGTGACTCCGCTTAAAGACGATTATTCCCTACAATTATTACATGTTTGTCGTCAGGTGTACTTGTTATGACAATTTAACAAGTACGTCTGCAGTGACAAAACAGTCTTATTGCAACTTTAATGCCCGGGCCCCTCTTGACGTCCTGCAAGTTGCATAATCATCTCAGCTACACCAGCATATTTGGTAACACAAGCCTTGCGCCTGTGGAAGGATCATACTGATTATATCACCTTTGATGGTAACCTTAACACGTTTGGGCCCAAACTTGAGATACATTTTATCGATATTGCGTTGTTAAATTTTTTCGTCGCCTAACTTTTAAGCTCTTCTAGATATAAAAGCACAGCCTTCACAGAATTTTGTAAAGTGCTACACTCTCTTTCGATTAACACGCTGTAATCTGCTCCTTGTGTAATGCTGAATTGCGATGACTGAATGCGATGCTGGTTTTGTTACGAAGTATTTTGTTGTTGTTGTTAACCTCTACTGCAGTGTTGTTTATTATGAGTTTACACTTTATTTTATTGTAACGCCCTCCACTAACGCCTTGGGGTCTGTAAGGCATTTTACAATGAACATATAAAGACAAAAACGAAAAAAATTGCTGAACTTTAAAACTGTCTGGTTACACTGTGATTCATTTAAATCAATATTTTATCAAAATTGTATCGATAACCTTTAATACTACCTATTTAAAAATTCAAACTATATAATCCGCCCAACTCTTGGCCGATCCCCCTTACTGGTTAGGCGCCAATCATCGAAGGAGCATGGTTAATATCATCATCACCATCTCAAGCTCAAAGATCTACTCTCCTCTGTATACTCTACTACGGGCCAGACCACGACATCATTATGAGACCTGTCGCAGTGGTGGACTCCGGGTCAAATTACAACACCTGAGGTTCTTTAACGTGCACCTAAATGTTACACACACGGGTGTTCTTGCGCTTCATCTAAATGGGAACGTGGCTGCCATGGTCGGAATTCGAATACACGCGTCCTCGAGCTCAGATGAGCGACGTCCCCGATTCTGATTCGAGCACACTCGTCTCTACCACCCACGATACTGGTTAGCATTCAATTTGCAAAGTGCTAAATTTATTCTAAAATATGAAACAGCGCAACTTATTTGAAGCACAATGTACACGCCGCTTATTTTTATGTTTTTTTTCAGCAAACCCACGAGGTGCAATGTACAACCGAAGATTTATTCGCGAGTTTCTCTGTACCTGTTTTGGGCTGCAATATTCCCGGCACCGACCAGCGACAAAGTACCACGATGGCTAGATATTGATATCTTTTCATTTTGGTCACATAAATATACGCCAATTAGTTCATCTTCCCAAGCAAGTAAGTCGATTCAAATGTTTTCTTGTTGCAACAACCTCCGCAAAGATCACCTTTCTCTTTACCGTGTGGAATTTTTTCATTGCTTAGATAGACAAGCAGCACTAGGGGTATAGCGTAAAGGTTGTCTCATAGACGAGAGCTTCTGCGAATATTTTATTAATTTTTCTTTCAACCACTCTCGGTCTCTTTTTCTCGTGCGCAATACACGTTCTTGTCGCGCATTCTTCTCTTCGTCGGCATTTTCATGCACCTCTGTTTCAAACTTGCAGCACGTTTTGAACGGGCCACGCAATCTCGAGGGAATTTCGAAACGCTCCGCTATGTGCCAAAGCCCAGGCGCTGGAACCACCTCCATGAATCTCCCTGATGTTAGTGGAATCTCCAGGCACTGCATCCGTGTCAGCCGCTCGTGGGCAACGCGGGCGTGCGCGTTGTGTATGCACGTCGGCAATGCTGTACCCACTCCATGCATTCAGACCAATGCACGCGTCCACAATCCTCTCTGCTAGTTCTTCTCCCTCTTAGTAAATGTGAAACAGAATGAGAATGTATAAAAAGTCCAAGTAAGCAACATGATAGAAGACAGTTGAAAAACGAACTCAAGGCGTCAAGACGACAGTTCAAGATCTTTTTATTCACGTTTGCGTTGGCCGAGATCTCTCATTTCATACAGTATATCCTTATTTCTTTTAAGATGGGGCACGCAAGTTGTCGCTCAGAAATGACACCTTGCTCTTTTTTGTAACAGAAGGTATTTTGTCACTCTGTCGCAGTATGTGATTAGGTTTAGATATGTACTGCTTAACACAATCTACAAAATAAAACTTGCGCATTCGTGTTTGTGTGAAAAAAAGAATGTGGCGAGTTGTTAAGAACTCCCAGCTTGCAAACTACGCTTCATAAACATGCTCTAGGGTATACATGTACTGTTTGGTTCTATTTCACTGAAACGGGCAATTTTATCCCATTTCTCGATGAACGTGTTTATCAATATTGAAAATTTCAAACTTCCACCTATACACAATAACGGCTTACTTAAAAAATTCACACTCTGTTCGCAGACAGCCTCGTAGGCGCACTTATATATTACTTTCTGTGGCATCTTTCACAGTTCCGTCTCTTCATTGCCCCACTTCGCTTTTGACTTGTTAATGTTATAGTACATAGCAGAAAAGGGGTAACGGGATATTGGGGCAGAACCCAGTGCCAAAATAACTATAAGCCAGCCTGCTGATAAGCATTGCAATATTGACAACACTTTCGGAACATCACAGAAATTAGTTACAATTTCGCACACTGTACCAAATGCGATAAAAAAACAAATTGGACTGTCACGCGACGAATGGGAAGAGACGGGAAAGCTTCAAGCACAAAGAACAAAGAACGCACGGTCAAGGACGCACGCTCAAGCACAAAGAACGCATGAAAAACGTATACACCCACGACGAACACAAACTAATGAACGCATGGCTCGACACTTGCTGCCCGCTGCTCAAATACAAAGAAGGACGGAGAAAAAAAGATGGCCCCGTATCTGCATGTTTCATTGCATATGTCGTCGGAAGACGATATTCTTGCGCGTGAAAGGAGTGAAAAAAGAAACGTTTATTTGATGTTCTGCACGAGAAAATTGGTGAATTGTATTCTGGAAGCGCTACGTTAGAGATTGTTGAACCGTGCAACGAAGGCGAACGAGCGAATCGCGGCACGTTGGACACGAGTGCCATCTGGCAGTTATCTTCAATAGCGAAGGAAGGCGTGCGCGCCCGCGGAGAAAGATGCCCGCCTGTCTCGGAGGCGATAAGGGTTAGAACGCAAAGCGACGGGCAGTTGCCACCACCGTGTAGTTTTAGCCAAGCGTTGGAAACGCTTGCCTTTTTGAGTATCGCGTATGTTGCACTGTCAGCACAGCGTAATTAACGCTAGGATCCTTAGAATTACTTGTGTGTGCCTTCTCTAGTATAAAAGCATACATACAAAACATCGAGGTGTTGTTATGGTGTGTCATATATGCGCAATTATTGCTTTTTAATTGACAATGGCACAAGTATGAACGCTGAAACTTGAGCAATATCGGTGGGAGCTGTGGATGGGGTTGGCCGTTTGAGGTATCGTGTAGTGCCGTTAAAAAAATCGTTACCGCGAACAAACAGACGAATGTACACACAGATATAAAAACAGACAGATCAAAGTTTTGGCGTCGAAGGTCCCCAAGAACGACTGTCGTCTTTAAAAACACACAGTACGAACAAGCACACCACGTACAGACATTTCCTTACGAGGTATAGCACGCGAGCACGGGCGAACACTCCCCGTCGAATGATAGATGGGCGCGTGGGCAACCATCTCGCTTCTTATAGTGAACACCTTGGAGTGCCTACAAGTTTTGTTGTGTTACTGTCAGCGGCAAATTATGTATATAAATAGCTTGATGTCAGTCTGCTGCGTGGTGAAGTTCTCGAATGCGCTGTGGAGCAAGGCGTGGCAGGTTTCAACCTCGTATCGCACACTGAAAAAATGAGTTTTGTGAAGTATTCTTGCTTTTCCTTGTGTAATATGTAAACATATATATATATATATATATATATATATATATATATATATATATATATATATATATATACTATATATATATATATATATATATATATATATATATATATATATATATATAAATATATATGAAGAGAAAGAGAATCACACTACAATGCTAAACACTATGCTAAAGGAGAAGTGACATAAACTTGACGCCTGTCGCGTTGATTCCTCAGTCAGAACTCGGTACCGATATTGCAACAGAGGGACAAATTAATATGTGTATTAGCGATCAGTATTACCGGTATTGAATCCAATTCAAAACAGCTGCAAAGCCCATCAATCGCCAGTGCTGCCAGAGTTTCCAAACAGTCACCTCCCGCGGTCACACCCCATCTGATCCCGTGACCACAGCAAATATAGTGACACGAGTTTCAGTTGACATTTCGTCTGCTCGGCGCACACGTGTAAGTGCACGTCTTCGCCACCCCTATTGTCATCGCCGCCGTCATCAGCGTGCACAAGTGACGATGAAACCACTGACGAATATGGAATCGCTGTGACTGGCAGCGTGGCGAATAATTTTCGCTTCGATCCTCTTCTGAGCGATGATCCTGAAATCGACGCCGCATATAGCAGGGACGAGGAAGCTAGAGACGCACGCTTGTGTCATGCTGGCTGGTAAGAAATATGAACGATGCGTGCGTGTTGACTGTTCGCGACGATCGCAGCTTCGAATATTCACGTTCGCGCTGTCGATTTCACGACAAATCGCCCGAAGCAGCAAAACGAAAACGCAGGATTCGCACAACCGCGCTGCATAAATTAAGTAGAACAAACAAAATGAAGCCCTTGCGAGACAGCCAGGCGTCGCTACCAGCTGGTATTGCATAGAAGTACCACGATGACAACACTAAAATTGTCGACTTCATCCATGCTCGCTCATTGTAACTCAGTGCACGTGGCATGGCCTACGAGCTCGCTGAACATGTCAAAATACTGCCGATGTCTTATGATCGGGAACACCCCATTGAGCCTTTGGACGCTTTTTTCACTCAAAATAGAATAACTTCTACGTAACGGACGTCATTCATACTTCGCTAAAAAAACTTATACATACCAAGCAATCGAATGAAGGCCACATCTCGAGTTTGAATTTTGGTGTCACTGCTCCTTTGAATGGCATTCACTGAAAAAGAGGCCTAGATGCACATCCAGATATGACGTGTGGATATTTTTGAAGACATATGATTATTCGTCTGAGAGGCTGGCATCACCGTTACTGGAGAAGCTGCGATCCCAATTCACAACGCTCTCGTGAGTGCTATTTCGTCAGATGACGACGAGGCTTCTCTGGTTAGCTATCTCGCCTTACGTGTTTTTTTTTTACAACAAGATCTGTTATGAGGGTACTTGAAAGGTCGCGTGTGGTGCCGTAATAGTTGTCCACTGCCGCCGGTGTCCGTAACCACTGTTGCATTAAATAAAAAAAAACTTCGTGAATAAAGGCACCAAGGACACAATGGGATTCGGACCTGGGTTTGAATCCCATTGTGCTAGCCCAGTGTTCATTCAAAAAGCCACGTCACTGCTTGGAACTACGCTGCGAAATAGCCTTGATTGATTGAATAAATATTTGCTTTATTTATCTATTTATTTTTTATTTAGAATATTTGATTGATTGAATGATTGATTGATTGATGTTTTGGGTTTAAAGTCCCAAAACCCCCACATGATTATGAGAGACGCCGTAGTGGAGGGCTCCGGAAATTCTGACCACCTCGGGTTCTTTAACGTGCCCCCAAATCAGAGCACACGGTGCAAAATAGCCTTAGGCAACACAGTGCAAAATAACTTTAGGCAAGCTTGATGGCGGAAAAGGAATAGTGTTATTACGAGTAATAAAGCGTTTTTGGCCAGGAAAAGAATGACCAGACGCCACACACTACGAACTGCGTAACGAATGGGTTGTCGAATGCTCCAACTTGTTACAAAAGCTTCAGCAGTAATTCTTCATCATCGTCAGCCACAGTATGGAAGGCGCAGCACAGTCAAAGTGAAGCCTAAAAGAGCGGCCTTTCAGAGCCTTTTCTAAACACTCACTGGGTAACTGCTGCAAGCACATTTACAGGGTACACACTACGGCATTATTATTCATAATTAATAGGTAGTAAGTAGGCATTTGCTATGCTATCTTTGTCATTCTTTGAAGCCTGGTATCCACTGAACACTTGAAAGGAAATTTGTGCCGATTGTTCATGCAGTGACTGACGACGATGGGGAATTATACCGCAGGTGGGTATGCGCCCCGGTTAATACGAGGTCAACAACAAGCTTTTGTAGTTGGTTGGAGCATTGAACAAGCCACTCGTTACTCTATTCGCATTTTGTGTCGCGTGGTCGTTCTTTGATGTTCTAAAATGCTTTATCACTCATATTATCGCAATTCCTTTCCTCACTTGTTTGGAATTTGATTTGATTTGATTTGACATCAAGCCTGCCTAAGGCAATCTTGCGAACAAGTCCCAAGCACCGACGTGGCTCAGTAGTAGAATGCATGGTCGGCACGCAGCACACCCGGGTTGGAGCCCGACTGTGTTCTTAGTACTAGTTTTTTTTTTTAATTTCGTGCATAGTGGTTACGGACACCGGCAGCGGCGGCGGACAGCTACGGCCCCGCGCGTGACCCGAGTTGTGATTTCATAACCGCTTTCGCTGTACGAGTGCACAAAATTTCTTGCAAGTGTGTAGCGGGTACCACGCTTCTCTAAAGAATAGCGGTAGATGACATAGCGTATGCCTGGCCAATCCCTCACAGTGGGCATGAGCTACAAAAGGTCAAAAAGAACGAAAATTCCAGGCTGTCTTCCAGTGACATCCGGAGTACTCCAGGGTAGCGTCCTGGGGCCATTGTTGTTTTTGGTGTATATAATTGACATTGTCAACGTTGTTACATCTGGCACACAAATCACATTGCTTGCAGACGATTGCGTTTTATATCAGTAAATAACTACAGTGCATAACCAAACAAACCTCGAGATTAGCTTGCACAACATACAGGCGTGGTGTGACATATCAGGCATGTCTTTAAACAAAAAAAACTGTCTCTCTTCGTTAGCACAAGGAGAAAAAGCCTGTTAATATACACCTACACACTGGCTGCCTCCCCGCTAAAAGAAGTTGAAAACTAAATATGTGGGGGTAACATTTTCAAACAACCTTTCGTGGAATTTACATCTTAGTAATACATGTTCCTCATCTTTCCGTAAACCTTGTTTCCTGAAACACAAGCTTAAAAATTCACCGGCCCACATTGAACTACTGAGTTACATTACTTTCATTAGACCGAAGTTAGAGTATGCTTGCATTACATGGGATCCCTACACCAAACACAAAATTAAAATAATAGAGAAAGTCCAGAGATAAACTGTTCGCTTCATTTCAGTTCAAGCACGCCGATTCCCCCACACAGCTGATGACAGAAAATGACACCCCCCTCCTCGAAACACGTAGGCAGATTCTCCACCTCAATTTCCTACAATCACTCACTAAACGAGAATTTTCCATCGACCTCGCATTATATGTAACACCTCTGTCCACAAGGCGTACACGTCACGAACATACACATGCTTTAACCACTCATTTTGCTATGACAGATAATTACGAACACTCATTTTTTCCCAGGACAGTGTCGGAGTGGAACTCTAGGCATGAAATGAATGACCTTTTTTAAGTTAACACAATACCCGCGTTAGGTGTTGTGCTTTGATATTGTATGGTTTTGTATGTCGGAGTGAAATTCTAGGCATATAATGAATGACCCTTTTTAAGTTGCCATAATACACGCGTTAGGTGTTGTATTTGCATTTTGTATGTTTTACTTCATTTTACTTCTGTTGTAACTACAGTACTGCATTTTTTATAGTACGCAGTCTTAGTGCCTTTATTAAGTTGAGTGTAAAAATTTGCGCATTCATTGTACTCGCTGCATTGATATTTTGGTATTGTATTTCTTTTTTTAGTGTACCATGAGTGCCCTTTCTGCAAGGACCGAATTTCGGTCTGCAGTATGTTATAAATAAAAATAAAAATAAAACATTCCTGCCTAGTACACAAAAAGTTATGATTATTTAGGGCGTAGTGGGTACCCTGGAAGTGGGATTTCAGCAGCTACTCAAAAAGTGTTAAAAAGGACTCTGAAGGGCCACTCTTCCAGCTTTCGCTATGAGAGTGCTGCACGTTCCGCGCAGGCCTCATGGTTTTAATGTCTTTCCTTTGCTCTTACGTAATATGCCCTTACTTACGATTTGCTCTTACGTACAATCACAACGTAGAACATTCTTGTGAATACGGGCTTCTTGCGTCGAATTTCGCTGGTATACATAAAACGAGCCAACCATCCACTGGTTCGTCGGTAAGATAGACCATAGAATAAATAGCAAAATATTTCATAATCCTTCCAAACACAATTCTGTCTACCTGAACTTACACAAATCTGGGGCTTATGATTGATTGATATGTGGGGTTTAACGTCTCAAAACCACCATATGATTATGAGAGACGCCGTATAGTGGAGGGCTCCGGAAATTTTGACTTTCGACCACCTGGAGTTATTTAACGTGCACCCAAATCTGAGCACACGGGCCTACAACATTTCCGTCTTCATCGGAAATGCCGCCGCTGCAGCCGGGATTTGATCCCGCGACCTGCGGGTCAGCAGCCGAGTACCTTAGCCACTAGACCACCACGGCGGGGCTGTTCTGGGGCTCGCGTAGTTTGAGCTTTAGTCTTGCCTAATTCTGTGAAGCAGCAAGTTCCAGAAAAAGTTCTGTTGGCTCTTCTATACCTCGACATCAGCGCAATATTCATAATGCACCGAAGAAGGTTTTGCGCGAGACAGAACTCAACAAAACAGCATAAATGGCTTTACTTAATTCTAGGTTATCTTTTATCACCATCTTCCCATCCATGAACACCTTCTCTCTCCTCTTGTTACCATGCGTTTCCTAACACTGCTGAGAATCAAGCCAGAAAATTGACTCAGGCCGATCTTTCAACGTTTCTACTGCATAGAACATTTCTCTCTTCTAGGAAATATGCTAGCATATCTGTCTTCTTGTCGCCCCCTCTCCCTGCCTCTGTTAGCGCGGCTAAGCATAAATCTATGAGTGCTACAACGCAGTGGTTGAATAATGGGTTTATTAAAAACTTGGACTTCCGGAGCAGCTCATGATATGTCGCAGGCGCCACACTAAATCTGTCTAATATATCGCCACAAGCGTCAAACCTGCTCGACACTGCACTGAACGGCAGCAGTGCCAACATGTAAATAATTTCGGCTCTGTAGCATTTATTTAAAAAATCTGTAAACCCCACCGTGGTGATCTAGTAGCTAGGGTACTCGGCTGTTGACCCACAGGTCGCGGAATTGAATCCCGGCTGCGGCGGCTGCATTCTTGATTGAGGCGAAAATTCAGTAGGCCCGTGTGCTCAGACTTGGGTGCACGTTAAAGAACCTTATAGGGTCGAAATTCCCGGAGCCCTTCACTAAAGCGTCTCTCATATTCATATGATAGTTTTGGGACGTTGAACCCGACATATCAATCAATCAAATAAAAAAAATCTGTAAATTAAAGTTATACAACGCGGACTTCATGCGTCTAAAGTTTTTTTTTTATTCTTTTAATCTGTGTCCGTCTGCATACGAGATCGCCTTTTAGTAGAAAGAAATCATGCAGCTTTGCTAAATTTTCAATCGATTGCGTTCGTTTCACGCGTTTCATCAAATTCCTCTCCGTGGACGGAATGCAAATAACGACAGCGAAATTTTCGCGTTTTTGTGAAGGTCTTGCAGTAAACTACGTTTGTGACAAGCGCACCGCAAGCCACTTCCCGTAATCACTCTTTGTTCCTTGCGGATTTTTTCGCTTTTGTGCGCACTGCCGTACCTTCTAAGCAAAAAAAAAATAATAAAGAGTCTGTGTGAGCAAGCGTACCGTATAGACAACAGCGAGTGACTGGCTCGGAATGAGTTTCCGCGAGGCTCCCTGCAGCGTCCATATCTTTCCTGAAGAAAAAGTCTTTGACGGGGCGCGTGGTGAAGTCCGTAGTCGGGTGCACTGGCAGCGTTCATTGCTCCCGAGCGGGCAGTGCCGCGGTGACAGGCCTTGTGGTAAGTGACAGCAGGAAGGGTACTATCGGTGCCTCGGCTCACACGCAGTCTTGGCGAAAAATGGGTCTCGGGCAGCTGGCCATGGCGTCAGAAAGGGAAAAGAGCCGCCGAAAAAGAAACAAGACATTTGTTCCGCGATTTTCAAACCTCCATCGCGTGTATATTAGAGCGAAGGCTTTAGACACCTCAGCAAACGCGAAAACCAACCGCCGGCGTCAGCACGAGTGATGCGGAAAATCGTCAAGCAACGAATCTACCAACTGGTGTCATCATAAGGCCCCCCAGCGCCGAAATTCGTAGCAACACTAAGGCGTCATCACAAGGTTACCATGACACCACATAACATGAATCCATGACATGACGTCATTACTTGGCCAAAAGTGAGCAGATAACAAAAGCACTGTAAAAGAAGATAAGGTGCAGGCATGCTTCTGATCCTGGAGCCAGTAATTGATTGATATGTGGGGTTTAACGTTCCAAAACCACCATATGAATATGAGAGACGCCGTAGTGGAGGGCCCCGGAAATTTCGGCCACCTGGGGTTCTTTAACGTGCTCACAAATCTGAGCACACGGGTCTACAACATTTCCGCCTCCATCGGAAATACAGCCGCCGCAGCCGGGATTCCAACCCGCGACCTGCGGGTCAGCAGCCGAGTACCTTAGCCACTAGACCACCGTGGTGGGGCTGGAGCCAGTACACTACCACGTCAGGTGCAGAAAACTTTCAGAAGAGGGGGGGGACGCAATCTTTGTTACATCGTCTGAGAAGAAGGAGGATCTTGCCTTGGCTGCGGATCATGTATAGGAGACACTGCGTTTAAACTCGCTCGGGAAAGGTCCTGGTGGTTTGATATTGAACTTATTTAACGTGAGATAGCGAGAGACATATAACTACCAAGTGACCGATGTCTGGGGTAGGTAAACTGAGAGTATACTGCAACTGCTAATCGCCGACCTCTAAGCGGCCTTGCTTAGCAATCAAACCCCACTCATCGCCATGACCTGTGCAGGCTACAACCCCTCGTGACAACTCTCGTACCAGTAACTAGCAGCTGGCACCCATGATGGACGATACCACCAAGTCATAAATTTTTCATAGTAAAGCTACCAGGCAGGCTTCAGATAGAAGTTAAAAGCAAAATGAAAAAAATCACGCGAAAATTGCGAAAGAATTCGTTATGAGGTCTAAGCTCTGGCGTTGCGAGCAGGGGAAGAGGGGAGGGGGGGGGGGGCGAGTGTGTCTTGACACCAGAGAGCGCGGCTTCCGAGGCTCCAGCTTCCAGGACTCGAAGGTCAAGCCGAAGCGACGCTCGGTTCGAATATAAGAAACGTGGTGACATATTCCAACCCCTGCCGCTTCCCGTATCCATTCGAAAAAGAAAGCCGTGGTCTGTTTACGAACAACAACGTGGCGACCTACGGCCGGCAGTGTGCCAGGAAGAGACGTGAAAGGGTTGCGGTGCGTGAAGCGGCTGTCACTCTTGACGGCATGCCACCACGTGATGATGGCATGAGCCCGCTAGCTAACCAGCCGCATACGGCAATATGTTCAGAAGAACTGAACAGGGCCATTATTGTTTGTTTTAGTGCACTTTTAGGAATATCTCCTAAACCGGCCGTTTCTGCCGTCTCTATTTCAGGCCGGGGTTCTAAATTCTGCAGAAAGAGAGAGGGGTGTGTGGTAGGACGCCGACAGACTGTGCGCCTAATAAGCGGACTGAATGATTTTGATTTGCCGTGAAGAGAACAGGGAGAAGCAACCAAGGTGTTAAACCGGCTTCTCAAGAGGTTTTTGGTCGCAAGGGTGGTGCAATGCAGTGTCGGCTCTGGCGAATGATGCCGCAACAATTCCAAGTGTGAAGAGCTGACTTGTATCTATATGTATTCTGCATATAAAGTCAAAATTTTTGCTAACAGAATAACCGGCCTCCATCTTTGGGAAGCGGCGACAACCACGTCGAGGCAAGGCGCCTACAACAAACTTTCATTGATAGCAGCTACGCTTGATGTTTAATGTGCCAAAACGACGATATTACAGTAAATAGAGCCGTAGCGGGTGACTACAAATTTTCGTAGTATTGATCTCAGGGGGCAGAGGGGGGGCTTCTGTGATGCGGCTAAATAGAGGTGCACGGGCATTTGACAGCATATCTGTACACGGCCAGGTTTTCACAACAGAGCTGTTATTTTCGAGATTGGCCGTGTGTCGCACATAGAAAGTTATCACCATCGTGATCAGGAACGCACTTTTTTTGCCCTATTCTTTGTGTACGTTCCCAGAAAACGAGCGTCGATTTGTCCGGCATGGGAAGTAAAATCCATGATCGGCGAGAGCATGAGCCTCGAGAGAGATGTATTGAAAGAACGATAGCAAAAGTGAGACAGTCCTGGTGAAAAAATTTTGGCAGATCCCATGTACAATGGGAATAGATGATATGCGAAGCACGATTGAGCAAGGTTGGTATGTCACTTTAAAATCAGAACAACGTTATGAGGCGGACGTAAATTATGCTGTACATGACTTCCATGTCCTAATTATCATGTTTACGGCTGCCATTTTTGCTCGTAGTCCATTAACGTCACGTAATACTAAATTTGGTATATATGAAGCTAGAGAAACGGTAGCGAGCGCGCTATGAGTGTAGCATGTAGTCATGTTTTACATAACACGCATGTCATGATTAGAATGTTTGGACTTGCCACTTACTTTCATCGTCTATTCACGTCACTTATAGCCGAAATTGGTACATGTGAAGCTAGTGAAACAGCCACGAGCACGCAATGAGCATAGCATGTAGTGGTGTTTTACATGACACGCATATCATAATTACCATGTTTGTACGTGTCATTTAACTTCGTCGTCCATTCACTTCCCGTAATACCAAATGTGGTATATGCGAAGCTAGCGAAACGGCCGTGAGCAAAATATGAGCGTGGTATGTAGCCATGTTCTTA
Organism: Rhipicephalus annulatus; assembly: GCA_013436015.1. NCBI lineage: Eukaryota > Metazoa > Arthropoda > Arachnida > Ixodida > Ixodidae > Rhipicephalus > Rhipicephalus annulatus. The sequence continues at coordinate 737,856 of WOVY01011858.1, read as the reverse complement.
CATGACACACATGTCGTGCTTATCATGTTTGCACCAGTCAAATACCTTTTTCATCCACTTATGTTACGTAATACCAAATTTCGTATATGTGAAGCAAGCGAAATGATCGCAAGCGCATCATCAGCGTGGAATGTAGTCAGGCTCTTACATGACACGCATGTCATGATTATCATGTTTGAACCAGTCAAATACCTTCGTCCTCTATTAATGGCCCGTTAAACCTAAATTGCTGTATGTGAAGCCAGCGAAACGATCGCGAGCGCATCATGAGAATGGCGTTTAGTCATGTTCTTACATGACACACATGTCATGAATGAGTATTATCTTTGCACCATTCATATAACTTCATCATCAATTCGCGTGCCGTAATACCAAATTCGGTGCATGTGCAGCTAGCGAAACGACCACGAGTGCATCATAAGCGTGGCATGTAGTCATGTTGTTACATGACACGCATGTCTTGATTTCCACGTGAGGAACCTGTCTCTTATGTTCGCCATGCAGTGATGCCATACTATATCAGTTTTGCAATATGTCATGTCGACAAACAACTGCAGGAGCAGCAAGACCATGACATGTATATCATGACATTCATGACATACGTCTTGATTTTTATGTTATGATTAGTCAGTTATGCTCGTTATACAGTCATGTTATGCCATACCAAATTTGGTATGGATCCCATTATCCAAATGGCGAGGAGAGCTAATGGTTCTAGGCGTCTAGATAGATAGATAGATAGATAGATAGATAGATAGATAGATAGATAGATAGATAGATAGATAGATAGATAGATAGATAGATAGATAGATAGATAGATAGATAGATACGGTCAAACTCGTCGAAGTTCACAAAGAAATGCATTTAGAAATGTTCTGGTCATAGCGTGACTAGAATGAGCGTCTGCACGATTGTAAGGCGACAATTGTAGCCACTCGAATATTGAGGCACTCTATAGCACAGCACATCGTAGCCTTGTATAGTTTGGTATAGCAAGGGGGTGAGTGAGGATTAGGGGGAAAGATGTGTGTGTGAGTAGTAGGGAAAGGATGAGGCAAGATCAACTAAACACCGAGGTGAAGAAAAAAAGAAAAAAAAGCAGTATTGATAGAGATCGAAGAAAAAGTGCAAAAGACGGGAGGCAAGAGAAGAACAGAGAGAGAAAAAGGAAGGGAAGAAACATAGATAGGAAGACAGAAACAAATAGGCAAAAGGAGAAAGATATAAAAAGACTCAGATTTTAAAAAATAATAACCACCGAAGCACTCCGTACAAAAGGTTAACCAACGAAATGTGAAACGTTCGGCTGCAGGTGTTCAGCAGTGGGTTCAATGCAACGTGGCACTGAGCCCTTTAATAATTATTGGTTGCATGTTCGTGCTTCTTGATTAGGTTATACACACGTTTGGCGTGGGTTTACCACAGTTTTTCTTACACATGCCACACGTTGTGCCTCACGTGATCACGGTCATGGAGGAGTTTCATGAGCGGTTAAATGCGTTTCACAATGTGTTCATCACAGTGTTTGTTATCGAACCACAGGTGGTCACACCCGTCGCAGACGAAGCCAGCTGGAGAAGTTCCCGCCGAAACGCGCTCCTGTCGTTATCGCGTTGACGCCGGAATTAAGGCCACTCGTTCGGTGCAGGCACTGCGCCGTGTCGCCTATAATGTACCACGCTTTCATTGTTCGGTGCAGCGAAGCGTTTGACATCGCAAGCTAACTCGAAGGCATGGGTTTGCAAGATCAGCCCGCCACTCTCACTTTCATTTTCCGTGCGCGATGTAGCGCGGCTTGGAAGATGCCGTATCACCGGTACGCAGTTGCGGCCGACACTCGGCCTCCCAGGCCTGTTTTTGTGCCAGGACTGCACCATAGGCCCGGGGAATGTGAACTCTCTCACGTTTCCACTGTCAGCGATCAAATCTAGAGTGTTTCGCGGCATACCCATGTGGAAGGTGTCAGGAGAAACTGATGCACGCGCGCTCGGTGCCATGGCTGTGACGAGATGGACGACGTCACTCACAACGTAGCCAATGACGCACGTGCTTGTGTACGACGCTTAGATTGACGTAACTGATAGGAAAGCCAAAGGAGACCACTCGTGACACCATTGCCGGGCAGCTTTCCGTTTCTCCTAGCCATATACAGCTTTCGCTGTAGAATACAAATAACAAACAAAGAGAGCAAGCAAAGCATAGTATTGTATAGTATAGCAAGGGATGGGAAAAAAGTGGAGAGAGGGTAAAAGCCTGGGAATATCAGGGCCAACAAGTCCCTGCCAGCTCTAGTGTGACCCAGAGTTGCGCGACTCTGTGCAACCCACTATGCCATGCGTGTTTTTCACTACTGTTCGTCAAAAAAAAAACAATGTGAGCTCCGGTAGAAAAGATGGTCACGGTACCGTAGTATATTTATCAATTATATTAATAAGAAGAAGAATGCAGAGAAGAAGTGGATGACCCAGTTTCTGCTAAAGCTGTTTTGTTTCAAGTTCCGAACGAATGCCAGAAGCCTTTTCAAAATAAAGTGATGAATACCAATGGATAAACTCCGCTACAAGGTTTCGCGGCATCTATAAAATAAATAGCAGGGCTCAGCAGTTTACAGGCTATTCAATGCATCCTGATGATACATGCATGCATCTGTTGCATGTGCGTACGAGAACATCTGTGCGTGCATGCGTGCGCCACAGCCGCGCCATCCAGATTACGACAGCGGGCTTCCTAAGTGTACCGAAGGTATAAAGCAGCTGTAAGTAAAGGTAAGTTGTATTAATAAACAAAACGAAGAACATCACCATGTCACACCTAAGAAGCTTACTTCTCGCCAAGTGTGTCCATTGTCTGTTTGAATATGATGAAAAGAGCCGCTCTTCTTGGATTTAGTTTGGACTTTGCAAAGTAGCAGTTTCATAGGGTGAGGCTATAACAGCCACACGCTTGCTGACTATACAGCACCAGGCACTCGTATAGTGGGCTTAATTAAGATTAAGTGCGTTACTATTATTCCGTCTCTGTTACTTTTTTACCTCCATAACACGGCTACTAAGCTTCTCTTTGTTGTCACTCCGGCACACTTGAATATTCCGATTAATTATTTTCGGCAATAATTTTGCAGCAAGTGCGTCCGCGTGTTTCAAAGGTGACGGGCCATTCAGTAAGCTAGGGGCGTGCATGAACAAAAAGAAGAGCGAAGCCCCCAATGATTGCTTTTCTTTCAGCTTTTCCACCCACGCGTCTTGAAAGAGAAACAAAATTAGATACAAGAAGCAGTGTTTTCTATAGTGAAAAAGCACTGCCAAGCCTCACTTTCATAACCCGTTTTCGTAAGTTGTAACAATATGTCTAGAACAGCTCCATGTTAACGCTGACTGCCACACAAAAGAAAACCCGGTGCCATGCATGGCTTCATCATTGACCGCAGTTGCGACAGCAAATGGCTCATCAGCTCAACGTGATCCTGAAATGCAGTGTGAGATTGTGCCGTCCAGGTTTCAGTTTTTCTCTTGTTATTTACTTGTCAGTGCTTTTAGTTTGACAAAGAGGGTTCAGCTTAAATTAAGGATGACGCAGCGAGCAATGGAAAGAAAAACGGTAGGCGTAACCTTAAGAGACAAAAGGAGAGCAGAGTGGATTATGAAACAAACAGGGGTTAAGGATATAATAGTTGAAATCAAGAAGAGGAAACAGACATGGGCCGGGCATGTAGCGCGTAGACAGGAAAATTGCTGGTCATTAAGGTTAACTAACTGGATTCCCAGAGAAGGCAAGAGGGTTAGGGGGAGACAGAAGGTTTGGTGGGCAGATGAGATTAAGAATTTTGCGTGTATAAATTGGCAGCAGCAAGCACAGGTCCAGGTTAACTGGCGGAACATGAGAGAGGCCTTTGTCCTGCAATGGACGTAGTCAGGCTGATGATGATGATGACAATGATGATGATGATGATGCTTTTAGTTCGATAACACTGTGGCCGATGTGCGCCACAGAGTTTCATATTTAACGTCATGCAAGAAAATGTGACTTTGCAGTCATTAAAGTTATTACGAAAATGAGCAGTATTCCACCAATTTATTTTTATATGCTTTGCTGCAGCTTCGTTAAAAACCTCTTGAAAAAGTCCTCGTTTTAGTTTAGCCAACAATCGGATTTATAGGTTCGAAGTAATCATTTATTGGATTTCTAAATCTATAGCTGTTCTCCTGAAAATGCTCGTGGGTAAGCCTTAGAACAATGACGGCACAGATGGAAAAAAAGCCTATTCTGAAACAGCGTTACGAGTCCGTCTGCTTGTTATTTTACTTATACACTGGTTCAGTGGTTTGCATATATTCCAAATAGCTTCTCAGTACGACATTGCTTTTTTGACGCTTTGAAACTGTTAAACATAACCTGTACCAGTGTATCTCTTCTTGGTATTACAATTAGAAAATGAGAAGTTACTAGCAGCTGAGCCAATCAATTCGATTTAACTGAAGAAGAAGGCAAGTATAGCTGCTCCCCAAAGCAAAAATACTGAATTCCCGGTGATAAATTGAATAGAGCGAATGTATCGATGAAATATTCACCTGAATTAGGAGCTTGCTGTAAGATAAAGAAAAATGGAATAGAAAACACAAATTTCGGAGAAGTGAATGCATTCAATCACCTTCACATAACGAAGTGCCTATTGAAAACGTGCTTACTTTGAATCTACTAATCATATGTGGGCTGTACAATGGTTCGGTGGTCAGAAAGAAAAGCCGAAAATGGATGATCACACAAGCTGGCTGGCCACATTGATATTGAGGTTTTTAATAAAAGGGGGACACAGGCCAGCAAACACGCTTTTGAAAAGCGGACACTGGCCTCTTCGCTCCTAGGCTCAACGACCTACGCAGCCAAAGTGCCACACATAGGCGTACATGCAAACACATGAGGACACATGAGCACAACCTCCACCAGCTGGCTCTAATTACCATGCCTTTTAAATGACTCCGATCTCTTTCGGATATGCCTTTCCTTCTCTCTTTTTCTCCTCCCCCAGGCCTCTTTACGTTTGCTTCGTTACCAATGCGCGTGTGGTTTTTTTCATACCTCGACCTGCCTCTTTGCACAGTCTTCTCGAAATTATAATAAGGGCCTCAGAATGCCACTCAAACAATCAAAGCTTTAAATTGCCTCAAAACAATGGAAGGGGCAAGAAATAGAATCGAAAATGATTTCCCTCAGCCGAGCATGAGCGCATTCTATAAAGACACCACTAATGTAACGGTTACCGTACCTAATAGATATGGTCAACAACATGATTCCTACATTCAATATGTCTTTTAAAAGCAACACTGAATATGTAGAAGCGACCTCATTATGGGTGGCTGCGAGTTAGTGTACGGGCTGTAGTTCCTTAAGACATAACTGTGTAACCACGCGGGCTGTCTTTTTCCTTTTTTTTTAATTTGAGGGGAGAGAGGCAGGGGCATTTCCTCCTTGAAAAAGTGGTCGCCGCTTCCAGTACATGAACCCGCAACATTAAAATCTAAGATGAAGAAAATCCACCCAAACGTTCCCTATACCTTCACCTGAAATCACAGGAAGGCTAACGCCATCTTCTGTTTATTGTTTTTTTCGCAGTGAATTGTATGGATCCTCCCCGCCCACGCACGCAGACTGCACATGCATGGTTTTCACCCTGCCTCCAAGACGGGAGGCCTTGCAAGCTTTCTGCACTTCACGTGCCTCCTGATTAGCCCACCTATGAGCAAGTGACGTCATGGCATGATAATATCATATGACATCGCTACGAGCATAGAGTTTCCTAAAATTAACCGGAGTGCTCTGTGGTGCTGTGATCGTTCAGCCGCAATGGGAATAATTTGTACTACACAAGTTTGCATAATCTTCGTGCTTGCGGTCTTCGAACTCATTGGTGGCTTTGTTCATTGCTGTGTTTTGATTTTGTTTGAAATAAAAAAACGACTTCGTGAGCTGATTCGAATTGGTGAGCCCAAAAAATTGAGGTGGTGAAGGGCAACTGCTGAGCATTTGCTGATTGTTGTTTCTCAACAAAGCAGCTCAAAACGTGAAGCCAAATGGAGCCAAAAGTACGAAGATTAGACAAACTTCTGTATTACACATCATTCCCATGCTTGCTGAAGCGCCATGCGTTGCAGCTTCCATAGACACTAGCGCCAGAGTTCTCTCTTGTGCATTTATAGGAAACAGTGTAGCTATGACATGATCTGAGACGATACTATCTATGATCTGAGACGTTGTGATAAGATCATACAGGAATGTCATCTCATGAAGAAAACTTTTTATTTTGCTGCTTTTTTTGTTTGTTGAGGCACATGAGGCGTTCGCCTTAATAAATCGCCCAGGAAAGGCATACCACGTCGTCGATCTGTACCTCGGTGACATTGACACCAATTGACGACGAATGATAAAGTTATTGACGGCATAGATAACATCACATAATGCTTATCACGGTGTAAGGTAGCAGATGACGCTTTCCCAATATCAGCACTTGGGCTTCTCTGAACTAACGTGCGAATAAAAAATTTGGCAGATCTCACGTGCCATGGGAACCGATGTTATGTGAAGCATGCGAAGGGAAGGCGGCTGTGGTGTAAGTATATTGAGTGAAACGTTACGACATGAGACTGAAGGTATGTACAGTCGACCAAAAAAGTTTGCGAACCACGCGAGTGCGTTGCAAAACACCTCTTCACGATACGTCAGCGGCAATCGACAGGATCGCAGTGCCCGAGACGCATATGGCCTGTCTGTTTTCTGACTAGGTACAAGTTCATTTCAGCTTAGATTTTTTTAACGCGACACACTTTTTTATATCTGCTTCTACGTGCTTGTGCCTCGAGAGCAGTTAATGAGCGCAACTGCTATCAGTCATAATCTTTACCACAAAGTGATGCAAAGCCAAAGAAACGCCATTCGAGGCAGGCCGTGATAGCACTGATACTGCTATAATAATTGAAATGTGACGGTCATTGTGCAGATGAGCGCTTCGCGTGAAAACTGCGAACTAGCAGTGCGCTACGCAGCGATAGAAAATTGAAAAACCAGTGAATAAGAAGACGAGTCGTTTCAGCCCTAGCACTGTGGCCGACGGTAGAGGGCGCACCACTAGGTGGCGTGGATTCAGTAAAGAAGAAGAACAATGCACATGCTGCGGGAAAGATAAGGAAACGGCGGAGCATGTTCTGATTGAATGTGGAGATATCCACCCAGGTGTACGTTTGGGCACGAGCCTACAGGAAGCCTTGGGTTTTAGGGACAACAATGGAAAGCTGAACACACCCGCGATTGAAATAAGTAAGAGACGGTTAGAGTATTGGTGGCAGAAAATTAGAGAGAAAGGACAAAAATAAATATTGGAAAAATAAAATATGGACAGTGTGCCGTAAATGGCAGAGAACTTAAGCTGAAAATTTACCTTTTTTTCCATTAAGATAGAATTTATCGAAGTAGAGGCATTAGGCCAACATCAAAAACGAAAAAAGGTTTTTTTTTTCTTTTTTTTGTCGAGCCTGGTGTCATACTTGTCACCACCCCGTTATAAAGGGGACGCTCATAGCATCCATCCATCCATGGAGTATTGATTATTGTCTCATGACTGAAGGAATTTACCACAAACTGACAGAAATGAGGATAGACGAGGAAGGCATTAACAGCTTGGGTAGTGATCATAAACGAATAACATTACAAATGGGATACGAAACTGAAAATATGAGCATGGAATCAAAGTCTGGCAGCTCGTATTTAAATGACAAACAAATAATAAATATAGCCGCAAGAGTCGAGGAAGAAGTAGGCGAATTACCAGGCAAGGACTGGGAGTATAGTGAGCTGTTACATCTAATGACGAAGGAGATAGGGAGAGAGAAGAAAACTGTTTGCTGGAAAGGAAAAAGGAAGCCAAAAAGTTGGTGGAACAAGGAAATCCGGGAGGCGATCGAGAAGCGACGCGAAGCATCACGGGAGCATAGAAAGGCAAAAAAAGAGAAGCGGCCGCAGGACGAAGTCAAAAAAATATGGGAAATATATTTAGAGAAAAAATCCCTTGTACAGAAATTGGTAGAGGCAAAAATTAAAGGTGAAAGTGAACGCTGGATGACAGAGATACACGAAAAAAAGGAGGCCGCGCCTAGGATTTTTTGGAGCCACATAAAGGCGCTAGGTAGGAAGTCTGTCACAACGCAACAACATATTCTAGATGAAGGAGGAAATCAATTGGAAGGGTACGAAGCGCTAGGTTACATCCAAAAGGTAACAGCCGATTCGTTTAAAAAGAGCGTCCAGGGGATCTCCCCGGTGAGTAAAAGTGTGGCGGAGAAAGCAACAGAGGAAGAGCTAGTACTTGATAATTTCAACTGGAAAAAGGCCGAAGGAAAAATTCCAAAGCGCACTGCCGCGGGTTTAGATGGGATTCCCGTTAGCCTCATTAACGAACTAGGACATAACACTAAAGAAGCATTGTTAAAAGCAGTAGAAAAAAGCTTATAGGACGGACAAATACCGGACAGTTGGCGACAAAGTAGAATGAACTTAATCTATAAAGGCAAGGGAGAAAAGGACAAGATTCGCTCGTATAGACCACTAACCATTACATCGGTACTATACAGGATGGCGATGCAAGCAGTAAAAATGAAAATAGAAACATGGGCCGAACATAACGATATTTTGGGAGAACTTCAGAACGGATTTCGAGTCGACAGGCGGTTAGACGATAACCTGTTTGTTCTCACTCAGTGTATAGAAATATCTAAAATAGAGAATAGGCCCTTGTACGTGGCTTTTCTAGACATCACTGGGGCATACGACAACGTTAATCAGGAAATTTTGTGGGATATATTGAAAGGAATGGGCATGGGCGACGACTGTATACAGCTTTTGAGGGAGATATACCGAGAAAATACAGTTTGCATAGAGTGGGAAGGAATGCGTAGCAAAGAGAACGTTGAGGTTAGCAAGGGTCTGAGACAGGGATGTCCTTTGTCCCCGCTGTTATTCATGCTGTACATGGTGAGTATGGAAAAAGCGCTAGAAGGTAGCAACATCGGTTTTAATCTGTCACACAAACAGGGCGGCATGATGATTGAGCAGAAGCTTCCAGGTTTATTTTATGCGGACGATATCGTCTTATTTGCGGACAGTCGAGATGATATACAGCAGCTGGCGAATATATGCGGAAGGGAAGGTGAAGCTCTTGGACTAGGATTCAGTGTAACGAAGTGTGGATTGATGGTTTTCAATGATCCCTGTGATCAGACGGTGTCCATACAAGGCCAAGAAATACCGAGGGTAAGCGAATACAAGTGCCTTGGAGTATGGGTAAATGAGAGTGATAGATACATGGAGGTACAGGAAAAAGCCTCGGCAGCAAAAGGAAAGAGGAATGCGGCAATAATGAAGCACAGAGCGTTGTGGGGATACAATAGGTATGAGGTGCTTCGAGGTCTGTGGAAGGGTGTAATGGTTCCAGGGCTTACTTTTGGGAACTCAGTGGTGTGCATGAGGGCAGAGGTGCAGTCGGGAATGGATGTAAATCAAAGGACTGTGGGACGCCTCGCGTTGGGTGCTCACGGGAAGACGACAAACGAGGCTGTAAAGGGCGATATGGGGTGGGCAGGTTTTGAGGCGAGGGAAGCGCAGAGCAAAATAAGGTTCGAAGAAAGGCTAAGAAATATGAAGGAGAGTAGATGGGCAGAGAAGGTGTTCCGTTATTTGTATAGGAAGAGCGTGGACACACAGTGGAGAAAAAGAACTAGAAGACTCACTAGTAAATATACGGCTGGTATTGTAAGCCATATGTCAACAAAGAGCGTTAAGGGAAAAGTCAGGGAGGCGGAGAGGATTTACTGGATGGCAGCTATGGAGAAAAAACCGGCTTTGAGTAACTACCGAAAGGGCAAAAATGAAATAAGGAGGGAGGCATTTTACGATAATTTAAGGGGAAGCGCTTTACTGTTTGAAGCGAGATCGGGTTGCCTTAGAACGCGTAGTTATAAAGCAAGATTCAGTAAAGAAGAAGAACAATGCACATGCTGCGGGAAAGATAAGGAAACGGCGGAGCATGTTCTGATTGAATGTGGAGATATCCACCCAGGTGTACGTTTGGGCACGAGCCTACAGGAAGCCTTGGGTTTTAGGGACAACAATGGAAAGCTGAACACACCCGCGATTGAAATAAGTAAGAGACGGTTAGAGTATTGGTGGCAGAAAATTAGAGAGAAAGGACAAAAATAAATATTGCAAAAATAAAATATGGACAGTGTGCCGTAAATGGCAGAGAACTTAAGCTGAAAATTTACCTTTTTTTCCATTAAGATAGAATTTATCGAAGTAGAGGCATTAGGCCAACATCAAAAAAGAAAAAAGGGTTTTTTTTTTTGTCGAGCCTGGTGGCATACTTGTCACCACCCCGTTATAAAGGGGACGCTCATAGCATCCATCCATCCATCCATGGACAGGCAGTAAAGCACTTGCTCACCCGGCCCGCAAACGTTTTTGGTGAACTGTAAAGTCCTGTACGCACAGACCTATTTTGAACAGTTGTATATGTTGTTTTACATAACCAGTTGTTAACAGTTATGAAACACCAACACCAGAAGGGTTAAACTTCTTCGTAGAACTTGTGCTTGTGAGGATGTTAGCTCTGAATAGTGCTACGTAGACCAACTTCAGAGGATGACATTCGACTACAATTTAAGTTAACCTGACGTGACGACTGTATCGTAGGAGTAAATTTTTATTGTTTATAAAATTAGATAACCAGCACGACAACCATATTTGTCGTTTCACCAACATTACAAGCGCATATAGGTCTTTTTTCCAAAACAGTTCCGAGACAAGGCGTGGCTCTGTGGTAGGATACTCGATCGCCAAGAAAAATAATTGAATTCAATTTGTGATGGGACCTTGATATTCAATGCGAAGCATTTCTTTGCGAACATTGGTGAGTTTAAGCGTATCTATCTATCTAGCCACTTAACGTTTGGGTGCTCCCGTGATCACCTCATTAACTTGGCGTCAACCAAAATTAACATGGGAGGGTAAGATGGTTTGACGAATATGACGCGCTGGTCAAAACATAAATAATGTCATATTCCCGCTGCATACGTCGTCAAACACTTCCCGCTAGATAGTGTCACATACCCACGGGCGGGTATGTGCCACTAATGTTCGTGTATGTACCTCAGGTTATTGACGCTTAGTCTCTACCCAGGAACGACGACAACACACACGGGCAAATTTAACGCGCGAGCGTTGTGAAATACCGGACATCAGTAGCGTCGACCCGACGAATGCAAAGAATAAATGTCAGGGTCCCGGCTAGAATCAAGCCCAAGCATTCTGCGTGGCAATGAAGCTTGCTATACCACAGAGCTAAGCCAGGTCTCGGAGCTACTTTTCAAATATATACGCTTGCCCCGCCGCGGTGGTCTAGTGGCTAAGGTACTCGGCTGCTGACCCGCAGGGCGCGGGTTCGAATCCCGGCTGCGGCGGCTGCATTTCCGATGGAGGCGGAAATGTCGTAGGCCCGTGTGCTCAGATTTGGGTGCACGTTAAAGAACCCCAGGTGGTCTAAATGTCCGGAGCCCTCCACTACGGCGTCTCTCATAATCATATAGTGGTTTTGGGACGTTAAACCCCAGATATCAATCAAATATATACGCTCATCTTCGTGAAACGTGACTGGTGGTTGCAGTGCTGCCTATCCAATTTTATAAACATTACGTTGATACAGTCGGCACGTTGGGTTACCGTCACTTGTGGTTAGGTGTCATGCGCTTAAGTTTATTTATGTAGCAGTTTCCAGGGCCAGCATTCTCGCGAGCATTAGCGCTTCATATCAGCTTCTGGTGTTGCTAATACGCATGTTCCTGTTTGCATCGTTGCGCAAGTACAAACAGCTGGTAAAATAAACGTCTGTTACTCTTCGACATATGTAGGTGTGTACGACATTTCTACTTATATTTAGCGTCAATCGATGACGTGTCGCTCAGTAAACAAAAAAAAATGCGACATGCTCACCTTCCCTCCTCATGCTTCACATATCGTCGATTCCCAAGGTACGTGTGATCTGCCGATTTTTCGTTCTTTGCATTCGTGGGGTCACCCCGGCCAATGTTAGCTTTTCTTCACGCTCTCGCATTTATATTATTAATGGCGATTCTTGGGATTCCTGGGCACAAAAAAGTGTCCATAACTTGTGGCACATGCCCGCATCCTTCGGCCCGAGCTGTACGGGTATGTGCCACACGTGTGTGGAGAAAATGATTCGAGGACAAAATCAGCGCGATTTTCACATCGTTTTTCATGTCATGACAAGGCATACATATTCGTCAAGCGCTCCTAGTCTCTCATACTAGTTTTAGTGCTCAACACACGTGGAGGCAAACACGCGAGCCCTCAAACGTAGGCGGTGACAGATAGATAGATAGATAGATAGATAGATAGATAGATAGATAGATAGATAGATAGATAGATAGATAGATAGATAGATAGATAGAAATGCTCCAAGTGACTTCAATTTACTAAGAAATGCATCGCATTTCAAACTATGTCACGCGGTTTTGCGCCAGCATCCAGAAATCTCACAACTGGGTGAATGTCGTCACAAAGCTATCTGACCCTGCACCAATGTCAACTACAGTTCTAGCTTTTTCTCGCTTAAGTTGAGCATTGGTTGCGGGCCGGAGTGTTAAACTATCCTCAAGCAGAGTATCAGGAAACGAAGATATTTTTGTTAATTTTGCTATACAATTCATATTATTGGTTGCCTCTTATTGGTGGCCTGAATGTAGCTGTAGAGATGAGGCATAACTGATCATCCGCATCAACTACACCATCAACAAAGTGGGCCGCTGCGTAAGCGTGTGTACTGTCATACGAACGTGTACGTGGTATTTCTCTACATTGAGAAGGGTGCATTATGTCGTAGTACGTACCTTGCACCTGTGCAACTGTACAAGCTGCAGGTGCCCTAAGAGAGTTTACAACTACAAATGTCATGAGCACAAATGCTCCTTTCCTTCCGGCACGGAGAAGTCGTCTATCGGGAAGTGAAGTGGGGAAAGCGAATGAGAAGGCGACGCGAAAAGGGGCCCGCGTACCCTGACGCTTCGCTCTAGGTGTAGGCGCTCAAGTATGCTCCACTTTTTGTGAGCACAATTTCAGTACTTCATTGGTATAGGTCTTCAATAACGTTTTTTTTTCGCCACCCCCATTGCTGAAGAGAACATGTTTATGCCTATTTGCTGCAAATATGGTCGTTTGTATACTTCTAAACACGTATAGAACAACATTCAAGACGCCTTATCTGCTTGCCTGACTCTTTTCTCGTTCGGAGAAACCATCTTGCTTTTGTGGGGGCGATGCAAGATGAGTGTGATATTCGTAGAAGTTACCTGAGCTTTCAAGTACTCTTTAGTGACGCAATGCTTCCAAGAATGCTGATAGCTCTGCTGCGCCAAATAACTTTTTGTAGTCTCTAATATACACATACAGATGCTTCTTACGACAGCACATTTGTTAATTACCTGATGGATAACATAGAGGGGATCCATTGTAGAGTATTCCTTCTTGAAGTCAGCTTGCTCGCTTGGATGGTTAAAATTTGAGTTTTCTCGTATCCACTTCGGGGTCACCTTCATGAGTACGTGGCTCTTTGTTATAATAGTGAAAGAGATTATCATGTACTAACGTAATGTTGACGCTAAGATATAATTTTTACAGTGCGCAAGCTACGAAAATTCAGCAATAACATAAGTTTGAAGGACAGGTTCATACATGTTCATAAATATCGGATGATAATGAACAGCGATACTTGAACACCACTCGTTAATTGGCTGGCCAAAAAAAAAAACAATCGGAGCTTGGAAAATAGCCCCTGAATGTCCGGGCACTCGAGGGCTAGAAATCATCACAGGTGTGGAGGAAGTTACAACGGAAACTAGATCGCGTGTCCTTATCACAAAATTCGTTGTGCTGGCCAGAAAAATATTTTTTTTTTGCATTGGAAATTGACGTAAGTGTATCTGGACGTGTTCAACGAGTTTGCAAGTAGATGAGCATGTTCTGTCCCTAAATTCTTAAGAAGCACCTTCTAATATGGCAGGTGCAGCATGCAGTTTCAAAAAGACAGCAGGGAGGCTTATACGCGTTTCAGACATACACAGGTGGAACATATACAAAAACCGTAACTTGCCGATTATAAACAATGCTGTCCTCAGCAACAAGGACTCTAAAGTTAGGATCTAGAATAAGGTAACCTCTAGTTATATTCTTCTTATTTTAAATTCGTTGCCGTGATATATCGCATTTGTGTCTATTGTAATTCAGGTAAACTTTTTCTTTTTGTACCGGAAGGAAAAGGGGGTGTATTGCCCCCATCGACAGAAATTGCTTTTTTAATTTGATTTATTATTTAAGGTAGCGAATTTTACTAAGTTGGGTGAATACATGTTTCTTAAATATACGTATAAGCCAAAACTAAATGAACAAATGGAAAAATTATGCACCTGTTCAATATAATACTTGTGAAATAAAACACAATCTGCATGAGTGGTCTGTAGTAAGACCGACCACAGGGGATGCGCAAAGTGGAATAGCACTGTATGTACACAAACAAAACAATTGATTGATTTGTGGGGTTTAACGTCCCAAAACAACCATATGATTATGACACAAACAAAACAAAAGATGATACAATATAATCAATAGACTGGCAATGCACAAATGTGAACTGGTCATGGGTCAGTGCCCTGTCTTTCAGAAGAAAAGCATACAAATCGATAAGCAATTTATAATCCCTCTACAGAGTTCGATAACAATGACAGTGCAAGCGCGAATTTGTCCGAGTCCCTTAATTGACTCTTCCGCAAGAAATACACCACCTGTATATGTCATTCTAATGGGAAGTGCGGTGGCTGTATTTTAAATACATGTTGTACACGAGTTGCGTAAAACTAATGCTCTGTTTTTTTTAAGCGCTAAGGGGTTCGATCATAATGTTGTTCAGAAAGTTTGCAGATGCTGAACGGCAACTCTGAACAAAAGAGTTCTCAGATGTGCCCTGCCAACGACCCCAGCGAAGTTTCCCACAAAGTGCCACCCCCAAAGGTCGCCCATAATAAGCAAAGGTACCTGCTCACTCCTTTCTTGTTATAAACCTTTCACGCCAACACAGAAGTGCTGCAATGACGACCAAACCTAGTTTTCAGTGAATCCAAACAAAGCAATAGTAAAAATTTTCTGTTCTTATACCAACTTCTTTTTTCAGTAGGAAAAATTCACTAATGTTCAGGCAGTTTTATTGCGTTTGAAAAGATTTCAGCCAAATGATATTAAGAACTGTAGGGTTTTATTATAATTTTATATTATGCAGCGGAAGGTGCCGGAAATTTCGATATTCCTGGCGGACACTGACCACGAGCATCTTCGCCTCCATCAAAAATGAGGCTCCCGCGGCCGGGATTCGATGATCCCAGTGGCCTTCGGGTCAGCACTCAAGCACTCTAACCATTAAGCTGCTGTGGCGGGTAACTTGGAATGCGAGATGGCTAGGCGATCTTCACGCTTGTGTTGCACGATGCGCTCACAGCCACAGTTACAGTTTTCAGAGCCTGTTTATGCTCAATTTCAACTGACAAAGTCTTAATCTGGCTCCACAGAGGTTCCAGCTAGTAAGCGGAACATTTTTTGCAAGAAAAAGTTCCGTTTAGTTAAGTGGGGATGCGTCCCAGATAACGCTTCGAGTATGAGTAACAGTGTTCCATTCATTAGTCACTGGGTTGTGTACGTTGCAGCGTTCCACTTATTCAGTACCTAGAGAATTCATGCATCCTAGGGAATTTGTACACACCATGATTAGTGTCACCCGTATTTCTGGCATAAGTAAAGAGGTATGATACTTAAATGAGGCAAGTAAGCATTCGATTTTCTCATATATTTGCGGCATACCCGAACGGACATATTGGGTGTCATTTCTCCGCATAATATGATAACATTGAAAAAAAAAATGTTTTACTGGACTGCTGCATAGGTATGTTATCGTGGAACACGCTGGTTTTTGTGAAGCAACAAAACATGCCTGCCCATGCTTTTAACATATTGTACTGAATCATAACAACTCAGTTGTCAGCTCAGGTATACGTCCAAATATATAGAGAAATTTTGTCGAGTTGTGTTACTCAAGTATCATATCGGCTTAGTTATGCCAGATATCGGTTACGGTAACCATAGTACGTATACAAGCATGCGTCGAGATGACCAAAAAGTAAGCCATTCTTATATTTATTGAACTTTAAAAGGTAATCTAGATTATTTAGGTGAATCTGGAAACAACCGTGCTGTCAGACAGGGCCAAATAGCAGCAATCAATAACCTGCGAAATTCTGAAAACGACCGTAAAAACGCTACAGCATTTGCATTTGCCTGTTCATGCTTATAACTTGGTTTAGATGCGTACCAACATCATCTTACATCAGACGAAACCTCAACCCTACAATGCAAGTGTCAAGAGACAACTGCTACAGCTGTTGCTATTGCGTTGTGTGTGCATGATCTGAAGGCAAAACGCTTCTCACAGAAAAACAATAATTCACAGAAAGCCATCTGCCACTTCGGCTGGCAGTAAAACAAAGTAAAAAATTACTTTCAACGATATATTTCACAGAACACTTTGTCGCACATGGTTACGTGAAGACAAGTACAGTGTATATAAATAGTACAAAATCATCCCAAACAACACACAAAGAATAAGTCATAGTGCATAGCAATACGGAATGAAATTTGTGTAGTAACAGCATCAATACATTAGGAATAAACTGAAGATCCAGAATAAGCAACAAGGAAAACAGGTATTCACCCGCAGTATTAGTTTTGATCACTTATTAATCTCACAAACGTGCGAAGTGTCAATTGTCAATTTAGAAAAAACATGTGCAAGAAACAGAAATCGTCACTTGACGTAAGCTGTTTGTCAGATGATACTAATGGTAAATTTGTACTATTAGTGATGCCACCTAGATGCTATCTTCTGACGTACTTAGCAAAACTACAGAATTAGTATCGCGAAACGTCTGTGCTTACGTAGCTACCTGACCTGTAGAGCTCATTGTATTATTAGTTGGTTCTGTTGCCGGAGCTTAGGTCAAGAACCTTGTTCCTATGTGGTTTAAGGCCGTTTAAGGCCGTTTAATGTGGCCGTTCAAGAAGCCTTCGCCACAGTCTTTTGACGCCGGAAGACTTGTTTGCATGGGTGACGCCAGGATTTGGCAATTCTGGACCGCATTCTACATCTTCAAAAAATGAAAAAGAAAACGTTTCAACAAATAGGCGTTAAAACAGCAAAGCGAAATTGACCTTAACTTCATATAATATAATTTTATTCTAAAATGCGCTTGATCATGCAAGCTTGTAAGAGAGTGTATAAAACATTTTAATTACCTTTGAGGCAGTTTTGGTGCCTTTGCAGCTGTAATTAGCTGGAACGTAATAGACCCCATAATATATGTTTAAATACACATGCAAACTAAAACATTCCGTACCTTCACCTACACACACACACGATCGCACACACACACACACACACGTGCACACACATGCATACCCAGACACGCACACTCAAATTTATGTAAAGATATACAATATTTTCGAAGTAGAAGATTGAATGGGAACCACCCCATTCCTCTTACCTTATAAAAATCAATGTGGGACATTTTTGACGAGCGTGGAGAAAAGAATAGTAAACAGCCTTTTTTCTATTGTAAGATCACACTGCGGGATATTATCGAGATGTGCAATAACAAGCGCGTCGTCAATCTCGGAGCCAGTCACTGGGAAAAAAATTGAGAACTCTAGTCCGTACCATCACTGCTTGTTCCTTATTACGTCAACAGTACAGAAGCAGCACATATTCGCATAAGAATGCTCAGTACTTGACATACAAAACCTAATGGTGTCGAAAGCAGTGCAATATAAATGTGATTTATAAGCTAAATTAGTGGGAATGTTTTTTGAAGAATTTACACGGCACAGAGCACAAAAAAGATACCCCACAACGCACAAACACCACTTTGAACACCACCCTGTTGTCAAAGACGCTAAAATACGGCAACATAAGGTCCCTTCGTGTGGTGCAAACTGCAAACTAGTTCGTCGTAAACTGGAAAGGCTGTCAAAGCGAGCCAGTCGTGCAAACAACGCTTTTGAAAGGTCATCGTGAATTGTCCTAACTCACTCACGTGGGCCATACGAGCAAGCGAGCATTAATATTCCCATAAAAGTCAGCGTTTTACAAAACAAACCTCAGAGAACGAAGCCAATAGTTAAACACATCAAACTGGTACAATGCCATTTTCTTTGCGAGGAATTCATCACGTCCACAATTTCTTGGCAGAATTTACATAACAGCTCTACCAGGCACACTTACTATGCTGCTGACAGACGCTTACGTATTCATCTTGCTAGTTCATGCACGCCCAGACTTTCTTCGTTTGACTGCGGTTGCATAAACATTCAAGATACACAACACAGACAGAACTCAAAGCAAGCGATAAAAATGCCGCAAGGACTGCCTCCGCCATACCACTAATGCATAAGCAGTATAAAGGCTCGTCACTCATCTATGGGAAGTGACCGCAGAATCAGTAGTCCGAGGCTTCAAAAGCAAACTTGTTAACGATGGTCCCAGAGCCTCCAGAACCATCTAGAAACACGAACAAGGCTTGGGAAAAGCGCGCATGTTCACGAGCGAAGAAAATGGCGCACGCTTGTAAGCCTATGCAGCACTTGTCAACTCCGTAACCACCGCAACGTTCGCCAGTGAAGAGAGTGTTGGTGCGAGTGCATGGACGTGCTTTCTTTTGCTTGCAGGCCGATGCACTGCCGAGCGACGTGGAGGTTCTGCAGTCGTTATTTCGCGAACGCCAGCCCCGCGTAGAGCGTGCTTTCTTCCGTTGCACATTTCGAAATCAAAGAAGAGAATCATGAAAAGGACCTCCTCCCTGTAGCGCCTCAGCTGCATAAACTGGTTCTTTATGCTATCTGAAACAAGCGATGCAGATACGGCATCGCTTTGCCACAGTAAGTGAAACAACCACAAAAGCACGCCACTTGGGGACTGGAACAAATCGCTGGGCTCGATGGCATACGTCGGGTTACACTTAAGTAAACAAAAATAAAGAAAAAACTGCTGCAGTTTCAGATAACACTCGCCGGACCACTCTGATCCACATAGCAGCTCCATCAGTTCCAGTTAACGGCTACTTTATCTTGAACTTATGTGAAACAAGATTAAGAGATAGAGCTAGTGGAGCTTTCAAAGTTATCGAGTACGCGTAAGGTAGCCGACGTCAGAATGTGTAACATGGAGAGAATTGAGCAGGCTGTAAAAAGAGGCAGAATCCTAAAAGCTGCGAAGGCAAATTTGTGCATAAGCGAATATAGGATTTGTGCATTAAGGAGCAAGGAAGGCAATGTCATAACCAATATGGATAGGATAGTCGAGGTGGCGAAAGAGTTCTACAGAGATCCGTACAGAAGCCAACACAGCCAGGTTAATATCGTGAGAAACAATAAAAGTGCAGAGGGATCGCGAAAGCCCTAGAAGGAATGCAAAGAAGCAAAGCCGCCGGGGAGAATCAGATAACAACAGACGTCCTGAAAGAATATGGAGAAATTGTGTTAAAAACTGTCCACCTTATATACGAAGTGCCTTTTGACGGCAAGGATACCAAAATCTTCGAAGAACGCCAACATTATCTCAATCCATAAGAAATGAGACTTCAAGGACTACAAAACTTACCGGCCAACCAGCTTAATGTGCGTTCTCTTTAAACTATTTCCAAAAATTAGAGCTAATAGAATTAGGGCGACATTACAGTCCAATCGTTCACGGTACCAAGCGAAATTTCGTACCGGCTACTCCCCAGTAGACCATATGCATACTAATAATCAGGTAACAGAGAAATGCGCGAAATACAACCGACCACTATACATAGCTTTCATATATTAGGAGAAGGCGTTCGACTAAGTCGAGACGCCAGCAGTAATGCAGGCACTGCGAAATCAGGGCATCGAAGAGCCTTACATAAACATACTGGAATAAACCAACAGTGGATCCACAGACACCATAGTTCTCAAAAAGGAAAGCGACAAAATCCCATTAAAAAGGGTGTAAAAAAGGGAGGCATGATCTCTCCAATGCTATTCACCGCGTGTTTAAAAAGGGTATTCAGGGCCCTCGATGGGGAAGAGTTAGAGATAAGAGTCAAGGAAGAGTATCTTTGTAACCTTCAATTTTCTGATGGCATTGCCTCGATGAGTAACTCAGGGAACTAATTACCCTTCATTATTACTGAACTAGACACGCAAAGCAGAAAAGTAGGTCTGAAAATAATATGCACAAAACTAAAGTATTGTGCAACAATCTCGGCAGAAAACAGCACTTTGTGATACGTGGAGAGACGATGGAAGTTGTAAAGAAATATGTCTACTTAGGACAGGTAGTAACCGCGTAGCCGAATCATGAGAGTGATATAACTAGAAGGACTAGGATGGGGTGGATCATGTTCGACAAGCATTCTGAAATCATGAATGGTAATCTTCCACAAACCTTCAAGAGGAAGGTATATAACGAAAGCATCTTGCCACTGCTTACCTACGTAGCGGAAACCTGGAGGCTTACATAGAGGGTTAAGCTTTAATTGAGTACGACGCAGCGAGCGATGGAAAGGCAAATGATAGGTGTAACCTTAAGAGACAAAAATAGTGGATCAGGGAACAATAGGGTCCCTCGATGCACGCGGGACGCAAGGCACTTTGTGTTTAGAAAAAGTTAACGATTCCGAGTACTAGGTACTCTACTATGGGAGAGCATCAAGCCGCCCCGTGGGCCCCACACTTTAGAGTCCGAGCCCAGCCCGGAACTGCCGGAAAGCCAATATAGTGCCTCGATGCGCACGGGCATCGAGGCACGTTAGGGAACAAACCGGGGTCAAGGACATTGTTACGTGAGTAACGAGTCAGTATATTGCAAATATATTTACAAAATTGACCTTCATCTTCTTCGTCGGGCGCGCACATCGGCAATATTCATTGTGGCCTCCTACATGTATCGTTACGATAGTTGAAATCAAGAAGAAATGTACATGGGCTGGGCTCGTAGCACGTTGGCAGGATAACCGCTAGTCCTTAAGGGAGACTGAATAGATTCTCAGAGAAGGCAAACGCACGAAGAAGAGACAGAAAGTTCGGTGGGTCTATGAGATTAAAGTTTGCATGCAGGGATAACGTGGCAACGGAAAGCACAAGGCCGGGTTGTTTGGCAGATCATAGGAGAGGGCCTTTGCCTTGCAGTGGGCGTAGATATGATGATGATGATGATGATGTATGCTTTTTTTATCCGGTCAATCGTATCATATTTTAACAGCTAAGCTGTTTAAGCCGGCCGTAAAAAATATGATGTCTACAAATGTGTGCAAGAAACACCATTATAAAAGGTTATGTGCCACTGAAAGTGGGCAAATCCCACTACTCAGTGCAGGCCCACTAAAAATGAAGACACACGGGCGGCAGACACCAATTAGGATTTCTAGAAAGACGCGACCAGTAATCGAGAAGGAAGGAAGAAAGGAAGGAAGGACAAGAAGAGACAAGGCAGAGAGGTTAACAAGGGACATGCCCTGTTTGCTATCCTACTCCGGGGGATTGGGAGAGGGGAGTATAAAGATGAGAGGGAGAGAGAGAAGAAATAGTAATATAGAAGAGCGTCAATATAGTGCCAGATAAAGCTCGTGATAAACCCCGCGGCCGCACGTTTCAGCTACGCAGAAGCATCTGAACGGAGTACTTCAGCAATATACGAGAAACTGGAGAATAGTAGGGAGCGGAAAAGTCGACGCCGTCTACGAAGAGACCCCAAAGAGATAGAAGGCCTCCGTGAACAACGACGTGCCCATAGATCTGTGTGTGGTGCAAACGCTTGGTTCAAATGAGGGCTTTTGTCTCTGGAATTTGTACATCCCTGTCGTGTCTGTGACTGTCCGCTGTTTAACTCAAATCCCTCTTCTCTGAAAAGTAACCTATAAACAGCCTGGTGTCACTAAGCTAGAGCCTAGCAACCAAGCGACCACATTCGACGATAGTTATAGCGCGAGAACAGAACGACGACACAGAGCCAAGAAGGACACGAAGGACACGTGTCTCTGTCTTTGTGTCGTCGTTCTGTTCTCGCGCTATAACGGTCGTCATGTCATACCAACTAGCCCAAACTGCCACACGAGATTCGACTTCACGATGGTACAGCTTTGTCATTGTTCTTTTTTATGTTACGAATGATATCTAATACGAAATGATGACTCTTGGGCAGGCGCAGAAAAATGCGAGCGACATCCTTTAAAATGGTCATGTATGGGCAGCCACAAAATGTTCAAAGCGGTGCTGCTCACGAAAGAGTATTATGATGAATTATAAGTATCACTACCCAACCCTGTTTGTATTATCCTGCTACCATTCGTGTTATCAAAACCTTGACCGATATCCATACAAAGCACTCACGAAAGGACTCCCAGTAAAAGCAAGTTTCTAGCAACCCTTATATAGTTATACGAAAGCGCTGGCATGTAGCCCATGGAGAAAACACTCACCAGTGATAACGTTATGAATTTGACCTTTCACCGTAACTCATTCTCTTTGTCGTGCTATTGTACAAAAAAAAACGAAGAAATCACAGCATATCCACGGAGTGAATTATGATGAGTGAGCGAAGCGTCCATCCATCCATCCGTGCTTCCCTTTATTTGTTCATCCGTCCTTTCATCCATCCGTCCATCCGTCCATCCTGGCTTCCACCCGCCTGTCCATCCCTGCGTCCATTTGTCCATCAGCCCATCTGTCTGGGCGTCCGTGCTTCTGTGTGGCCATCCGTGCGTCCGTCTGTCAGTCCGCCCGAGCTATCGTCCATGCGACCGTCCCTTCGTCCGTTCGAGCGTCTGTACATCCGTCCGACCGCCGTCTGTCTGTCTGTCTGTCTGTCTGTCTGTCTGTCTGTCTGTCTGTCCATCCGTCTGTCCATCTATCGATCTCTCTGCCTATTTGTCTGTCCGCCCATGTGTCCGTCGGTCGGTCTCTCCATCCATTGGTCGTCTGTTTGTCTGTCCATTCACCTAGTGAACACTCCAAGTACCGCCATCTCCACCATTTATTCATCATATACAAGTACCGCCATCCAGCGGACATTGAAAGGATTAAACAAAAAGTGGCTACCTGATACTACTACTACTACTACTACTACTACTACTACTACTACATACATCAGGGACGCACGGCTCACTGGTTATGGAGCTTCACCCCTAAAAACGTAGGTTTCATGCTTACTAAGGCTATGAGTGGTGTATTGAATATCAATCACCGCATATGTAGTGTGTACTATCTTTACAAATGTTTTTCAAGCTCTACCACTGTATACGTCACCTGTCCCGGTAAATTCAAAACTATCTTTCCTCCTCCCAATCCTTAGTTGTCCACCTGCAAATCTGCCCAACGGATCCGTTGATTACAGTCCTAAGTTTATTCACTGAAGCCGTGGAAGTTGGCTTACGGCAACCGAAAAAATCACAGCCTATCCACAGAGTGAATGATGATGAGTGGGTCGAAGCGTTCATCCATCCTACCATTCGTCCGTGTCTGTGTGTGTGTGTGTCTATCAGTCCGCTCATCCATCCGTCGTCTGTCTGTCTGTCCGCGTGTCTGCCTCTTTGTCTGTGTTTTGTGTCTGTCCATCCATCCGTCCATGTGTGCGTCCGTCCATGCATGCGTTCATGCGTGTGTCCATCCATCTGTATCTCTGTGTGTCTCTCTTTTTGCCTGTCTAGCGACAAGAACGAGCTGCTGAGGCTCTCTACTCCGCTTCGCCCATGCCCCACCAACGGTCCGCCACGTACAGCGACCATCCAGGAGATTGATGATTGATTGATATGTGGGGTTTAACGTCCCAAAACCACCATATGATTATGAGAGACGCCGTAGTGGAGGGCTCCGGAAATTTCGACCACCTGGGGTTCTTTAACGTGCACCCAAATCTGAGCACACGGGCCTAAAACATTTCCGCCTCCATCGGAAATGCAGCCGCCGCAGCCGGGATTCGAACCCGCGACCTGCGGGTCAGTAGCCGAGTACCTTAGCCACTAGACCACCGCGGCGGGGCGACCATCCAGGAGAGTGAGATGCACTCGTGCCCCACGCACCCAGGCACAGCCTGCGCAACAGCCGATTGGAGAGTAGCGGCGCAGCGTCATCTAGAATATCCTGACCCAACTGTAGTTTGTATGTATACTTTTACGAAACAGCGCCGTCTAGTATACTGTTCGGGAAATACTGCCTTCCTTTTTTTTCTAGTCTCTTTTTTCGGTTACGCCTGACGCTGTACAGGTTATACTAAAAGGAGCTTCGCCCCTACAATAAACATCGCAGGAAAGTTGCGTAAACCACTATAAATAGTTGTTTCTGTGGAATTAGCGTGGTTGATGTGGTAAGGGGCTACTCTGGTTAGGAATCGCATAAAACATTTCACTCATGTTCTCTTTCAAATTACTTCGGGGATCTCTATCGCCACTTTTTAGGCAATACGTAAATTTTACATTTCTTGTGAGTGAGTGACTGAACCACTTCAACTTTATTCAGTTCCTGCAGGTTACCGGTCTGGGTTCCCGCCTAGGAGCCGGCTGAGAGACCATGTCTCTCAGCAGCTTCCTTGGCTTGTTGAATCACCCAGAATTGGTTCTCTGATGCTGAGCTGAGCAGCACAGTTCGCCAATGCTCCCGAAGATCCTCATCGAAGTGTTCGCTGTCATACTTTATTAAAGGAAACACGTGGGCGAGTGGCCTGCGCTCTGCGGCGGCTCCCTACAGCACCACCAACCGACGGCTAAAGATAGCGCGCCCGCTTTTGGCGGCGCCGCCTGTCACCAGACCGGAGCGGGTGTGTTCTAGCATGGACTCCGAGATTGCAGGCGCAGGGTGGGTTTCTCTTCGGCCGTCCCAATCGCACGGACAGTGCGAGTTTTCGGAGGGGGGCGAGTTCGGCCGTCCCAATCGCACGGACAGTGCGAGTTTTCGGAGGGGGGCGAGGCCTGCTCTTTTCTCCGCACCGCGGCACTTTTTCTTTCGGGCGAAATGGCTGCCGTGCTTTTGGCGAAGCTTCTATGGGGCGACGAAAATTGGTTTTGCGCTTTTATAGAACTTTATGTTCATTTGAAAATATCGGTTCAAGATGTACGAGAGGCAAAGTGAACACTGGGGCGTTTTATTTTCAAATGGGGTTTTTATTTGGCTGTAGATTGGCGCTGCCCATATTACAGCAGTTAAAATTGCGACGCCCCTGCAAGAGATCCGTACGGCTTGATACTATACATTGAAGTTCGCGGGCTCTGTAGTAGGGGGGGGAGACCCTGGCGAAAAAGAAAGGAACATGGCAGCCCTATCCTTTTTTATTCTGTAGTAGTCTACCTCGACAAACACTTGGTTTTCTGAAAGACGCCGTTCGGCCGCTTGTGTGAGCCTTTGATCTGAATGCAGTAGAGATATCTGTAAATGAACACGATACTGATATTACCATTGTGCTACCAAATCATAATCAAAATACAGGTGACGAAAAAAGGAGACGATGATAACTCAAGCACTTTCACGTGAAGGACGTGAGGAGTAAATGGATGTCGAATAATCGTAGTCTTTCACAATATTCCGGCAAAGATACTTTTCTCAATATTAAGTGGCACGATCAGTGCCCTTAATTATCTAGAGAGTAAGTGGAATACCGTTGACCACATGATAAATATCAGTATGCGATAAAATAGTAAAACGATTTTTAACGATAGGAGGGCATCATGATTCAGCGATAATAACTAGCCCAGTCATCACCCAGAAACGCGTCTCCAGTAAGGGTGAATGCTTGAATGTCTCTGTCACGGACGAAACAATACCTCCTTACAATGATCTATATAAAAAAAATTGAGCAGTTGCCGCGCTCTTATTCGACAATCGAGCCAAAATAGAATCAGTAACAAAAATACATGCGTTCAGTGGGGTCAGAAGATTTGTTGGTGATTTTGCTCACACACGACAAAAAAAAATCATGCGCACGCTGAAATCCCGTGCGCTCTGCTTTCTGCCGCGGTCTCCACTGCTCGAGGAACCCACATTAAACGCGCCACCTTGCGTTAGCAAGCGCGTGAGGCGATACCCGCTGGTTTTGCTGCGGAGCATGGTGCTTGAGACGGCCGGAGAGAACACCGCCACGCACTCGCAATCTAGGAGGTTGTGGTTCTAGGCACTGATCGCTTTATAGGGGAGCTGGATGGCGCGTTGAGCGCGCGTGGTTGAAGCCACCGGAAGACGCCGTTGGTTTCCTGGAAGCCACCGCATTGAGCAGTTACCTGCTGTGTGCGCGAGGGTTTTTCTTTTCTTTTTGATGAAAGGCCAGCCTGTATGGCAGTAAACTTTACTAATCGACCCGAAATGTTGTCGCGATAAAATTTTATGCATAAGTACCTTAAAGTTATACTCCTTTTTACGTATTCTGCGAAGAAATAGGGGTAGTTTACCACTTTTTTTTTAACGAGGTGTGTTGATGGTCTCTGGTTTTTGATATGCAGTTTTTCATGCCCGAAGCCTCAAACATACAAGAAGAGGGTCAGTAACTTAAAGAGGGACAACTGGACGCTGTCTCCAGAAAGCAGACTTTGCAGTGACCGTTTTGCAGGGTCATGTTTTGACCATTCGCTTCCATAAACTCGCCTTCGAAACGATGCCACCATAATTTTGTTTTTTTTCCCGGATCACTCACAAAATAAAAACCTTCACACTGCTAGCTACTATTGCACTCATCTCTTTTTTTAGTGAAAACATGCCGTGAGACTTGTTTACTCTGTCACCTGACTAACTAGCAATTATAACGCTGTACGTAACAGCGCTGTGCCGTCTTCAGAAGGCGTCACTACGGCGTCTGTCATTTTTTCTGTAGCTTTAGTCGGCGTTCTAAGTGATGCCTAATCGTAGGGTTTGTTGCATGCACTACTTGTAGATTACATCACCCTGCCGAATTCAGACGGTATCGTTATGGCATCTGTCATTTTTCGTGTAGCGTTGGATGACCACGATAATGTTATATTATAAAAAAATTAAAAACATACGATCACAACAACTGCGACCAGATAATATTGGAATTATGCTCCTGAAATGCCCAGGAGACGCCACCTTCCGGAACACCGAAGGAATCATCCCATAGCTCCACAAGATTCCTCCGGAACACCGAAGGAATCTTCCCATAGCTTCACAAGCGCCCACATGGAAGAGTGGGGATGCGTCATCCAGCCTTTTTAATTGAGGTCAGTGGTTCTATCAGCGCTTGTCCAACGACCATGACTCGTTACTTTGTTTTCTAATATATTATGCGAAATACCGACGTATTTTCTTCGGCCGTTGGTCGATGGTGCTGTAGGCAGCCACCACTTGGGGCAGACCATGCGCTCGCATGTTCCCTTTCACAAAGGACGACAGTGTACGCATGTTAATTTTTTTATTCAGATACCCTAAAGGCCCCGAAGGGCATTACATAAGGGGTGGGAGAACAATGTGTTGAGTACATTTCAATTTAAGAGCAAACACAGTCAAGAGCGGGCATGTAACAAAAAATGGTAGAAAAGCAAAAAAAAACACACAAAAATAAATGAAAAAAAAATACAAAGCAAGCGCACATAGTACATGGTTCTTGGCTTTGATCATAAAAATCGCTTTAAGTGGCTTACAAACAAATCGTGATTATGAATTGTGGTAATATCTTCTGGTAATCGATTCCAATGAAATATGGCCAAGAACAACGGGGATTGACGAAGAAGGTTAGTACGGGCAAACAAGGGGAGGACTTTGAAAGGGTGATCTAGACGCGGAAAAATGCGATGGGCAGGTTTGATATGTGATGCAGCAAATGACGACGCACTATAATAGAGCCGGTGGAAGTGACATACTAATGCTAGTATTCTTCGTTTTTCCAGGAAGGGCAGCTGTAGAGATTCTATAATGGCAGTTATGCTAGATATGCGGGAATAGTTTTTAGTAATAAGACGTGCTGCTTTATTTTGCAAGGCCTCCAGTCTGTTTGTTAAATATGCCTGGTTTGGGTTCCAAATAATAGACGCGTAGTCGAGTTTGGATCGAACTAATGAAGTATAAGCTAAAAGTTTAGTTGACTGACTAGCTAAATACAAATTTTTTGTTCAAAGGGATGTTTTTTTGTATTGGGTTATGCATCGGGCCAATTTTACGGGACTCACTGTCATCCAGCTCTGACAAGCAAGTGAGTACATGTGTGGACAAAAATGTTTTTTGCAAGAATTCTAAATATGCAAGCCGATTGATCATTTCAATTAAAGCCATGAATAAAGATGAAAGGTTTTCTGTCATGAATAGCTTCGTTAAACTTTCAAAACCTGTGCTTGCGGGTTACAGGTTCTTCATGTGATGCCAGTAAAGGGGGGGGGGGGCATACACTATTTCTGTCACTGCAGTAGCTTTAATGAATCTCTACTCTGCTGAGCATATTGCCCCCGAAGTGAAAAAAGAACAACGTCAACTATAATTCGGTTTCTTGAAGACAGTTGGCCCGCTTGAAGTGCGGCTTGTCAGTAGTTTTTGCTGCTCCCCCCCCCCAAAAAAAAAACAACAACAGGGTTGCGCGCCAGACGCAGCTCATGTCACAGCGAAAGTTGGAAGAGCGGCCTTTCAGAGCCTTTTCTAAGCAGTTCTTCTTCTTCTTCTTCTTCTTCTTCTTCTCCTCATGGCTCTTACCAATGCAGAAGATTGCCCGAGTGTTAGGTGAATTCTCGAATATATAATGGTTTCGGGACGTTAAACCCCACATATCCATCAAATATTTAGACGCTCTTGCAGCAGTTCATTTAAAATTCTATGAGGTAATAATTTCGCGTTGTTCGGAAAAATATCCTCGTAGAAAATGTCTGTGAATTTAGGTTGCATTGTCAAGGGACGCACATCACGAATTTGTACATTTAGCGAGTCGAGTAACGTTTGTACAAATATGATTTGTGGCTCTCAGAATCTAGGCTAGAGCTCCGAGAAAAATAAATCAGGATTGGAGATAAAAATAATTTCAGTGTGATTAGACATTGTTTTTTTATTGATTGAACGTTTATTATCATTTGTCACATGAGGTTTACAAACACTGATTGGACCCATAGCCTGAGGCTAGTGTAGGGTCCAATGAGAAAAGTAATGGACAGAAGCGGGAAATATCAATTACACATAATACATATATAGCTATACAGACCCTGTAATTAAACACATATACAGGGTAGAGAAGTCTTTCTCTTCTTAAACAAAAAATAAGTTTCGTTCAACCGTAAGAAAATCTGCAATGTAAAAGGTTGAATCAGCCCAACAAGGGTGGTGCTCTCGCTTCCAGGTATAATACTACATTTGCCACATACTTTGGAAGGCATAAGCACAGCCGTAAAGCCTCATCGCTCTAATAGGACTAGTGGCCGAAGCTTGTATGCTGGCTCACCAGAAAAAAGAACACAGCCGAATTCCAATGCCGGTCGTACGTACAATTTGTAGACTATCAAGAGTGCTTTTCTTCTCATGCCCGATCTGCGGCTGTTCAGCCTGCGCAATACACCAATTGCCCGTGTTCCTTTTGTTGTGAGTCCTGCCACGGTGGTCTAGTGGCTAAGGTACTCGGCTGCGGACCTGCAGGTCGCGGGATCGAATCCCAGCTGTGGCGGCTACATTTCCGATGGAGGCGGAAATGCTGTAGGCCCTTGTGCTCAGATTTGGGGGCACGTTAAAGAACCCCAGGTAGTTGAAATTTCCAGAGCCCTCCACTAAGGCGTCTGTTATAATTATATGGTGGTTTTGGGACGTTAAACCCCACATATCAATCAATTCTTTTGTTGTGGTATTTTCGATATGAGGTTGCCAGTTTAGTTAATAAATATAAATGACTCCGAAGTACTTTAATGAATTCACTTGTGGTATATCCTGCAGCTTGTAAAACGAAGATAATAACACCGGATATTTAACAGGAAAAACCAGAATAGCATGCTTATTGGTATTGAGCCTTAACTGCAATCAATCAAGCCAATTCTCGAGTTCACTCAAGTGTGACTGTAGAGTATTGTAAAGGCGATCTATGTCAGCAGCCATAGCGAAAAAAAAGCAATGTCGTCCGCATAAACATAAGTCTGCACCCCTGAACGAATAGGAATAGTACACATCAAGATGTTAAATAATGCTGGTGAAAGTACTGATCCCTGAGGCACGCCTCACGTATGCTTGTGCTTGCAGAAAAAAAAAGGCAGCTTTGACGCAGCAAAACTTCCTTTGTTTTCTTTCTCATTTATTTTTTTAACTCTCCCTTTCTCTTTCAACCCCCTATTCCCCAACCCCAGTGTAGGGTATCATACCGTATACTAGCATCTGATTAACCTCCCTGCCTTCCTTTTTTCTCCTTTCTCTCTCTCTCCTTTCTCTTCAAAATTCCGTCACCCATGCTATGATGTATGAAGGGAATCTACGGCACCGTAAACGATTTATTTACATAGAATGTTCTACACTATCGTATGCTTTAGAGATGTCTAAGGTAACTAAAACAGCGCACCGTTTTTTTTTTTTTGCCGGGCAATGTGAACCCGACTTCCGTGGTCTACGTGCGCAGTTCAGATTGAATGTCCAATCTAAAGCCAATTTGTCTGGGGCTCAACAGCTGTTGTTCTTCCACAAATGGTAATATAAGACTATGAAGAACGCTTTCAGTAAGTTTCCCTTTATTTGATGTTAATGCTTTTGGCCCCATATTGGTGATATTTTATCCTGCCCTCTGCTGCAAACACACTTGTTGGGTACCCACTACGGCATATTTAATAATAATTTCTCGGTAGTAGGCCGGAATTCGCTAGGCTGTCCTTCGCCATTCTTCTGAGAAGTGTGACATCCGCTAAACACTTGCAAGGGATTTTGTTCCAAACCTTCATGCAGTGGCTGACGACGATGAGAAATTTTGCCTGAAGTGGGTATGCGCCACAGTTAATGGGTGATAAAGAACAAGCTTTTGTAATTGGTTCCCTGCTGCAAGCACACTTGCTGGATATCCACTACGGCAATATTATTAATGATTTCTGAGTTGTAGACTACCATTCGTCATGCTATTTTCTGTCATTCTTATGAGAAGCGTTGCATCCGCTAAACACTTGCAAGGAATTTTGTGCCATTTGTTCTTGCAGTAGCTGACGACGATGAGGAATTATGCCTGAAGTGGGTATGTGCTCCAGTTAACGGATGATCAAGAACATGCTTTTCTAATCGGCTCCCTGCTGCAAGTGTGCTTGCAGCAGGGAGCCAGTTAAAATTGGGGTATTCTGGAGAGTGCTTTTATTTTGACCACTGTAGTGCGAGTGGTAGTGCATTGCTCTGCCGAGGCGCAAAATACCACAATTTTTTCCAATAGTGCTCTAAGTTGGCCAATGATGAAATGTCATGTCGCCATACGCTATTTATTTAAAACATTCTGTGCAAGAAGTGCGAAAATGATAAAAATAGATGACCATAATTGTTACGTAAGGCTAAATTGCAAGATAAACTTCTTTCTGGAATGCCTTAGATGTGGCAGATCACTTGTTTTTTTTTGCTTTGGGGAGGCGGGGCTGCGGCATAAGCCACTTCTGATGTTACCCTAAGCCGCTTACGTGTCGTTTGTGGTATTTAAGCGCTTTACTGTCAAGAGTGTCGTAACGTTTTATTGGGCCTTGTTAAATGCACTCGCAATAT
This sequence comes from Rhipicephalus annulatus, assembly GCA_013436015.1. Lineage (NCBI taxonomy): Eukaryota > Metazoa > Arthropoda > Arachnida > Ixodida > Ixodidae > Rhipicephalus > Rhipicephalus annulatus. The sequence continues at coordinate 706,014 of WOVY01011858.1, read as the reverse complement.
ATCGGGCGAAAGAAACTGGGGTGTCATTTTTACGGGCACTATTAATAGTAAAATGCACAGTTCATCTCAGTTGTTTGTTTGTTTGGTTGGTTCTTTGTTTTAGGGGCGAAACACGTTCGTGTTTCACAATGTCTGACCATTGTCGTCGAGGCTCGCCATCGTCCCTAGTCGGTGTGAAGGTGAAAAAATCCGTGCGCTGTGCTGTCTACAGAGCGTGCATAGCCTGCATATCGTTCCAAAATAGAGCGCACTCTGTCCGTGCATCTGTCCCTCCATCCGTCCGCCTGTCAGACCGTATCTCTGTCCGTCCATTTATACATGCGTCTATCTGTCCATGTGTCCATTCATCCATCTATTCATGCACCCACCCGTTCATCCATTCTTCTGTCCTTCCATGTGTCCGTCCGTTTTGTTTAGTCTAGTCGGTGACTTTAATGTAGGCATAATAGAATTTAGGACATAGCTTCGCTCCATCATCAGCATTCACTTCATGGATCTGCTGCCATTTTGTCTATTCGTTTGTTCGTTTCAAATGGGCAGAATGCAATTCCAATCTTCTTTCTTTTGTTTATTTGAAGTAATTCCCAAGCGATGGCGAAAAACAAAGTACACGACATGCGCAACAGCATGGTAAACACAAAATTCTTAACAACGATTTCATTCAAAGTCAAAGGCATTTTATTTCACATTATATACACAGGTAACAAACACTTGTCAGACCTGTAGCCAAAGGTGTGCTTGTAAGTCCGATAACAAAGAATACCTAGGAAATCCTAGCAGAGCAGAAAATAGAGAGAAAATAAAAGACACCAGTTGACACTAGTTGTAAATAATACCATGGCGTGCTCAAAAAAAGTGCTGTGAAAATATTTATTGAACATTAATTAGTAGACCAGATATTTCTATTGAACTGAAAAAATACGCGCATAATGTACGAAAGCAGAGAAATATCTCTTTTTGTTTCGCTGTAAAACAACACTATTGTGCGACAGTAATTGTGCAGATTGAGCAGTGAAAGGTATATTTTCTACCGAACTAGCCAAATATTTAAATTTACGGTACATTCAACACAGAAAGAAAATGTTGTTTCTGGGCACAGTTTGCTGATATAATGAATAACGCTGGTAAGCTGCTCTAAGTCTTATTTCCTGTTAACTATGGCGTGCGTTCTCCAAACCCATTGTGCATGGCGCGAGATTAAAGTTACCTGCAGTTATATTTCTAATAGAGCGCGAAGATGAATAAAATATGGATGAGCTGAATGGGTGGTTGAATTTCACGAGCTTATAATCGCAAACTAAAATTTTCAGCCGTCGCAAGTATTCAAATGGTAATATGTGATATTGACAGAATAATGGAGCTGTGTGATCGTAATACCTAGATTGAGGCATAATTCTCATGGCATGTTTTTTTTTAGTTTAATACTCAGGTTTATTAAGATTTATTACGCCCAGCCCGAAGAGTTAGTACAGTACTTTAAATGACTTTCGATGAAAGGAAAATACATGGGCAGCAAAACTGAGGTGCCGAAGGAGTCACGGGCTAGACAATCTAGGTATTAGAACTGAAACACTTAATATGTAGGAGCATAGTCCACAAAAATTAATATGGCATATTTATATATATATATATATATAGGTATGGGATATTGCACAACGGGAGCGTTGTCAACAAGGATAAATATATTTATTTCCCAACAGTTTCGGGAGGGGTCCTCCCTTCATCAGGGGATGAGTATATATATATATATATATATATATATATATATATATATATATATATATATATATATATATAATTGTTACGTAAGACTGAAATGAAAGGTAAACTCCTTTCTGCTATGTCTTGGATATGGCAGATCACTTGTTTTTTCCTGCGTTTTGGGGGGGGGGGGAGCCTGTGGCAGAAGCCACTTCTGGTGTTACGCTAAATGGCAAGTTATTTTTCACCTACTTTTCTTTTTTCACATTTACATCACAATTCGGTCTAATATCTTTATTATTGTATCAAAACACGAAAAAACGAGCCCTCAAGTATACACCTATTTTCCTTATTCATAAATGAGGGTCTCGTACTGACAGACTTTGTGCCGTTAGATTGTATACGAGGTACTATTGGTCAGCTGCCAGCTCATAATAAGTTCACGAGCTACTTGACGCCTAACAGGCTCACAGAGAGTTCGCCAAACTCGCCGCCATTACTACTGATGTCACTAACTGACACTCCCACGTTTAAATTCACATATATACCCCATAAAGTGACTGGAGGGATAGCCGCCGTGGTAGCTCAGTCGGACAGCATCGAACACGTCATCGAAGGTCGCAGTATTTGTTCCTGGCTATGGCAAGTTGTCTTTTCACCCACCTTTCTTTATATATATATATATATATATATATATATATATATATAGACGTTGCGAGGAAGGAAGCGCACTGGCTCCGTAGTAACAACGGAAGCAAAAAGGCACGACTAACGAGGAAACACTTTTATTAATCACATACGTTTCGGCTGGTGGGCCAGCCTTTGTCAGTGTGACATTTAATGCAGCTTTCGTAGCCATTATATACACTTTTAAAATGTTTTGGGACATGCGCAATAGCAATGGGAGGTGATTCGACATGATTATACAAAAAGGCAAAATACATTTAGTGTGAAGATGCAATTCGTAAAGCAACATGAACAGAGTGGTCACCTCTTATCGTTATAGCGACATCAGTACAAGTGAAAGATGGTGAAACCATTGGTACTCTCATGAAGCTCATCTTAGAACTAAACAACTTCGAATTTAATAACTTGCACTACGTTCAAACAAACGGGACATCTATGGGCGCTAGAGTAGGTCCTAACTACGCCGATATCTTCATGGGCCTGTTGGAAGCTAACTTCTTGGAGATTTCACATTTGAAGCCATGCTTCTACAAACGCTTCATCGATGACATCTTCATGATTTGGCCACATGGCGAAGCAAGTCTCTTAAGCTTCATTAAGAATTTCAACAATGCCCACCCCACCATTACTTTCACCCATAATTACTCATCAACAACAATAAACTTTCTTGACGTTACCGTCACAGCTAGCGAAGGACGGCTCTTCACAAATCTCTTTCGCAAACCGACTGATAGGCATCAACTCCTCCATTTCCATAGCAGTCACGTCCGACATTGCAAAACAGGGATACCGTACAGCCAAGCTCATAGGTTTAAAAGAATATGTTCCAGCCACGAAGATTTCCTTTCGAATTGCCAGGATCTGAAACGTTCGCTCATTCAACGTAAATATCCACGGGGAATAATTGATGACGCCATAAAACGCGCTGACAAACTAAACCGAACTGACCTGCTCAACGCTGACCCCAAGGCGTTGTGTACATCCCAGGTTAACCTTGTGCTCACCCATTCAACGTCAGCTCCAAACGTCACCGCGATTTTGAAGCGACACCATAACATATTAACTCAAAGCAAGCGCCTTAAAAATGTATTCGCAGAGCTACCGAGAGTGGTGTACAGACGTGCACGTAACCTCCGTGATATTCTTTCATCGTCTAAACTCGCTGCCCGTAAACAAAATGGCTGCGCTCCTTGTAGGAAGTCGCGGTGCAGGGTGTGTGCGCACATGGTAACTACGCAAACTGTCACCAGTTCATCCACTGGCTTTCAGTTAACAATCAGGGGCAATCTAAATTGTGACAGTTACAACGTAGTATACATGCTCGAATGCGATATCTGTAATCTACAATATATTGGCCATACAGAAACACCGTTTAGAACTCGGTTTAGTAATCATAAGTCGCATGTCAAAACCCTTCCAAATCTGCGTCTATCGAAACATCTAGCAATACCTGGTCATTCTTTCGACAATATTAAAGCAACGGTACTGGAATCAGGTTTCCGCTCACATCATGAGCGGGAAATGCGCGAGTCGTTTCTAATCTACAAGTTCGGTACACTGAAATCTGGAATAAACGAACACGCAGGCACACTCGCTAATCTACCTTGCACCACTTAAGGTGTCTCATACCCTTCCGAGATTTCTAGTTCAATTTCTGTTATTTTACTTCTTATTTTTGTTTTCGGCAGAACCATCCTTTTCCCAGCTTAGCAAACTCAGTTTACCTGTTTATCTTTAGTATGTACACCGCTCGTTCATGTGCTTCAATCTGCACGCATGGTTATCATAATGCTTTCCACACCATGCGCCCTATTTATATTTAAAATCTCTTTCACTTGTACTGATGTCGCTATAACGATAAGAGGTGACCACTGTGTTCATGTTGCTTTACGAATTGCATCTTCACACTAAATGTATTTTTCCTTTTTGTATAATCATGTCGAATCACCTCCCATTGCTACTGCGCATGTCCCAAAACATATTAAAAGTGTATATAATGGCTACGAAAGCTGCATTAAATGTCACACTGACGAAGGCTGGCCCACTAGCCGAAACGTATGTGATTAATAAAAGTGTTTCCTCGTTAGTCGTGCCTTTTTGCTTCCGTTATAAATATATATATATATATATATATATATATATATATATAGAGAGAGAGAGAGAGAGAGAGCCGGGAGTTAGCGATGCCGCTCGCTGCATGCACATCTCCTTCACAATCAACCCCGCTAAAAAAGGAGCCCGATTCTGGCGACCTAAGAAGTTTCAGACAGAGGCTTATGGTATGGGTTTAGGCGGGAAACGGCCGATGTCACGTGCACGCCGGTGCATGTCGTCCGATCGGGAAATTGGCTCAATTAGGAAATTAACCGGAGAGGTTTTCTCCAAAACGGTTTAAGGCCCCTCGTACCAGAGAACAAGTTTCGAGGAGGGTCCCAGAGTTTGGTATGGGATGGCGAGCCACACAAGAGACCCTGGGGCATAGCTGGGATCTGGAAGGGCGGTGCTATGGTTTTTTTTTCTAGCGTTGCTGCTCGTCCGAGGTGAACGTATGGGTGAGCTGGCGGCCCTCTTCGGCTTGTCGAACAGCATCGGTGATAGGTGGACACTCGGAAGCATCAGGACGGTAGGGAAGTAGGGTATCGATTGTATGGGAAGGCTCGCGTCCATAAAGAAGAAAGAAGGGTAAAAATCCCGTGGTTGTTTGTATTGCAGTGTTATATGCGAATGTGACGTATGGGAGAACACGGTGCCAATTGCTATGATCAGATGCCACGTACATTGAGAGCAAATCACCCAGCGTGCACTTAAACCATTCCGTTAACCCGTTAGTCTGCGAGTGGTATGCTGTCATTTTCCGATGAGAAGTTTCGATGACCTCGGAAAAGAAAGTGCGGCCTCTATCACTAAGGAGCTCTCGAGGTGTGCCATGTCGAAGGATAAGCGACATAAAATGAAAGAGGCGACATCCTGAGTGGTAGCGCTCGGCAAACGGCTGTTTCGGCGTAGCGTGTCAGGTAGTCGACCACCACTATAATCTACCGATTGTCATCTGGTATCAATAGAAGGGGGCCGTAGAGGTCAATGCCAACGCATTCAAATGGCTTGACAGGGCGTGGAAGTGGCTGCAATGTGCCAGTCGCACGTAGCAGTGTTGATTTGCGTCGTGGGCAGTCAGGACAGCATTGCACGAATTCGCGTACAAAAATTGTACATGCCGTGCCAGTAATAGTGATGGCGAAGGCGTTCGTATGTTTTGAACACCCCGGCGTGGCCACATTACGGATTGTCGTAAAGAGAGGCGCACACTTGCGATCGTAATGTGCGTGGAATGACCAGTAGCCACCGGCGGTCATCGGGAGCGTAGTTGCGTCGATGAAGAAGTTGATCGCGGATGGCGAAATGAAAAGCTTGACATCGGAGGGATCGAGATACCGGAAGGTTGGGCGTGCCGGATAAATATTCGAGAAGAGATGTGATCCACGGTTCACGACGTTGTTCGGTGGCAATCGAGTCGAGATTTAGTGATGACAAGGTCTGGAAGCAAGTGTTTCCGCGCGTCGGATCTGGTGGTAATGTTGAGCGGTACAGGGCGTCAGCGTCAGCGTATTTGCGGCCGCAGTGGTACACGACGCGAATGTCTTACTCCTGGATGCGCCATGCCCATCGCGCAAGACGGCCAGAAGGGTCTTTCAACGTGGAGAGCCAGCGAAGTTCGTGGTGATCTGTTACCAGATCGAACGGGCGGCCGTATAAGTACGGCCGGAACATTGCCAGCGCTCACACCAGAGCCAAACACACTTTTTGTGTCACGCTGTAATTAGTTTCGGCTTTCGTCAGAGTGCGGCTAGCGTATACGTATTCTGAATAGCCGGTCTTTCGTTGAGCGAGGACAGCGCCTAGCCCGACGCCGCTGGCGTCAGTGTGCACTTCGGTAGGAGCCGTTAAGTCGAAGTGGCGAAGAATAGGTGGGGAGGTTAGCAGACGTCGCAGAATAGTGAAGGCAACGTCACATGCAGGAGACCAGGAGAAAAGGTTCACATCACCACGAAGAAGCTGGGTTAATGGTGACATGATCGATGCGAAATTGCTAACAAAGCGCCGGAAATATGAGCATAAGCCTACGAAACTGCGAAGCTCCTTCATGGTCGTCAGCTTGGGAAATTCTGCAACTGCTCAAAGTTTTGCGGGGTCTGGTAATACGCCGTGCTTGGACACGATGTGACCTAGGATGACGAGCTCGCGTGCAGTGAAGCGGCATTTTTTCAGGTTAAGCTGCAGACCAGCGTTGGTCAGACAAGTCAAAACATGCCTGAGGTGAAGCAGGTGCGTAGAAAAGTCATGAGAGAAAACCACGACATTGTCGAGGTAACAGAGGCACATATTCCACTTCAGGCCACGTAGTGTATTATCCATAAGTCGTTCAAACGTGGCAGGCGCATTACAAAGCCCAAAGGGCATGACAAAGGGCATGACATTAAACTCGTGTAGTCTATTAGTTGTAACAAATGCAGTTTTTTTGGCGATTAGCTTCAGCCATTGGGACTTGCCAGTAGCCAGACCACAAATTCATCGACGAGAAGCAATCCGCTCCATGAAGGTTGTCAATGGCGTCATCAATGCGCGGCAAAGGATAGACGTCCTTGAGGATTATCTTATTCAAACGATGATAGTACACGCAAAATAGGATAGATTCGTCTTTCTTACGCACCAGCGACAGCAGACACCCAGGGACTGTGAGATGGTCGAATGACGTCTCTAGGAAGCATATCTTCGGCTTGATTGCTGAGGACGCGGCGCTCCTCAGTGGAGACACGGTATGGTCTTTGACGCAGTGGCTGGTGTAGACCGGTGTCAACATGATGTTTGACTTGCGACGTGCGGCTCAGTTGAGGTTGCGACACCTCGAAGAAATTACGGAACTCATGCAGAAGATCAAGCAGGTCAGCATGTTTGGTGGGAGTGAAGGTGTCGGCGCTGGCGCTGGAAAACGTATCTTTGGATGACTCCTCGAGTGCCAACAGTGCTTTGGGTGGTCGCTGTAGTCATCCGGGACATCAACCAAAAACTAAGGGTCGAGATCCTGCACGCGGCCGAGACGTTCCCTCGCAAACAAAGTGACTGGTGTGGAAAGCGGATTGAGTACGAACATATTGCTTCTTCCGACGGCAAGGTCAATCGTTGCGAGAGGTAGCGGGAGAGCTCGACAAATCGTGAAGATATCCGAAGGCATAAAAGGGACTGTAGCGTCAGTGTAGGCGTGTCATTGATTGATATGTGGGGTTTAACGTCCCAAAACCACTATATGATTATGAGAGACGCCGTAGGGGAGGGCTCCGGAAATTTAGACCACCTGGGGTTCTTTAGCGTGCACCCAAATCTGAGCACACGGGGGTGTAGGCGTGTCATGAAACGGGAAATAGTGCGAAATTTCCAGGTGAAATATCGGTATCTTCATGAACGAGCAACTTCGGCGGCTGAGGAAGAGCGTCAAGTAATGCGACATCCCACAAGAAGGAAAACTCAACTTCAGCGCGTGCGCAGTCGATCACGGCATTATGGTGGGATAGGAAGTCCCAACCGAGGATGACGTCATCTGAACAGACAGCAAGGACAATAAACTCCACGATGTAAAGAATGCCTTCGATTGACATTCTTGCAGTGCAGGCTGCGAGAGGCGTTACTTGCTGTGCACTTGCGGTTTGGAGCGACAGTCCCGAAAGCGGCGTCATGACTTTGCGTAATAAACGGCAGAGATTAGCGGCGATAACAGAAACAGTGGCGCTGGTGTTCACAAGGGCGAAAGTACAATAACCTTTAACAGTTACTGCGACCACGTTAGCAGGAGAGGAGCGAGAGCTTAGAGAGTTCGAAAATGGCGCAGTTCTTTTCTCTTGAACTGCGGTGCTTAGTTTTCCTGGTTGGAGGGTCCGCGCCGGCGACGCATGGGGAGGGCGATCGCTGACGAGGAGAGGGTGCGCGCTGCGGCTGGAAGTCAGGGTGGTCAGGAGCATAGCGAGATGACGAGACCAGCCCGTATTAGGCGAAAGGTTGGCTACCGGGTTGTGACGACCAGGCATAGTCGCCGAACGTCCGAGATCGACGGCGGCAGTAGTGGGAAACGTGTCCGGGAGTGAAGCAGGCGTAGCAAATCGGCCGGTTATCGGGCATCCTTCAAGGATTGGCGACTGGTGGTGCTGCCTAAGATGCAGTATAAGCAGCCGGTGTGTGGGCTGTGAGCGCATGGTGTAAAGCGGTTGCGGAAACCTACGCAAAGCGTCTGCATAAGTGAGCGGTGCGGCTGCAGGCTGCATCTCTTGCGAACAGGTGACAGGAGGAACCACAGGCTGCGCTGCACATGTTAGGGACGCGGCCACAGGCTGCACGGCTGGCGGATAGGCGACAGGAGCGCCTACCGGCAGCGCGACATGTGGGCAGGGAACACGGCTAGATAGAGGCGGCTTGTGGTGCGCAAGGGGGGCAAGCTCTTCTGAAATAGCAGTGCGAAGTGGGGAAGGTAGACGGGTGGTGGTCTCATGAGTAAAGGGCACTAGGGAAATTTGGCGGGCGACTTACTCACGGACGAAGGCTCGGACTTGCTGAAGCAACGGTGAATTATCAGGCATGGTGTCGAAAGTAGACAGTGACTCACCACCACGTTGAGGCTGCCGAGTCAGAGTGCGTTGCTTCTTCAACTCGTCGTAGCTCTGACACAAGCTAACGACTTCGGAAACTGTGCTTGGATTTCTAGCCAGAAGCATTTAGAACGTGCCATCGTCCTTGCCATTCAGGATGCGTTTGACCTTGTCAGATTTGGGCATGGTGTCATTCGCACGTCGACAAAGATCGACGGCATCCTCAATGCAGCTGGTAAAGTTTTCGCCAGTCTGCTGAGAGTGGAGCTGCCAGCGCTGTTCTGCCTGCAGCTTGCGGACAGCCGGCCGACCAAACACTTCAGCACATGACGTCTTGAAGACGCTTCATGAGGAGATGTTGTGTTTGTGGTTGTTAAACCACGATTCGGCGACGTCAGTGAGATAAAATATGACATGGCCCAGCTTGTCGGCTTCATCCCAATTATTATTGGCGCTCACCAGTTGCAGTGCTCGAGCCAATCTTCCACGTCGGTCCCATCTGCACCGCTGAAGACCTTTGGGTCCCGTAGCCTAGGATGGCCAGGGCAGTTGATGAACTGGGGCGAAGACGCCGATGGGTTGGGGTTGTCAGTCATGACGGGCGGTAACGCGTGGCTTCGCAGCTCCAGGGTGTAGCGACGGAGATAAACAGCACCCTCCACCAAATGTGACGAGGTTTATCAGTTGTTAAGGACAGCGGCGAGACAGCGTTAACAACCGACCAGATATCGGCACAGCAGCGAACCAAAGCGCAAACCAAGCATATATATATATATATATATATATATATATATATATATATATATATATATATATATATATATATATATATTGCCACGTTCTATTTCCCAAGTTTTTGTTATCGTCCCAAAACACCGCACGATTCTCAGCGCAAACCGCGCCGGCAGTTTTCTAGAAGGTTCCGGACTGTAGCAGATCATTTCGATAAGATCACGCCCACTGTGCGAACGGTACAGATTGTTCTGGAACCTACGCCACCGCCAGCGATATCGCTAGAACATTCGACGGCAAGCGTATAAATGCCGACGCGCTTCGCCGCTTGTCAGTTGTTGATCGAAGGCCGACGCTCCGTTCGCCGCTATCAGTCCGACACTGCTATCTATGCGAGACTGCTGCTGTAATTGGACTTTCCGTTTACCGGGCACAGGTTCGCCTAAATAAACAGTTAAATCCCAACACGAAGCGTCCTGTCTTCGGCCACGTCACGACCCCGTGACATCTGGTGGAGGTGCTGCTTCGTTCATGTACCGGACGCCCCCGTCCAGCCGTGAACCCAGCCCACGTCGCGGAGAAGACACCGACGCCAACCAAGAGCAGGGAACAAGCCGCCGACAGCAAGAGCTACCACCGAAGTACTGGCTTCTACAAGACAAAGGGCGGAAGACCAAGGCCATGACCGCGACTGCAGCGACAATGACAACCGCAGCGTCCCAGCCCACGATGGTAATGCACCAACCCAGGGAACCACCAATTTTCCATGGGTCATCGTTCGAAGACCCGGAGTCCTGGCTAGAAACATACGACCGTGTGGCCGCCCTCAACCATTGGGACCATTACAAAAAGCTGTGTCGTGTGTTCTTCTATTTGGGAGACACCGCAAGGACCTGGCTCGAAAATCGGGAGTCGACGCTCCGAACGTGGGATGTTTTCTGTGGCGCATTCGTGCGAACGTTCGCGAGCGTCGCTGGCAAAGAGAGGGCCGCTGCATTATTAGAAACCCGGGTTCAACAACCAAATGAAAATTTCGCCATTTTCAAAGAATAAATGACCCGACTATTCCGTCACGCTGACCCAGACATGCCTGAGGAGAAAAAAGTTCGTTTCCTTATGCGAGGGGTCAAACAAGAGCTCTTCGCAGGACTGATGAGAAACCCACCGAAAACCGTCCAAGAATTTGTAGCCGAAGCGACCACTATCGAAAAGACACCGGACATGCGCACCAGACAGTATAATCGTCGCCTGACTGCAGACTGCACTGCTGCTCAAGCCAGTAACTCTGGAGACCTGCGTGAAACGATCCGAGCGATCGTGCGGGAAGAGCTGCGCAAGCTGTTGCCTTCGGCGCAGCCTCAAGTGGATTCAATCGCCGACATTGTGCGAGAAGAAGTTCGGCAATCGCTTCAAATTTCCCACGCACCGCTGCCCGAGCCGGAAGCTATGAGCTACGCCGCTGCACTGCGCAACAACGCTCCTCCCCGTCCACGCCGAAACGCCGCCTCGTCGCACTTCCGTCGACAGACGCCACCGCCGCCACCACCCCCACCGACGTCATACCTTCGCCAGCGGCCCAGCGCAGTGCACCGAGGAAGACTGACGTCTGGCGCACGCACCCCTGACCATCGCCCGCTCTGCTACCACTGCGGCGAGGCCGGACACACATACCGCCGTTGCCAGTACCGACAGATGGGACTGCATGGCTTCGCCGTCAATGCACCGCGTCCTCAGCCAGGAGAACGACCACGTGACATCGCCGACTACCTGACAGGAACTCGGTGGACACCACGAAGCCCTTCGCGTTCCCCGTCGCCCAGCCGGCGCACGTCACCGCACCACCGGCAGTACTCTGGCCCTACGCGGGGCCGGTGTCGTAGCCCGTTTCCGGGAAACTAAGGGCAGCAACCGGTGGAGGTGTGGTTGCTGTGCAACGAACTACCGAAGATCCTCCGACGACGACGACGCCGCGACGGAGCTTTCCGAACACAGCGCCAAGCAGGCAAAGCCCTGACGGCGAAAGCTCACTTACCGAAGGTGGCCTGATGACGCAACATGGAAGCAGCGGAACAAGCCGACGCAGCCGTGACCCGACGCCACGCCCTAACTGTAATGCGAGACGGCAAACTAGCGACCTCGACGTTCTTATCGACGGCCACAGTGTGACCGCTCTCGTCGATACTGGAGCCGACTATTCTGTCATCAGTGGGTCGTTCGCCGCGAAGTTAAAGAAAGTTAGGACAGCTTGGAAAGGCCCTGCAATCCGCACAGCCGGAGGTCATCTCGTAACGCCTGCAGGAATCTGCACAGCGAGAGTCACCATTAACGGCCGTATTTATCCTACAGACTTCGTAGTCCTACAGCGATGCTCGAGAGATGTCATCCTTGGCATGGACTTCTTATTCCTCCATGGTGCTGTCATCAACCTAAAAAGAAAGCCGATAACGTTATCCACGGAAGAAGCACTACCGCCACGCACGCCGTCAGGACACCATGCCTTGAACGTGCTGGAAGAGGAAGTCACTATTCCACCTCGCTCAAGCGTCATTATTTCAGTCGGCGCTCCTAAATCACCTGACTTGGAAGGCGTCGTTGAAGGCAGTCAGCATCTGCTGGTCACCCGAAATATTTGCGTCGCAAGAGGAATTGCAGAGCTGCGGGGAGGCAAAGCAACGGTTATGCTCACGAATTTCAGCAATGAGTACAAACATGTGAACAAAGGAACAACGGTCGCATACATCGAAGAAATTGTCGAAGCCACCAGTGCTTTCGCCCTCACCGATTCTGCGGAACCTGCTCAGAGGAACCAAGCCCCTCCCATAGCTTTCGACGTCAATCCCAGACTTCCGAACGATAAGCAAGAACAGCTCAAGGCCCTGCTTCTGCAATACGAATATTGCTTTTCGTCGTCATCGAAAATTCGGCAGACCCCAATCACGAAGCATCGCATCATAACTGAAGAAAATGCCAGACCACTCCGTCAGAGTCCGTACAGGGTTTCGACGCGAGAACGTGAAGCCATGAAGAGACAAGTTGATGAAATGCTGCGGGATGACATTATCCAGCCGTCCAAGAGTCCATGGGCATCCCCCGTGGTGTTAGTGAAGAAAAAGGATGGGACCCTACGTTTCTGCGTCGATTATCGCCGCCTGAACAAAATCACAAGATAGGACGTGTATCCTCTCCCACGAATAGACGACGCACTTGATCGGCTCCATAACGCCAAGTACTTTTCGTCAATGGACCTCAAGAGTGGCTATTGGCAAATCGAAGTCGACAAAAGAGACCGAGAGAAGACGGCGTTTATAACACCAGACGGCCTCTTCGAGTTTAAGGTGATGCCCTTCGGCCTTTGCTCAGCGCCTGCAACTTTTCAACGCGTTATGGATACAGTACTGGCAGGATTGAAGTGGCAAACTTGCCTTGTGTACTTGGACGACGTCGTCGTGTTTTCCTCGAGTTTCAACGAGCATCTTCGGCGCCTTGAAGCTGTACTTCAAGTCATCAAGACTTCCGGACTCACACTGAAGCCAGGAAAGTGCAGGTTTGCGTATGAGGAGCTCTTGTTTCTGGGGCACGTTATCAGCAAGTCGGGAGTTCGTCCCGATCCACGGAAAACAGCCGCCATCGCCGACTTCCCGCCGCCCACTGACAAGAAAGCCGTGCGCCAATTTCTGGGCCTGTGCGCTATTATCGGCGGTTCGTGAAAAACTTCGCCCGCATCGCCGATCCTCTCACTAATCTTACCAAGGCCGACGTGGAGTTCAAGTGGGAAACACCACAGGAACACACTTTCCAGGAGCTTAAACATCGCCTCCAGACGCCTCCGTTACTTGCCCATTTCGACGAATTCGCCGAGACAGAAATACATACTGACGCAAGCAGCGTAGGTCTTGGCGCCGTACTTGTGCAGAGGGCTGATGGACTTGAAAGGGTTATTAGTTACGCCAGCCGATCGCTATCCAAAGCAGAAGCAAATTATTCCACAACAGAAAAGGAGTGCCTCGCCATCATCTGGGCTACGTCGAAATTTCGCCCCTACCTCTACGGCAGGCCCTTCAAAGTTGTGAGCGACCACCACGCCTTGTGTTGGCTAGCCACCTTGAAGGACCCTTTAGGTCGCCTCGCACGATGGAGCCTGAGACTTCAAGAATATGACATTACTGTCATTTACAAGTCCGGCAAAAAACACTCCGACGCCGACTGTCTCTCTCGTGCGCCTGGCACATACGCTGGCACATACGCGCGTCAATATATATACAATTAATCAGCTGCCCGCTCATAATAAGTTCACGTGCTACGGGACGCCAAACATGCGAATAAGAGTGTTTCACACTCGTTGTTTGGCTTATAGATGGCGCTGACTGTCACTCCTACTTCTAAATTCACATATAAACCCCAAAAAGTGGATGGAGGGACGGCCGCTGTGATAGCTCAGTGGTTAGAACATCGAACGCGTTATTCGAAGGTCGTGGGTTCGATTCCTGCTCACAGCTGGTAATTTTTTCATCCACTTTTCTTTTTTCTTTCTTCTTATTTACATTCCATTGGTTCTAATAACTTCCCCTGTACATTCCTTGGCATTACTGTCTGTTATATCTCATTAATATTGTGTTAAAACACGGAAATACGAGCTCTTAGGTATACACTTCTCTCTCTTATTTCATTGAACGAGGGTCTCGTACTGGCAGACTTGGTGTGTTTAGGTTGTATAAGAGGGACAATTAATCAGCTGCCCGCTCATAATAAGTTCACGTGCTACGGGACGCCAAACATGCGAATAAGAGTGTTTTCACACTCGTTGTTTGGCTTATAGATGGCGCTGACTGTCACTCCTACTTCTAAATTCACATATAAACCCCAAAAAGTGGATGGATGGACGGCCGCTGTGATAGCTCAGTGGATTCCACTTCCGGTGGCGAAAGCGTGCGGACGTGTGTATCATGAGCTCCGTTGGAGCGGCATCGGCGGCTCAGCTCAGCCGCGGTTCCAGGATTGAAATGCCCCAGGATTATGCTGTTATTTTGCCCCCTCTGCCGACTGGGTATGTGGTTCAAAACACTGTTTTTCTGCATGCGGATGTAAAAGGAAGACCTTATCACGCGGAAGACTTTCGCGAGCCACTTTTTCGACGTGTTCAGCCCACCGAGGTTCTTGCGCTCGGCGCTTATCAAATGAACCACGTGTGGGCAGTGACGTGCCGAAGCACTGAAGGCGTAAAGAAACTTTTAGCTGATCCGCAATTGACTGTGAAAGGCCTCAAATGCATGATAATCGACCCAAGCCACCGCGACGTCCGTCTGAAGCTGCATTGGTTGCTCTACCACGTACGAGAAGAGGACGTACGAAATGCACTGACCCCCTACGGGACGGTGCTTGACGTAGGAATGGATAAGTGGCGAATTGACGGCTACACCCAGCAGAATACCATGACGAGAACCGTGACGCTACGGCTAAAGGCTAACGTTACGCTGGACGATATACCTCACCAGTTACGAGTTGGAGGAGAGCTCGCACTTATTGTGGCAACCGGAAGAGCGCCGCGGTGTTTGCGCTGCCAGCAGATTGGCCACATTAGGAGGGACTGTCGAGTCCCGCGGTGTGACACTTGCAAGCGTTTTGGACACGCCCCTGGGAACTGCACGAAGACGTATGCAGCTGCTGCACTGAACACCGGGAGCATGGATAAATCCGAGCTCACTATGGACGAGACCGAAGCAGAAGAATCGGTGAAATCGAAAGCGGCTTGTGAAGGAAAAACACCTAGTGCAGCAGGCATGACGCGATTGCAGAAAGAACTGCCAAGGTCAACTGACAGTCGGGGAGTGCAACCTATCGCGGATGCATTGGCGAAATCACAGGTGACTTCTGCGGAAAAAACATTCAGTACAGGAGGCGTGATGGAAGTGAAAGAAGCAGGACAAACAAGTGAACCTGCGTGTTTGCAAGCGGCCGCAGAATCACTGACGAGCGCAAAGGAGACTGAAGTTTTAGACGACGCAACCGCTGCTACAGACGAGAGTGAAACATCTACTCAAACTGTCCAGGAACCTGCCGAGGGTGGTGCCATGGAGTGGCACGACGCCGAGGAACCAGGTACGGGAGGGAAGCGACCACGAGACACAACCTCAACAGAATCAAGTGACATGAGCAATCAAGAACCGCCACCGAAAGCAGCTCTCCTTCGGAGGCAACGACTGGCGGTCAAACATAATATAACAGAAGGGGAACAGAGGACGGGAAAACCGGCCTCTTGACAACACATTATGTGTCGCCTTCTACCAAGAAGGTGCACCGGACGACTAAATAGGCGGAGTTCGGCTAAGACGGTATGGTGAGCAGCTACTTGTTTAAAAAAAAACAAAAAAATGAGCCTGAAGCTTAAAAGAGCAATGCGTTTCGCCAGCTTAAATGTACGCGGATTATCTTCAAGAAGGCGGCAGTACCAGTTGAGTAGGCTGTTTTCGGAGCATGACTTGGATGTGATTGCTGTGCAGGAAACTAAGATAGCGGCAGAGAAAGATACCAATCATATGACGTTGCCTTTTCGCTCAATGTATAACATCTGTGTATCCCATGCTGATGGCTTATCAGGAGGGTGTGCGCTCTTCATACGACGATCGATAGGCGTTGTGGAAAGAAGTGTAGCAAGCAGCGATAAAGGACGCTTCGTAGTGTGCGATTTTTCTTTCTTGAATTTCGAATGGCGTGTCATATGCGTTTATGCTCCGAATCGAGACAGTGAAAGGAAAGTTTTCTTTGAAGAAATAAGTAACTTACTGGAATGTGACAAATATGTAGTCCTTTTTGGTGATTTTAACTGTGTTTGTAGAAAGGAGGACCGTGCCAAGCCGGCCCAGTCATTAGATAAAAGCGCAGTGTTCTTAAATGAGATGATTGCAGAAAATGGCCTGGAAGATGTTGGTTTATGTATGTCTAATAGCAGTGTTCAGTTTACGCACTTTCAGGGTCTAAGCCACGCACGTTTAGATAGAGCGTACATATCACTGGACCTTATTATGTGCTGTGATGAATATGTTGTTACACCAGTGTCTTTCAGCGACCACTGTATGATTAGTTTCACACTTGGCGCTAAAGACAGGACTCCTAAATTTAACTGGCACTTGTGGAAACTAAACAGCCAAATCTTGAAAGATGAATCTTATGGTAAAGATGTAACCGAAGCCCTCACGAAACTCTACGGTAATCAAAAAGATGACTGGGAAACAAAGTGGGAATTTTTCAAACAAGAGGTTAAAATGAATGCAATAGAACGCTCTACAAAAAATAAATTCGAGAAGAAACAGGCGGAAAGGAACCTGCGAAGGCAATTACAAGTGCTCTTGCAGGAAGAAACTGTGAAACCCGGCTCCTTTACCAATGAAATAACAGATACTAAAAACAAACTGGAGATTTTAGATAAAGAGAAGTATAAAGGCGCTATAATAAGAGCTAGAAGTGAAAAACTTTGGATAGGTGAGACACCCACAAAACGAGCTTTGGGTGATGAAAAAACATACGCACAAAGAAATGAAATCAGAGAAATAGTACGCAATGACATACTGACGAATGAAAAAGATCAGATAATGGAGGCGTTTGTGGACCATTATCGCAATCTGCTCGGAAAACGAGTACCGATGGCCACGGGTTTTTGTGATGTTTTTCTTGATACGATGCCCAAGCTTGACGACGATACACGAGAAAAATTAGGGGCTCCTATCAGCGTACGGGAAATAAAAAAAGCTATTGACGACCTTAGTACAGGCAAGACGCCCGGCCCTGATGGAATCGGGGCGGAGTTTTATAAAGTTTATAAAGAAGACGTGGCAGTTGCGCTATACGAAGTTATTGTAGAAGCATACAAAAAGAAAAAAACTGCCACGCTCTTACATGCAGGCGCATACTGCCTTGATTCCGAAGACAGATGATAGCAGCAAACTTCAATCTGTAACATCATATCGACCTATCAGTCTATTGAACACTGATTATAAAATATTCATGAAGGTTTTAGCCAGGAGAATTCAAAACATCATTGAAAAGATTGTAGGGACACACCAGACATGCGGCATAAAAGGTCGCAGCATCACCACGAACATACATATAGTAAGAAGTGTACTAGAGATTTGTGACGCCTTTGAAGAACGAATAGCAATCATGCAGATAGATCTACAGAAAGCTTTTGACCGTGTCTCCCATGAAGTATTGTTCAGTGTGTTGAAGCATGTGGGAGTTGGTGACGTAATTTTTGATGGTTTGAAGATGGCATATTCACAGTGTGTAACGCAGTTGATAGTCAATAAGCAGCTCAGTGAAGAAATTGAAATACTAAGTTCTATCAGACAGGGATGCCCGGCCTCAGCATTGTTATTCGCCATCTACCTAGAACCCTTTTGCTTATCAATCATTCAAAACTCAAGTGTGCAAGGCTTTCGGTTACAGAACACGGAGATAAAATTACTCGCATATGCTGACGATGTGGCAGTACTCTGCCAAGATAGACAAAGTATATGTGAAGTCGTTTACATGGCAAATAAATTTTGTGACATGACGGGCAGTGTAATTAACTGGAATAAAACAACTGCCTTTTGGTATGGCAATTGGGATGTGAGGCCTGAGGTATACCTTAACGTAAAATGGGAAAGCAAACCCCTAAAGTACCTCGGTGTACCCTTGGACATCTATCGCGACAACGCGGATTACTGGAAAGGTGAAGCAGAAACCCTCAGGCAAAAAACAAATGCCTGGGGTGGTCGGGATCTGTCTATATTCGCACGTGCAACTGTGTGCAACATGTTTTTGATATCGAAAATCTGGTATGTCATGCAAGTTATCTGTATGTCACGCGTCAATGTACAGAAGTTTCACAGGATTTTTGCTGTGTTCGTGTGGAAATCGCCGTGGGAACGTACAAGCCGGTCTAATTTATTCCAGTCCGTTAGTAATGGCGGACTCGGTTTATGTCATTTATTTATTAGACAAGTTGTCTCTCGGTTTATTTTCCTTCGCGATCAAAGAAACAAATTTCTGCAAACAGTGACAAAAATAAGGCTGTCATCACGCATCCCAGATTTTGTTGTGTCTACAAACAGTGATATGTGCCGATATGTGTCTGGTTTTTTGAGAGAAGTTATACAGTCTTTTGAGTTTTTGAAAGTGCGCTTTTCGCTGGAATATCTTGCCACTGTTAAGCGGAAAAATTTGTACAGGGATCTCCGTGATGTCTTGTTCCCAACACCTTTGTACAGATCTATGTTCAATGGAGGACCCGGACAGGATGTTTTGAAAAGGGTCAAAAAGATGAAAGTAAAAGCAGGGGCAAAAACTTTCTTTTTCAAATTGCATTCCGGGACTCTCCCCGTAAAGCAGTGGCTAGCGGACAAGGGAATCGATGTACCATGGACAACCAATTGTTTACTTTGTAAAACTCCTGAGACAATAGACCATGTGTTTATTCATTGCTGGGACGCTGTCTTTCATTGGGACATCCTTCAAAGAACATTGAAAAAAGATCTCCCCATTACAAGCCATGGCATTCGTTTTCTCTGTGTGGATGAGGACGACGGCATACCATACGACATGGTTATGTTAATTAGCCTTCACAGCATCTGGCAGACCACTATGGCTTACAGACATCTTGACCAGAACATACGTCCTGTCCGGGAGAACTTCATTGCAAATATGCGGTATATCACTGAGGTGTATAAACAAGAAGAAGAACCTCCCAGCTGGCTAACAATGTTAGAGGAATTGTGCAACCTGAAAAAATTTTAATGTGAGCACTTCGGATCAAATATTGGTCCAAGTGTATTTTATCATTCATGTTTCTGTGTGAACACCTGTAAAGGAAAACAGGTAATAAAGAAAAAAAAAAAAAAAAAAGCTGTGATAGCTCAGTGGTTAGAGCATCGAACGCGTTATTCGAAGGTCGTGGGTTCGATTCCTGCTCACAGCTGGTAATTTTTTCATCCACTTTTCTTTCTTCTTTCTTCTTATTTACATTCTATTGCTTCTAATAACTTCCCCTGTACATTCCTTGCAATTACTGTCTGTTATATCTCATTATTATTGTGTTAAAACACGGAAATACGAGCCCTTAGGTATACACTTCTCTCTCTTATATATATATATATATATATATATATATATATATATATATATATATATATATATATATATATATATATATATATATATCCGCCTACATCCGGTGGCCATCTCCTCACCTTTGTAGATACCAAAGTAGCCGTAGTAGGACATCGGGGCCAATGACGAACACGATTCGCTGGTCATCACATGAATAACGTGACTTCCCTGTCGTGTACGTCAATAAATCCTTTTCAGCAACCCTATGTGGCACATAACCGCATACAATGGACCGCGGTGGCATGCGGGTTTGGGTCACAGGTGATTCACAGTCCATATAAATAGGAACTTTGGAAATATCAACGCAAAAGCGTATAGAGGCCCTTAACGTAGAGAATGGTGGGTTCGCCGGCGTTGTCAGTAGAACTATGGGCGCAGAACAGCCTTTGACAATTCGTTCGGCTTAGATTTAAATGTAGTAAAAACACCGTGCGTCAAGTGGAAGTCACATGGCTTTTTTTACTAAAATTCGCGTAGTTTAAAGAACTGCTGGATAAAGTGAGTAATATGCGGGGTTTAACGTCCCAAAACCACAATATGAGTACGAGAGACGCCGTATTGGAGGGTTCCGGAAATTTCGAACACGTGGGGTTCTTTAACGTGCCCCAAATCTGAGCACACGGGCCTAGAACATTACCGCCTCCATCGGAGGTGCAGCCGCCACAGCTGGGATTCGATCCCGCGACCTGCGGGTCAGCAGCCGAGTACCTTAGCCAATAGACCACCGCGGCGGGGCTGCTGGAATAAAAAGAAGCAGAGGTGTTAACATAAATAAGAAAAGCTAATGTCTTTTCAAGAAGGATTACACGTTTTGTATTAAATATTTTTCACTAGCGTTATTATTTAAAAGGTTTTTTAATTAAGCTAAGTTAATCAGCGAGCTTGGTTTATTGCAAAAAAGTGATCCTGACGCGCTCTATAATTCAAAACAATATTGCGCCAATTTAAGACGTGCAGAGCCCTCCCCCACCCTTTTTTTTTCATACTAAGCCCTAGTTGGCTGAGACACCGTGTGTATTCTGGAAAAAAAATTATGCCGCGATTTATCTGCAACTATCACTTGCGACTATAATGTGCTCGTTCGTGCTGCTTTCAGCTATGCAACTTGACATAGCAGACACAGGCAACGCTTTTCTGCCTTTTACAACATCAAGTCTAGGGCAACTTTTCCACTGGAAACGGAAGCGATGCTTGAAAGGCCAATAACATTCGAGGAGCAGTCGACTTGGCCCCGCGCAACAGTCACCCTCCCCAAGTACTGCAGGCGTAGATATTGCGGACTTCTTACTACGGCACCACATTTCTCGCTAGTTACTCCAAGCTCCCCCTTAATAATCCACATTACCGCACGAAGGAGAAAGTGGCGGGTCGTATATGGCTTTGCGAGACTTTTCTTCGTGGACTTCGGCAAGGCGCACATAAATAACCAAATACCCGCAGCCCGACTGGACAACCCTCGCTGGCCCAGAAAATTCGTCTCGTTAAAGAAGAGCCCTGGTGGAGTCGATCACTGTCAAAGTAATCTGCAGTCTCTAGAACAGCGTATCACTTATTCAACCTCATCGTGTGCCCGTCAAACGGGTAATAACTTCGCTGCTTCTTGACATAGCCATTGCGGCGCGAATTTTCCATGCCTATGCGTAATTGAGTAGCAATTTCCGTTATTAACGAAAGAGCCTTAATTCATAGAGAGCTCGTTCCTTTTGTTAGGTACAACATAACGGGACTAACAGACAGCGAGTTTGAAGAAGGTATGTGGCACATCACTTGTTCGTTTTATTTGTAGTATAGTAATTATTACAAGAATGTAGAGAAAATTAAATGGATATTAGGAGCTAGAAAGTACAGGCGAATTGATGATATGCGAAGCACGAATGAGGAAGGTTGATGTCACTTTAAATTCAGCACAATGTTACGAAGAGGACGTAAATTATCCCGTACATGACTTTCATGTCATGACTATCATGTTTGCACCTGTCATTTGTGTCTGTCATTCATTCACGTCACGCAATACCATATTTGGTACATGTGAAGCTAGCGAAACGACCGTGAGCACGCTATGAGCGTAGCCTGTAGTCATGTTTTACTTGAAACAAATGTCATGACTATCATGTTTGGACGTGCCATTCACCTGCATAGTCCGATTGCGTCGCTTAATACCAAAGTTGTATATGTGAAGGTAGAGAAACGGTCACGAGCGCATCATGAACGTGTATGTAGTCACGTTCTTACATGATGCGCATGTCATAATTATCATCTTTACACCAGTCATATACATTCGTCATTCATTCAAGCCACTGATTCATGCGTAAGGTTTAACATCCCAAAACCACCATATGATTTTGAGAGACGCCATAGTGGAGAGCTCCGGAAATTTCGACAACCGGGGGTTCAATAACGTGCACCCAAATCTGAGCACACGGGCCTATGGCATTTTGGCTCCATTGAAAATGCAGCCGCCGCAGCCGGGATTCGATCCCACGACCTGCAGGTCAGCAGCCGAGTACCTTAGCCACTAGACCACCGTGGCGGGGCCAATTCACGGCACGTGATACCCAATTTGGTACATGTGAAGCTAGCGAAACAGCCACGAGCGCATCGTGAGCATGTCATGTAGCCACATTCCTCCATGGCACACATGTATAATCTTTACGTTAGGCTCTGTCACTTATGTTCGCCGTGGAGCCATTTGATACCATACCAGGTTTGCCACATGTCATGTGAATGAAACCACCGCGAGAGCAGCAAGACCATGAATTGTAGGTCATGACATTCATGATATATATGTCATGATTTTCTGTTATGACTAGTCACTTGAGGTAATCATACAGTCATGTTATACCATATCACTTTTTGTATAGGTGTCAATATTGAAACACCCAGGAGAGCTAAAGGTCGTAGGCGGCTAGATAGATAGATCGACAGATACGGTCAAAGTCGCTGCAGTTCGCTAAAAATGCTTCAAATTTTTAGTTTAGTTTAATTGACCTTATTTCATCTGTTTACAACAGAAAGCCAGCAGAAGCTAAATGCCATGTGGCCTGAGGGAGGCTTCTGCTCCAACGACAGTTCGGCACGCAGGCCGTACGTAGCACAACTCAATACAAAATATACTATACACACATATTCAACTGAATAGTCACGAAAATAAAACTACATGTGTACTAAAACGTAGAAAAGCGAGAAAAAACACGTTATGTCTGCAAATAAACAACAAAAGAAATGCTGCATAATACACTGATAGGTCATTTTGCTCCAGTCAACTACTAAAATTTGCAATTAGGACACGGAAGTTGAAAATACACACAGCAGTTTTGGCCGGCAAACTCATTATTGTGCGAAAAAAGTGATGTTTTGAATGATTCATTTGACGCATCCATAACTTCGTCGCGATATTTGTGTAATATATGAAGTAGTGAGGGTGCTTGGTAACTTTTTAACTTTTTCCCGTTTCGTATTTTTGGTGTTCTTAAATGGTGTTGCTGAAAACTGTGGCGCAGATTGGTGGGTGCATCCGTGATATAATGTGTCCTCGTTTGTTTGATATCTTGCATTACTTGTAATAGTACACGTGCAGAATTCGCCTTCAACATAGAGTACTTTATATCAACAGGCTGCGTCGTAAAGCTGTGTAAAGGTCCACGATAACCCTCAAATGCCCATAAAACTCTTTTTTGCAGTAAAATCAGCTTTTTATCATTTTTTGTATGGTTGTGCCCCAAAATAATATGCAGTAGGTTATTCGGGAGTAAAATAGGGTGTAATACAACAAAATGTTCAGCCAACGAGGAACCAGTGTACTTAATTTAAATAAGAAACCAACAGTTTTAATTGTTTCTGTTACAGTTTTGTCCAGATGTATGTTCCAGGCCAGATCTTCCTAAAACCACGCTCCTAGAAATTTTCGACATTTAGCCTTCTCGATTGTTCTGTCAACAAAAACAATAGTTGCGTTGCAGTTTATTTGTTAGAGCAAATACCATAAATTTTGCTTTGGATGTGTTCATTTGTAATTTGTTCTGTAGTAACCAAGAAGAGAGTTGCTTCATGTAATAGTTATCTTTTAACTCGAGATCTGGTATAGTGTCAGCTTTAAAAAAGATGTTTGTATTATCTGCGAACATAGCTAATTGTGGCGACTTAGGGATATCATACAAGTCATTGATATACATGATACACATCATAGGTCGAAGTATTTATTTGTCATTGGTAAAAAAATTGGCAATTTTTTTTTATTTAGAAGTGGACTATTTTGCGCTTCCCACTCAAGCTATTCACCTATGTCCACACGAAAATTTTGTACGAATGAAGAATTTCCTTTAATATTTTCTTTTCTTACTCAATTTATCTTTAGCAGTGAGACACTACAGAGTTATTTTTTTAAGACTACGAGCAGTTTCTATCCAGGTAAGCTGCCCACGGCAATAGTGAATTCTTATAGACGCTCGCCTGATGTGTGCGTTTAAATGGATTTCTGGTATTGCTATTATTACTTCCCTGACTGGGACACGGAAGCAGGGTATCAACAAAAATCCTTAATATAGCACATTAATGGATAAATGTAAGCGTCATTAGGTGCTTTACGTTTCTTTAATTGCATTACCAAACATCAACGTTGTATTTATATGGCATTAGGAAAGCATTAGGCACATTTAATGCTCTTAGCACGAATTACGCCGGTTTTCAATATTTATTAGTTCACCCCAAGGCTAGCTCTCCATGGCGTTGCTCTGTGCGCATCTGGCGGTGACACGCAGTGCAGGTAGTCGCATTAGCAACGGACATAATCTGCGGATAAACTTCGACCAAACAAATTTTTCTAGTATTATTGGTCTTCGTCGGATAACTTGATCATCATTAAGGATAACATGATTGTCAATGCGGAAAGAGTACACTGTATGTGCACTAGGGTTACCAACTCTTCAATACAGTAAGTCGGTACGAGGCAAGAACGGGGGAGTAGTGTTATACAGCCTAAAGTGCTCACATCGAAGTAATTTCTCGCTTTTTGCCAATGTTCAGAAATGATTGGCATTCTCGTACGACCATCCCATGGTACGCGGTGGTGACACCGAAGAGCATTTCGGAAAGGCTGCGGAGTCCGCGGTAGGCAGCCCACGCAGCGACTGACATAGCCAGGAACAGACATAACCGGCTGTCCACGACAAAGGTATACCGCGATGCTGCTACTTAGCAAAAACGTAGTTTTTTTTTCTTTTTTTTTGAGACGGGCTACAATCGTAGAGAACAAATCGTCTACTGGCTAGTTGCGTGCAGCGCTTCGCGTACTTGGTGTACGTACACACCTTGCCGAACCGCTTGCGCCCACTCCCTTAAAGACCGTGCACAGATGCGGCGAGAAGACCGTTTTGAGATCTCTGCAAGCGATGCGGTAATGGCAGCGACGGAGGCATATTTTGGACTGTCGCCTCATGAAAGGTGTGCATGCGCTTGCTGTCTCGCACAACGCTCAACTCCGCGAAAGCGCGCGGTTTCCTTTCTGAGAGACGGTGCACGCTGTACGCGGTTTCGTGCAACGATTGATGTGGCAGCGGTCGGCACGTCAGCAATCAGTCAATCAGCCAATCAGTGTTTACTCAATGAACTGAGTACAAAAGTGGTTACAAAATATTTGGACCATTAGCCTGTGTGGCTAGTTAGTGGTCCAATCTAATACATGAATATTTCTTTACATGTCTAGAGCAGAGGAGCACATAATATGACCATGAACCTTTATACAACTTTACTGATTGAATTGCTTCAAAGGTACTTTATCAGGTAGTCGGTATCAGGTAGTCGCCGGCTATTAAAAGCCTGCAGTCGGCTTAAAGCCGCGCTATGCCTCACACGTAGGCTTTTTGTCGGCGATGAGTCATACTGGCGCGCTTTTCGGTAGTGGCCACATTGCCTTCCTTCTTTGTCAATGGGTACCAGAAAAGGTACCACCGCAATCGCTCGGAAGTCAATGTAATAGATCGGATCATTCTGTGCCTTTGCAGCAGCGCCAGAGCACAAGATGGCGACCATCACGTAATATCCGCTCACGATGCGTGCTCTCAAAATTACTTTGGGTTCTTAAACCAGCTTGTTGCAAATTATATAGGCAAAATAACCCTTTTTGAGCAGTACGGCGCAGTGATTTCCAGTTGACCCAGGTTGGCGCAACTGGTCCAGGTTCGCCACCACTGTGCGAGGCAACTGGGCCGTACTAAACTGAAACTTCCTTTCACGTAGCATTAGCTCATTTAAATTAACATTCCTTGGCGTCGCATTCTATAACACGGCATCCCTTCGTATGGCCAGAACCAGCTTGGAACCGATTAGCTCCGCTGCACCCTTAAAGGGCCCCTCACCAACCCGTAATGAAAGACGAGGGAGTGCTTTCCTCCTAGCTTTTGCTACCCTTCCTGCAGGTGATATTTTCTCCGCATCACTTACTCCCTAAAATCACGTGTACAGTGTGAGCACTAAGCCTTGTGCCTATCAAGATTTCTCTCCTGTCGGCTACGTGATATTATCTTCGCTTGCGCAGTCGCAAACACGCAAAATCTAAAAAAAAAGAGCAAAGTAGCTTTTCAGTTACAATTTTTACAGGCTTTTTTTTTTAAACTTGAAGACGTTCAGTATGTGCCAAGGACAGCCACACAAAATACAGATACGTGCTATTTTCAGCCACTTATTAACTTCACAAGGTAGCCTCCATCCAGTCTCGTCGCATTGCCAGTTTTGTCATAGCCATACATGAGACATGGCCACACACCACTGCCTGTTCTGAATGCGCTTCACCTACACCTCAACGTTAATTAGTGAGCATGAACAATGCACATAGTTTATTGGCGTTATCTTTACCACGCTACGGTGACGCGAGTCCCATTAGATAACACGAGACATGCAGGACATACGTGTACTGCAGATGCTCCCAGGGTACTTTGATTCTTTAATGGCAGTATAGTCACCCTAGCAGAGTTTAAAACAGCCTATGTAACACGCACAGGTGTTCTTTTCCTCGGGGTGTGGCGGAGGCGTCCACTGAGAAGCGAAGCGTGCCAACCCTATGAGAAGGTGGTGTGAACGGGTCTTTGAACGCGCGCTGTAGCATCCCACATCTAAACGTGATGCTTCCGTAGCTCTAAATTTGTCTTACAGATGAGTTGTTATGCTTAATAATAGTATTATTAACTGTTTGGGTCTAACGTCCCAAAGCCTTGATATTATCATGAGATGCACCGTTGTGGAGGAAATTTCGACCACCTGGGGTTTTTTAACGCGCATCAAAATATAAGTACATTGACCCCAAACATTTTTGTTTCTATCAAAAATGCGGCCGCTACGGCCTGGATTTGATACCATGACCTTCAAGTCAGAGGTCGACGACCATGACCGCTAGATCACCGGGTGGGTCGGGCTGTTACGCTCGAGGTCAGCCGCGTGTCGTAGAAAGTTATCAGCATGAACTCGCACACACTTTCAGTGTCTTCTTTCTGCTTCTTGCCCATAACTCGCGCACTGATCAGTCCGGTGTGAGATACGGTAACTCTGATAGGCGAGATGAAGGTTACAGAGAAATAGGGAGAGATAGAGGAAGCGAGAAATTCTTGGCTAAAAAGAAAATTTTCTTGGCGAGATTCAAATTCGTGTATCCAGGCAAGCGTAATACCACTCTGTATCCAGGCATGCTAGTAGAGCATAGCGATTCATTATAGTAACGGAAGGGTGCGGGAAATAGAAGTAAAGGTAGAGAAAGGATGAAGGAAAGACAAGGAGAGAAATAGAAAGAAAGCGAAGACAGAGAGACGAAGATAGAACGCCAGAATACGAATACATAGGGAAAAAAAGAGCAACAGAAAAAAGGAGGCGAAGAAAAGACATAGAGAAGTGATAGAAAGACAGATAAATCAGAGAAATAGGTAAAGAGAAACAAAGACAAAAAAGATAGAAAAGAGACAAACCATGGCCATGTAGAGTATAGTGAAGCAAGAGGTGGGAAATAGACAGGTGAGAAAGTCAAAGCTATAGCCACACCAGGACCAGCCAGGTGCGCACCAGCTCCCAGTAAAGCACAGCCTAACTTTTTTTTTCATTTCAAGTGGCTTATGCCCTCACTCTCAATAGTCATTGAGCTCGGTAGCGTTCCATGCGCGAGAGATTTACACGTCGAGCCGGTTACTCAACAATAATTCTTTGATTTTCATATATTTCTGTTGCTTACTGTATACATACAAGCTTCTATATACTTGTACTGTTCTGAGCGAGTTTTCAGAATGACATCATCTAAACCTCCATTCGCAACATGGGCGACGAAGTAAGCATATGGCTGTTTCTGTTGCTTTTGTGCTTCAGGGCACAAAAAGGCGTCTTGTTCAAGTAGAAAGAAAATCCTTTAGCAGCATCTCCGCCATAAGTGATGCATAAATGTAGAGTTTTATCGTAGCAGTTGAGAAAATATCGCAATTCTACGGTTGCAACTTTCTCTGTAAAGTGATTGTGGCAAGGCATCGGCCCGGCGTTGTTATGTTTATAGCATTAATTAGCGTCCTGATTGGCAAGATGCCTCCCGTGACCATGGAAAAGAGTGATTGGCATCAAACTGTCGCTAAATCAAAATTATCATGATGCGTACAATTCTTCACATAGGCTTCACATTTTTGTTCTAGAGCTGGCTTCTTTCTAGTAGAACGTACATTTTAGCAAAGCATTATAAAGGGCGTTCTCCTCTTCTTTCTTTTTGGTACTATCAGTACAACGAATTCGTTAGTACAAGTAGATTGACATTTTGAAGCGAGATATTCCGCAAGCATGGCTCTTTAGCCCTGTAGATAAAGCGCTCGCCTGCAGTTCCAAAACTCGGCGTCAGCAAGAAATTTGATTTTCTTTTGTGCATTTTCTTGTATTATAGCTATTCATCTAAATTGACGAACGGACTCAACGTTCTCTCGTTGAATTCGCGTAGAAATGTTAACACATTTAAAATGAAATCCACCTCACCTTCAGATCGCTGCCCAAGTTGATGTGTATGCAGATACATCAGCAACAATCTTTCAATTGCAATATATGCCGCCGTAAAGTAATTATAACCTCGACGAACTTCGGTTTATTAGCAGATTGTGAACAGCGGACATGAACTTTTTATTGTTATTATTAATATTTTTGCGCAAGCATTATATGACACGTGGTGGGGCGGTTTGGGAGTCTGGCTACTGACCCTAAGGTCGCGGGTTCGATCCCGGTGGTCGCATTTTGATGAAGGTGAAATGGTAGAGGCCCGTGTACTGTACGATCTCAGTGCACGTCAAAGTACACCAGATGGTCTAAATTTGCGGAGCCCTCCACTATGGCGTCTCCCATAATCATATCGTGGTTTCGGGACGTAAGACCCCAAATAATATTATTACTATTTCACACTCAAAGCAATCTTCTCGAAGACAAGAACTATGGAACGAATCAAGCGATTTTTTTGTAAATTTGATGTTTTCTAAAACAATACTCTACTTATATACATATTCTAAAACAAATTAAAAGAAGTTATTGAAATTCCACGCAAGCACTCTTTTATTTATCCAAACCATTCTTGCAATCTGCTAGCTGTCAATGGCATGGTGTAAATGAAATTCACTTTTTTTGCAGAAAATTTTATTAGGCCCTCCGTCATCTACCAACAAAGACACTGTCACTTCACAAGGTACCTAAACGTGACGGAGATAGAGGGAGTGGAGCTTATTTGCACCTTGGTGATTGTTCGCTCTATCGCCTGCTCCTCTGCGAACAGCCCAACACAACCTTATCAGATAATTAAGGACTTGTTATGTAATCGTTCAGAAGAGCCAATCAGCTTCTGTCGTTTACGGCCGTGTGCTGGGCAACTACCAGATATGGGCTCGAGTGTTTCTGGCACTTGACACTAACCACATATTAGACCGGTGTCGCTCCTGCCGATTGTATGCGGGTAACGTCTCGGAAAACAAAGCGTGGGTTTGAGCTACTCCCGTAGTTGGTACTTTACGATCAACTACTACTTGCGCAAAAATTTCTTGCACAAAATATACGAAACGAAACAGAGACATGCACAGAACCTGAATATATACATCAGCTTGCTTATATAATTCGTTGGAAGTTTGCACCTGTCCAAGTTTGTTCCGCCTTTTGTCCGATAAATTATTGCGCAAAAAGTAGTTGCTCTTCCATAGAAAAGCCACACCAATCAAGACGAATCTGGTGAATCATCCTTGAGTTTTGACACTTTAGTTTCAAAGACATACGGCATCTCGATTCCGGGCCCAATTTGTCAATCGCTGGTGGCGTCATGCCAGTTTGGCCCAATGCTCAAGGGTCAAGTTGCGCATTACGTGCCGAAGCACGACGTTTGTGCCTGGCCAAGAAAATGCAACGCACACGTCTGGAGCACTGTTTAAGTCTTTTTTTTTTGGCTTCAGCGTCTGCTCCATCGTTTTCAGACAGAATTTTTCGTCTGACCCGAGGCACCACCACAGAGCGAGTATTTATTATTGCGGTACTTTACGACGGAAGGAATCATTCATAGTGTGAGGTGGCGTCTCTGATTGTTCTTTTGTCGTTCTACCTTGTAATGTCTTTACGGAAGTAATTTTCAGAATCCCATCAGCAGCGAAAAATTTCGGCAACCCTTTTGCAAGCAGAAATTCACCAATGTCATTTAGCGAGAGACCCTCTACGTGCTGTGGGATGCGCTCGATAGCGCGGCGCTGCTGCGGGTTGGCACCTCATATGAGAGAAGGAAGCAGCTGTGCATGACAGCTCACAAGAATCAACCAGGCGTGCAGCGCTCATCAGGCTGAATCGTATGCAGGTGACGTTTCATGCAGCCACAGACCAGCATCTAATGAAGCCATTGTTCACGAAGCCTGGCGAGAAGGCGCGCTTTGTCTCTATACCGCGCTTCAAAAATTGGTCTGTTGTGCTTGCCTCCGTCGTAGAAAGAGAAAATTTTGTGTCATACTTGAAAATGGCGCTAGGGTAAAAGAAGGTACCGGTATATTCGCTACATAGGCGTAGCCCGACAACAACGTTCGACGTTCACCATGTTCCGAGCCGCCCATTTTCAAAAATGCCCTCGATGTGTCAACTTCTGACGCTACCACCGGTGTCTAACATTGCGCCATTGCAGGTGCTTTCCCCTTTGTTGTTTTCTCTACAGACGCTGAAACGTTCAGCAAGCTAGTCAGTGAACTTACGGAAGGTAGATGGTTGTGCGCCCAGCACCTGTTTTCATTTCTAGTGTTTACCTATGGGAAAAAGCAAGAAAGAGAAAGTTATGCGCGTTCTACAGTCTTGACAGATTGGTATTCTCGTTCAGGAAAAAAGTCCTAACGAGTGCCTTATATTCCGAAGTTGGCTGAGAGAGGTTTACGCACTTAATCATTGCCTTCGCTGATGATGGATGTTTGGCTAATGACGAGGCGATTCTCTCATGTGAAGTGTTGTCCCTCATAAAAAGTTATTGAGTACGTTAGGAGATCTCTATTCTTGCTCGAAGAACAGTGTCCAGTGCGATTGCTCAAAGTAGGCCCAACTTGCGTAATATTGATAAGTTACAGCAACATGTGATATTGATACATATTATCGCCACGTTACAATGATAGAAGGTGTACGATTCGTATCTACGGAGAAATATTCATGGCGACCACTGCCTGAACTGAAAATGAGTGATCTGCTGCTCTTTCTACTTTTTTTGTGGACCGGCTTTTTTTTACTATTTCTATATAAGGAGAGGTAGGTGCCAATGCGTGGCGCCGGCTACTCTTCTTCTCTTGCACAGAAGTCGGCATCGCATATTAGGCAACAAACACAAGGCTATACATAGGTAAACATAACACACACTTTCGCAACGAGTCTAAGTTTTTCAATACCGATATGCCTCCACACCACACATAATTTGCAAAAACACATGTAATCACGCAAACTGAATTTCATATGACCAAGTGCACTCCTATATAGCGACATTTTCCGGCTATATTGGTTCCGTGTAACGTATTTGGGGACATCCACAACTACTGCTGCCTTTAAGGCTGTTTCTACACCTAGTTGCTGTCAAAAAATATTCCCGCTAAGCCTGTTTTTTTATAAGAAGGTTCCACCGCATACTGCTATATGGCTAATTATTATAAACAGATACCGCCATTTATGAAAACATACACAAAACGCGCACGCACGTAATAGTGTTCCCTTACATTGCACAAAAGTTTTGGGATATCGGAAAAAGCAAGAGTCATGTGTTTTTTATTCTATCACGCCCGCTTTCTTTTAATTGTAGTCCATGGCAAGCACATGCTCTTACATCTGTATCTGCGAGGGACAATATCCAGCAGCATTTTTTCCCGTGCTGTAAGCATAAATAGAAATTGTGTGGGCAATATCAGCAAGAAACACTTACCAGTAGACTGCCAGGGTGAACTGGACCATTGCCAGTTGTAATGCTTCTTTTGCTTTTCGCGAATGAATTCTACCAATGGACGTATTGCACCCATTCGCTTCTGCGTGTGCTCTGCTGTCACTTTATACATCCAGTCACTGGCATTTTTTTTTTCATTTTCACAACGCATCTGTGGATTCTCGGGACCATGATAGTGTTTTCGCAAAACCACTGCCGAAAGTAAACAAAACAGCCATAATCAAAACTGTTTTTCGTACGCGGTCGCTTTAACTCAAGAACTGAAATTCTTCCTTCCTGCGTGAAGACTGATGTTATGATACAGTGTTAATTATTGAACCAATATTCATTTCCTTAAAAAGCCAGACTGCCGTGTTGTCTAATGATGGCACTTTCAGCTTCATTGTTCTTGTCTAATTACATAAGTTTATATCAGTTATTGCCTCATATTTGAGTGTCGGTACGTAGATTTAAGGTCCCAAACCGCCATAAGATTATCAGAGACGTCGTACTGAAGTGCTCGGGAAACTTCGACCACCTGGGGTTCCTTAACGCACGCCCAAATCTGAGCACACCGGCCCACGGCATTTCGGCTCCATTTACAATGCAGCCGCCACAGACCTGTGGGTCAGCAGCCAAGTACCTTTGTCGCTATACCAATACGGCGAGGCTCAGTATTTGAGTGTGATCTTGTTTAAATAAAAAGAAACATCGGCATCATGTCTCTTAAACATTATATTGACATTCAGGTGATTGTAAATGGAGGTGTGGGAGTATTCGAAAATTTTCAACATCGAATCGAATAGCGTTCTATTTGATCTGGTGCTAGAACCAAACTGTGCATATTAAAATTACCAAACATTTTGATGGTGTTCGAATAATAAGACCTCATGAGAAAGCCTCAAAATAATTTCCGAAACGTTGGAAGCGGCAACTTTTCTTGCTTTATTCAGGTAATTACCAAGGTGCATGTAGCCTACTGTTTTACAGTACAATGGACGCTACACTGATCATACAATGAAGCTGTTTTTGCTTAAGACATCATTGTTTTCGAAGTGACAAAATGATCTGCTCACTATAATAATTATATCTGCGGTTCAACATCCCAAAATTACGATATGATTTTGAGAGATGCTGTATTGGAGCGCTTAGGAAATTTCGACCCCCTGGGGTTCTTTAGCATGCACCTAAATCGAAATGAACGGGCCTCAAACAATTTCGCGTCAATTGAAAATGCAGCCGCCACCACAGGAATTCGATCGCACGACTATAGGGTTAGCATTAGACCACCCCAACGAGGCAGTTATACCACTATCTTCATTGTTTCATCACGACATCTATGGTGGCATTGTTGTTCAATATTTTTAAGCAATATTTGCATCACAGCTTTGGACTAAGTGCTACCTTCATTGGTGTACTCACTGCTGCAAATTGTAACCTGCAGTTACAATTTTTTGCTGGGGCTCTACTTGCGGCTGTTTGCGAGCGTGCTTCGATTTACACAGTTAGGGTATTCTGTTTTGTCAATTAAGTGTAATCATAATGATCCTCGGTAATATCTCATGAATATTTGTTTTAAATAACATGCGGTGAAATTGAAGGTCTGTTTCCAAAATGGTTGCGTTACCATTGTAGTACTACTAATTGTATCAATAATTTCTATTCGAAAAGAAGGACACGAAGATCTCTGTGTCGTCGTTCTGTTCTAGCGCTATAACTATAGTCATGTAATACCAACAAGCCCAAGCTGCCACGATCGCAAGTGGAACCACGGGCAGTCAGCGAGTGGTTCCTCTTACAGCGCACAGGAGACAGGCAGATTGTTGCCCCGTGATCAAAAAGTTGACGTGTTACGGGGAATCCGTTCTACGGTCACCAAAGCTCAGTACGTGTAGCTCTAAGGCTAGATAATTGTGCGCCACGGAGCTTGCCCAAACCTCTATGACTTTTTTTAGTTCTGTTTTATTTACATTTTGTTTGTTATGTTATTATGAGGATATGAGCCCTCGCACATGCACGAAGGCTACGTCCTCGTGGCGGGCTTTTCATCGACCAAGTGCGCTGTCCTACCAGCGGACAAGCAGGCGACGACTCGACAAAAGCTGTGTAAGGGTGGAACACCGAGAGGATAAGAAGAGGCCCCGAAGTTCCGCCAAGTGTTCTCAACCGGGTTTGAGGTGTTAAACACCATCGGCTTGGCCGAATGGGTCGCCCTGTGGAAGTCGGTTCCTTTGCAAAGTGTTTTTCGTTTCTTATTTTGAAATTTTGATGTCCTTGCTTGTGTAACTTTTGTACAGTCGGCAAATACAATTTCTTTCCGGCCTACTAGAACTTCTCCAACGTTTCTGCTTCACCTTCAAGCGACCAGCAAGTCAATCGCCGCTATTGGAATAGCGGCAGCACGTTTCGTCTCCCACTTTGCTATACCGCCTCGGGTGATGCGTCTCGGTTTCTACAACATCCCAAAAAAATTGGATTTTACTGACGGCACGCAAGAACTTCAGAACAGCGCTATCGTCTCTGCTTATTCGGGGTGACTATGAAGTGAATTGCTTATCGCATTCTGCAAACATATTGTCACCCTCTTTGATGTCGTAGGTGTTTAGCAACCTGCTCATGACCACATCAAAAAAGCGCCCGGCTACAGAATGGAGCATGGTGACAGTTCTTTTTGATGGAGGCAAAAATGCTGTAGTCCTTTGTACTCAGATTTGGGTGCACGTTAAAGAACCCCAGGTGGTGAAAATTTCCAAAGCCCTCCACTATGGCGTCTCTTATAATCACATGGTGGTTTTGGGAAGTCAAACCCCACATATAAATCAACGGTGAGACTTCCCGTTAGTGGCCGATCCATTGCATGAACCTTAGCGTGCTGTCGGTATAACGCGACTGACGCGCGCCTGAGGAAAAAAAAAAAGAAACTGTTATATTCTTAGCGCGGTCCCGCAGCATGTGAGGTACATTCTGAGATCTATTATTCACTGGGAAAAAAAGTCAGCCTTGTGCCGAACACATCGCACTATCAGAGCAAAAGCTAGTGGAGCGGCATTCCTAGAGCCTTTTGTAAACTCCCTCTGTTTATTTCAGGAAAGCCATTGCTGCCTTAGAGACAAAATAGGTTACGGCCGAAACAATCTAGTCATGCTATGTACCGTAAATGCGCTCAGCATTGTTCAAGCTACTTAACAATTACCTAAATACTAGTCTCAGTAGTTCATCCACTGACTAGCTCGAATGCCATCTCTAAGAAAACTATCAGCGTTCTGGAAAACACGCCAAGCGTCTGACTATTCGTGGTGGTACGCAAAGCATTGCTAAAAGGAGATCTATTAGTCGCATTTTACAGTACTTTTATAATTACACTGTTTTCGTGGAAGGGTTCAATGAACTGATACCATTATAATTAATGCATAAAGATTTTTAAGAAGCAACAACTTACCCTAAAAGCCACGTGTGAACTTCCGCAAGCTGCGCCACGATATCTAAATTCAAAGAGCTGACCATGTGCGAAACGCAGTACGTGGGGGACAGGCCTCAGTGACAAATTGACAGCAGTTGACGGCAGGGGTCTGGAAGAATTTTTAGCCTCACAGAGGTCTACATTTCACCCACCGGCAATCTGCGCGGTTCTTGCAGTGTTGTGGGCACTGGAATGTCGACATCAGGTGAGTGAATGCTGCGTCAAGGCAGGGCTTAGCCACGTACTATACTTTATGTACGTACGTTTGTATACA
Source organism: Rhipicephalus annulatus (assembly GCA_013436015.1). Taxonomy (NCBI): domain Eukaryota; kingdom Metazoa; phylum Arthropoda; class Arachnida; order Ixodida; family Ixodidae; genus Rhipicephalus; species Rhipicephalus annulatus. The sequence continues at coordinate 669,982 of WOVY01011858.1, read as the reverse complement.
AGTTTGAATGCGTGCGAGTATATAAACAACTGCAAAACTGATAAAATCCAGGTGTTAGGTTTAGGGGTGAAAAGGGTGGGGGAGGTGTCCAACTTATCGAATCCTCTCCCACTCTCAGTTGGCAACGCAAATTCCCAGCGGCAAACAAAGCCATGTGCAACACCTGGTAACGCATTTTCGCGGAATTCCCCAACATCGTCGGGATAATATAGTTCTATACCGACAAATAACAACTTACAGACTTGACTGTGACTGCACAACGGATTGCAAAGACACAGTGGCGCCACTGATTGGCCAATTCAGCGCACCACGTGTGCGTATCGAAGATAGGGAGTTGTATGAAATCCCCGAGAAAGTATATCGTTTTCCCGCAGGCAGCGGTACGGGGCTAGCGATGATACCCGAAGTGAAACGCTTCCACGGAAATAGAGGCATAGCCGCGCCAACTGGCGTTCCGGAAATGGGCCTTGGTGATGCAACTTGTGTTCACGTAAAAGAACGTCTTAGGAAGGTGCACATGAGTAGCGTCATCGCCGGCGCAGCAACGCTGATCAATTTTTCCGAGTGGCAGCTTCCCCTCACACTTCATTTTTCTTCTCCCGCAGCGATCCTGGCGATCCATTTTGCGGCCTCTGTCACGACGTGTTCTCGACACTGCGGCCCCCTTTTGACGCCGATTTGGAGGCCGCCGCTTCCGCCGACGCGCACCTGCGAAAACGCGTCCCAGCCCTGACCCAGTGGCCGCCCTTTGTGGCCTCAGGGGGGACGCCCAGCGGTCGGCGCTCCATCAGGCGACGTGCTCGACCGTCCGCAACTCACGCACTCGGACATGCCGCGCGCTTTGCACCGCCGCTGCGCTCCTGACTGACGACGTATGCGCGTTGCGAAAGTTGCAAAGCTAACGGCCCAGCCTGTTCTTTTTATTTTCTTTCCTTTTGCAGTGCCAGCATATAGAATACGCGAAGCCTTACAGGGTGCGTGCGGAGGGGCAAACAAAAGCTGATGGCGTATCTGCACGTCTCTCGTTATGCATGCTTGGCTCTGACGTAGACGAATTGCGTGAAGGCGGAGCTGGCCCTGGGTTACAGGAGGTTGATCTGGAATGCAGACGTGCCTAACTTTCAGTAGCATAACACGTTTAACGGGACTACCGTATACAGCTTTTGTATGCCACATAGTGACATATCGTATATTTATTTTCACTGAATCCTTGCGCTTAAGATTGTGGTGACGCGCCATGGTGGTCTAGTGCTTGTGCTCGACTGCTTTCTCTGAAGGTCGCGGGATCGAATACCGGCAGCGATGACCACATTTTCAATGCAGGCGAAAATGCCCGAGGCCGGTGTACTTTGATTGGGGTGCACGTTATGAAGGCCCAGGTAGCTAAAGCTTCCATACTAGGTGTCCCTAATCGTCATGTCGTGATTGTGGTACGTTAAATCCCAAAATTTATCAGTATAAGGTGGTGAGAACTTGCGTACGTAAACTTAGGCGCTTGTTCTAACGAATATCATTATTCTCACTTTTCGTCAGCCACGGGCGTGTAAACATCAACCTATAGTAAAGAGCAGAGATTTGTAGATGTGACCGGAAGGTGCCCTGAAGGATCACGTGGATTTGCAACTAGAAAGATACACTATGCTGCGTTTCACATATCAGGTGCAGTACTGTGGAGGCTACCGAAACTTCTCGCTATAGCCACGCTCACATTCAGAAACAATTTAACGTTAATGTCCTGCAAGGCAATAACATTGCCGCAAGGCAATAACAAAACCCCTTTCGTTCTAATACACAACAAATCATTTTATTTTTACATTGCATATTCCCAACTACGCGGAATTATCGGTACGAGCAGACGGCCTCACACGCCCAACAGTGGAGTTCGCTCGCCGAAGCCGTCGCGTGAATGAGGTTTGCCTGCGCTAGCGACTGATCGCGCGAAGGCAATCTACGTCACGTCGCTTGTCGCTGTCGCGAGTAATATCGTGGTTATGGGGTTTGCCCTTCACTCGAGGGCTCGTGCGATCATCTGGAAGAGTGAAAGACGGCCACGAGCGTAGGCCGTCCAACTCACCCAGGCAAGATCGAGCCATGATTCTGAGTCTAGCTGAGTGATACTTTGGTGTGTTTGTGTGCGAGCGAGTCCTATGTAAGAGCGAAATATATTTTTCTTCAATGAGTAAGAGTGGTCTCCGTCATCTTGCGGGGACTCATTGTTATAACTGCTCAACTTCAACATTTTTATTAGCCTTATACCTGATCACGCTCGTGCTCACGTCCACTCACACAGAGTTTAACACACTTTCGACCATACGCCAGCTGACTATTTATTGATCAGTTGTCAGTTGTCAGATCAGGCGTCAATTGCGGGCATGGTTACACCGTGGTTGCGGAAGAGCGAGGGGCCTTGACAACGCTCCTACAATCTATTTCGTGGGAAGAACCCAGCACTCTGCCCAGCATTGTGGTGGTGCCTTGAAAGAAAAAGAAAAAGAAGTTGAAGCCCGTAACAAACTTTCAGTGCGCATAATTCGTGCCAGTGATCTGGATAAGAGTCACTAATAATTCTAACCTCTGACGGGCCTGTTGCTCAAACCATACTATTGCTCGAAGCAGTACACGATGAACACCGTTTATGGCAAACCAAAAGAAGTTGACAGCCCGCTAATAATTTAGAAAAGTTTGAGTTCTGTGCTTCTCAGCGCGCAGATTTGTATTCTACATGGATGACAGAAGTATTGTGCAGGAATGATTGGCGACAAATTTTACGCCTTGAACCACTTTTCTCGATCAGAAAGTGGCTCGACGTTAACATAAAAAAATATATACTAACTGGCCATCTCGGAGGAGTAAGGCCTGGAGATTACAAGAACAATACTTTGGGCTGGTATGTAAGACGCCCAACTTCACTTGAGGCTCAAAAATAAAGAAAGAAAGAAAGGAAGAAAAAGAAAAAAAGACAGAAAGAAGGAAAGAAAAAAGAAAGCAAGAAAGAAAGAGAGAAAGAAAGAAAGAAAGAAGGAAGGAAAAAAGAAAGAAAAAGAGAAAGAAACAAAGAAAGAAAGAAAGAAGGAAAGAGAGAAAGAAAGAAAGGAACGTTTTCTTCGAGATCGGAAAGGCCTGTTTCTACACCGAGATAAGACGACTAGAAATGTTGAAGAGATATATTAGATATACAGAAAAAAGAGGTTTCATCTGTAAAAGCCATCTTCGCAGAAAGAGTCAGACTAGCGAAATAGCATGTTTCAATAAGTCATTTGGCTCTGAAAGCCTGACACTATCACTGTTTTTATTACATATGAATTGAGTAGAGTTTACAAGTTATTCGCTTCCAGAGATATTGTTGTTGTTATTTAGTCACTTTTTGTGACACAGTTGAACCGCGACACAATTAACTTGTTTATTAACTTGCGGTGGATTTAGAGCGTGGTTTCATGACTATATACTGTATTCATAACATCTGCATCGAACGATAAATAGGTACTGTATTTCCAGAAGAAACTTTATTTTAAAGTAAGTTGGTGCACGACCTGTCTGGCCTTAATTATAGCATCATCGTTTTGTTTTCTTTTGTTTTGTTTTCTGATACAGGGAGGTTAATTTAATAAAATGCCTTGTTTTATACCCTACACAAGAGGAATTGAGCTGTGTTCAGAATGCATACGCTATGTATGGATCGTCGGCTAGAGTCATAAGCGTAAACGCAAGGAACCTAATGGGCTTGTTCAGACGTTGTTTTGTTTGAAGTACTGTACAGTGTCGATTTTTAACAAGAGGAACACTGAAGCGCGTGGCCTGCGCGCTCCGACAGCTGCTGGCAGCGTGTTCACGCGGGAGCGAGAGCAGCCACAGTCTCTTCTCGCGTCATCTCGCGGCGAGCAAAACAATCATTCTTTGCTGATATGAAACAAGCGGCAAGATTGCGACCCCCTTCCTCTTGAAGGTGATTACGCGAGAGCCGGTAAGCACCTTGAAGGGGGAGAGGTTTGCAATATTGTCAGTGGTTCCACATCAGCACGGACATCTTGGTTTGCTCGCCGCGAGATGACGCGAGAAGAGAATGTGGTTGCTCGCGCTCCCGCTTGAACGCGCTGCCAGCAGCCGCCCGAGCGCGCAGGCCACGCGCTCCCGTGTTCTTTTTGATAAAAATCGGTGACCGGTAAAATGAGCAATCGCAGGGAACTATGGGATACAACGGCTTCCGGTTCGACGCACCGCACGAGTAAACAGCAGCACGTGCGCATTTTTGTTCTGCTTCGTTGAAAAAAGCACCTCGCCGTGCAATGTCAGTGCTTTCTTTATTTTTTTTTCAACCATGACTATGACGGTGACAAGGTACCAAAGCCATGAACGGTCCAGAAACTTCTTTGTCGCACTAAAATGATGGGCATTGCTTTTATGCTGCTCGGGGATGCTGTCAGTTTGGCTAGCAGATGAGTCGATACGCAAAACAGTTTTCCTAGTAATATATGGTATGCAGATAAAAAGTCACGATTTTAAAGATCTCACGAGATGGGGATGGCTGTAGCAGTGTGCTAAGAGTTCATTTCGGGATCGCTGCTACGACCGAACTCATCAGTCGATCGGCATGAAGCACAACACTTATTGAGCGCGTTGAGATATCTTTTTTTTCTAGCCTTCAGCGTTCTATAGGATGCATGTCTTAGTCGAAGCCAGATGCTTATTTTAACGCTGATCTTGGTCAAGCTGCACGGCACAGTGGCGCAAAAGCAATGCAGTCAGACATGGACGGCACCGAATAATCGAAGCCTTGAGCTTGTTTAACGCACGTTTTCCTTTAGGTGCCATCCTGGCACACAGTTTGACCAAGATAAACGCAAATGGACTCGTCCAGTACTTCGTGTTAACTTACTCTTGAGTGAAGCTTTCGCGTTTTTTTTTTTCGTCATGTATAAGGGTGCAATGGCCGGTGCTTATCTCGTATGGCAGGTAGATTTCGCCTGTGCGTTTCCATAACATTTTTGCTAGGCGCGCATGAGCGACACTATATTTCTCAATATAATATTCACAGAAAATTCATGCGTAAGCTTTTCCTAGCATGGAATACACCTGTGATAAAATGGTTTTAGCACACTCTGGCTTCAATGTTCCGTACTCAAAGGCTACCTGTCGCTGTGGCTCTCTTCACAGCCTCAGCCCACGTCATTTTTTTTCTTCGTTCCATGAGAATCATGCCCGCGTTTGCCTTTCACGCTCGAGTAGGAGCAGCCAACGGCTGAATAACCGACCATGGTTTATCACGACGAAGATAAACGGGCAACCGCGCGCGAATCTCGAATAATCTCAGGCTTGCGGCGAAGCGGTTCGCCGTCGTCTACTCTTCTCCAACCGGAAGCCGATAGCAGACGGTGTATCCCACAATTCCTCACTCTTTTACTGGTCATTTATTGACAATGTACTTAACATTTGAGCCGTAAATGTTGGCCGGCCCACGACTTCTAAAAAAACTGCTGATGCGACTGTTACGTACGTCCAATGAGTGAGCAGCTTCGGTTTTTCACTTTCCATTCACGGGCTTCCGACCTTTCTATAGATACCACGTCTTCATGCGCGTGCCGAAAGTCATGCACCAACGTATCTGTGTAGTTGCTCTGCAGTGATGAAACACTGGTAGAAGTGCGACAAAGGTCCATACTGTACGACTAGTGTATAAAAACGTACATTGTCGAGTGCCTGAAGAACGATGCAAGGCAGGAAGTCGGGGCAGTAAGTTAGAATTTCCCGGCCGTACGATTGTTGACAATGCACGAGCTGCAAAGCTTTCAGAAAAAAATAAGTGCAGCAGCGTATTGCGCCTGCCGGTACGCACGTATTAGATTCCTCGAGGCTCTTACATGATGTAACCAGATACCTTTATAGCCCGTTTGTTGGTTGCGGCTCAAGTATTTTTTTTCAACCCATGTAGCGATGTTCCAAGTAGCTTCACAAAGGCAAAACACGCGTTCATAGAAGCCACAGGGGAACCTTGGCCCACTATGAACGGATTAGAGGGCAACTTCACACGCGTTATTCAGAGCGCACGTCACGTCTCCCGGCCTACTCTGCTACGATCAAACACGAAAAGTTCGCTACCTTCTAACAACTCTCGCCAACATGTAACGCTGCACAGCGGTGTTTGTGCATAAACAAACGTATCTTACCAAATGGCTTAATGTGGACAAGCGTAGTCGCTATCTACGAAAAAACATATGTTCTAGCAGTTTAGCGATACGGCAATTGAGACCGATGTGACTGAAGTCTTAACGTGGCTTGACAAGTAGGAATGGATAAAATGAAAAAAAAGGCAGATCTCACGTACTGTGGGAATCGATGATATGCGAAGCACAATTGAGGAAGATTGATATGTCACATTAAAGTGAGCACAACATTACGAGGCGCACGTAAATTATTCCGCACATGACGTCCATGCCATGATTATCACGTTTGGATGTCTCATTTACCTACGTCGGCTATTCACGTCACATGATAGCAAATTTAGTAACACGTGACTTGATATGGGGAGCTAGCGGAACGGCCGCGAGCTCACTGTGAGCGTAGCATGTAATCATGTTTCACATGGCACGAATATTATGATTATCATCTTTAGACGTGTGATTTACCTTCATCGTCTATTCACGTCACGTGATACCAAATTTGGTATATGTGAAGCTGGCGAAACGGCCGTCAGCGCGTCATGAGCGCGCAATGTAGTTATGTTCTTACATGACGTGCGTTTTATGATTATCATGTTTGCACCAGTCATGTACATTCGTCATCCATTCACATCCTGTAATACGAAATTTGGTATGCGTGAAGCTAGCGAAACGACCTCGAGCGCACCATGAGCGTGGCGTGTCATCATGACTAGCCATAACATGAAAATTATGACATGTACGTCATGATTTCCACGTTAGGGTCTGTCACTTATGATCGCCATGCAGTCATGTCATACCATACCAGTTTTGCGAAATGTCTTGTGAAGAAAACCGCCGCAAGATCAGTACGGACATCAAATGTGAATCATTACATTCATGACATACATGTCATGAATTTCATGTTATAACTAGTACATTATGCTCGTCATACAGCTGTGTTCTGCCATACCAATTTTGGTATCGATACCATTATCGAAATGGCCAGGAGAGCTTAATGTCGTAGGCGAACACACAGACAGACAGACAGACAGACAGACAGACAGACAGACAGCTATTGAACGTGCTCAGATTTGGGAGCACGTTAAAAACCCCAGGTGGTCGAAATTACCGGAGCCCTCCACTACGGCGTCTGTCATATTCATATGGATGTTTTGGTACGTTAAACCCCACATATCTATCTTCCACCGAATCTCTCAAAGCCCCTGAACAGCCTTCGAAAAATACAAAGAATGAGCACGTTATTCACACCTGGCGTTCCCCATTCTTTCAGCGCTATTCTTGACGCAGCTGTCTATTCACGCGATGTCATGAGAAAATAAGCTCTGGATTGGTTCATATACAGTGTATATGAGCTGTGAATTGTCTCTTACCTTATTTTCCCACACCTTTGCACATACGTTTGACTTTTTCCTTCCTTAGGCATCGTGTGTGCGATATTGATTTTACCTCGTTTTGTGCGTTTCTGACTGCGCAAACGGTAGTAAACAGCGTGCAGCCAAAAAGGGCGAAATCTTGATAGGCCCAACGCTTGATGCTGATTTCGCACACGTGTTTTCCAAACAAGTGGCAAGAAGTTGATATCATCTTTAGGAAGGGCGAGAAAACAAAAAAAATTGGCCCCGTATTGGCATGTTAGACTGCAAACGTCGCCAAAAGACGATCTTGCGTCTGGAGAGAGTGCACAAAACGTTTATTTGATGTTCTGCGCAAGAAAATTGGTAAATGGTATTCTGGAGGCGCTGCGTTAGAGTGCTTCGAGCGTGCAGCGGAGGCGAATGAGCGCATAAAGTCACGTCACACGTGAGACATGAGCGCCATCTGGCAGTTATCTTGGAAAACAAAGCGCGCGCACCCTGCGCGCCCATCTCGCAGGTGATAAGGTGTAGAACACAAGGCGACGGGTAGGTGCCACCACCTTAGCAAAGCGTTAAAACACTAGCCTTTTCGTGCAGGCGTTGCCTGGTCAGCGCAACGTGATGAACGCTACGATCTTTATAATTACTTATGTATGCCTTTTCTAGTATGAGACACACATACAGAATATTGACGTGTAGGTAGCGTGCCACAGATACGCGCAATAATTGCTTTTTAATTGACATTCGCACAAGTATGAGCGTTGAAGCTTGAGCAATATTGGTTTGCGCTGCGGATGGGATCGGCCATTTGGAGTACCGTTTGGCCACTTTGGTGCCGTTTAGGGTATCGTTAAGGGCGGTCAAACTGACATATGTACAGACAGACAGACTAAAATTTTTGCGTAGAAGGTCCCCAACAAAGACTATCCGCTTTAATAATTGTCCAATCTTTTACCTCGGGGTGGTTTAGGGGTCCTTCAAAGGCCCTTCATAGTTCAGCACAACGTCTGCGTCATCCAGCTGTGCCTGACGTTGGTAACTCTGCATCCACCACGTTACGTTGGCACGAAAATCAAGCGTTCTGTATAATCTCACTCACACCGTGCCATGCCGCTTTGACACATGCATGCGGATTTACTCAATTAACAGCAAAAATAAAACACCTGAACAGCTGCGCTCAGTGTTCTCATTAGGCAGTATTGCAATGCTCCACTGCGGCTCCCCTGACGTATTTTCGTCGCAGATAGGACGTTTTAAAATGTATATTAACAGATCGCAAACAAAAATAACCGGGATTTCATTTCATTTATTCTACCCATAGGGCGCAAAAAACGCGTTACAAAGGGGTGCGGTGGGGGAGAGGATATACGAACACCAAAAATGCAAAAAATGCAACATAGAAATACAACATATTAATGAAAATACATGTTCAAACAAACTAAGCTATGGCAGGCTGAAGACGTAATCGCTTAGTGCAACTTTGTATGATAAAGCGTCCTCGATGCACCTAGGCTTTGGAGGGGTGGAGACGGTTCCACTGAGCACTCGCTTTTCGTAAAGAAGAGAGTGATAAAAAAACATTAGTGTGGCAAAAAGAACTGAAATTTTATTCTGATGATCAAGACTGATCATGGAAACGTTCTGCTACGGGGCGTCGAATCGGCGACCTCTCATTCCGCAGCCGTCGGCGCGAACCACCAGACCATGTGCACTGTCGCATCTGCTCTAAGCCGAGCGGTACGATGCGATTGAAAGACACACGCCACTCCGATGTCACTGCCTCAAAAGAACCCCACCTTTATTCGACAGCCACTTTTTATCATTTTACACTTGTGACGTCATAAGCAGCACAGTGCTTGTCCCGAACAAAGGTAACAATAACACTACATTCTTCCTTTTTTTGAGGAAGTATTGCAACGCAAAAGAAGCAAAAAAACAAAGCAGTATGAACTGCAACATAAAAAAACTGTATACTGCAAGTTTCAAGTGCCGTATCCCTCTGGTGGCCTTATTTCTCGACCATAGCGTTTCACATAACGACCAGGTCTCCGGCTATCCAAGAAAGCCGCAAAATGCCTGCCGAGAACTTGTGTTCTTCGGTTTGCCCTACAGCGTTCAGATTCGCGGGAAAGTCACAAGATGTGTCATGCGCGCAGGTTCGCTCACTGTATCGAACCGATTCCCTTCTATTTCTCTCTACCTCGGTCCCGTCGTCTGTCCGCGCCCGATACGACCGAAGCCGCTGGACTGGACTGAGCACCGTTGCTGGAGTTTCGCTGTCTATTACCCATACTCGATTTCCAGGGACAAGTTAGGGTAACAGAGTTACAGCATGACGATGGTCGTAGTTAGGACTTTGCTTACTTCGAAATATCTTGTACTTGTATCGAAGGCTTCTAGAACTGTTCGCTTTTTATGGTACAAGGTTTTTCGGGTGTACGAGGAGCGCAGAACGTAACCGCTTGCTCATCAGCAGCGAGGCTGGACTTGTACCCAAAGGACCAGGGGAGTCCCTGTACGCTAGGAGGGCCATGTAAGTATCAGCAGATTTTTCCAACACCCGTTTTACCGTATGCACTGCACGTTCGGCTTCTCCATTTGACTGCTGGTACCTAGGACTAGATGTGACGTGACGGGCGTCGCAAAGTTTTGCAAAGAGCGCGAATTCTGCAGACGCGAATTAAGGACCGTTGTCTGTTACGACCTGTTCTGGGGTTCCTTGTCTAGCAAACATACTCTTGCTTTGAACAATAACCACCTCAGAGCTCGTGAAGACAAAAGGGCGAGATCCGGATATCTAAAAAAATGGCAGCATATCCACGGAGTGAATGATGGGGAGTGGGGCGAAGCATTCGTCCGTCCATTCGTTCTTGCTTCCGTCCGTTCCTGCGTACGTCTGTGTAACCGTCCATGCGTCCATCCACCTGTTCGTGCGTGCGTCTGTTCGTGCGTCTGTCCCTGCGTTCGTCCATGCATCCGCGCCTGCGTCCGTTCATGCGTCTATTCATGCATCTGTCTGTGTGTCCGTTCGTCCATCTATTCAGCACTCCAAGTACCACCATCTCGCATCTTTTCATCATATATTCTCCATATAGAAGCACCGCCATCCAGCGGACGTTTCAAGGACTTAACGGGAGGTGGCAAATGCACACTTTCTTACGGCTTGCGCTTCGAATTCATTTCCCACCTTTAACCACCTTGAGTTCATGGTATATACTAGTTCACTGTATTCATGGCTATGTGGCCCAACGCTCGCTAAACCTTTCTAAAACCAAGGAGGTTACACCCAGCGAGTATAACGTAGCAACCCTTTCTTGTCAGATCGTGTTCAATGTACATGCCAATAGCTGCTAATGGGGATCGCATCGTGCGCGTTACCTAAAGACCGAATGCTCCTGTCTCTCGTTCCCCCTTAGCAGCCATTAACATGTGCATTGAGCACTATCTTTTATTGTTCAACAACGCACAGAAGAAATCTCTCACCAGAACCACCTTGGAGGTCAAAATCGCAAGGACCGCTATTTTGGGTTTGTGCCACTGGTGGATACGTACTACGAGGGACGCACAAGCCACGCCATAAGGAGCTTCGCCCCTAAAAAATAGTCTACAATCGCAAGGTACGTTTTTTATTGCAAGTGGACAAGATCAGCCCCAACCTTCAAACAAAGCAAGCTAGGAGACTCGGACGGCATCATGGGCTAGACTTTTTGAACGCGCAGCCTCGCACGCTCTCGACAACTGTTTATCGAAGCACCCAGCTAGGTGCTAAGACCAGACTACCACACAGATTTTTGGGCCCTTGCATGACATTTCACAATGCCCTGGTGACCCTCATACAAAGAAGAAAGTACTTCGCTTCTTACGTTCCGAGGCATGACGAGGCAAAACCCATGTAGGAGCACACCGTCACATATTACAAGGTTTGCTCTCTCGGACCAATAAGGGTTCAACCCACTGCTCACGTTATCGCGACGTGGCCAGCCCTCCCTACAGTACAGCCGTGGCCACGTCTGTGTAAGCACGCGAGCCATCGGTTTTTCTCTGCGACTCGAAACCTTGAGTAAGTATCCGGTTCTGACGTGGTCAGCCTGAGAACTAGACCACGCATGCTCCTGATACCCCACTTCAGAGCCCGAAAGTGCCTCAAGCATTCAAGCCGGTGGCTGAAAATCCGCTGTTGGCGTGCTCTACACAGATGTGGCCCCGGCTGTACAACTGAAGTTGTCTGCAAGTGTGGTATTGTTTGCACCTACCTTATCTTGTTCCAGTGTGCCGAAAACTTCAATTCTTTGAAACAACCTTCTGCATGGCTCGATAATTCACTGCAATCTAACTCGCCTTCCTCTACACCTGTTTCCGCACAAGGTGCCCGAGAAGGGGCGTCGTCGGTGCCAATATGCCTTCCAGGAACGTAAGAGACTGAAAATCGAAATCGCATGAACCTCAATCGGAATCTGTATTATAGCAGGAAGCACATCAAAGGATGACTGTCCGAGTAGCTATACGAGGGGTTTGTGGTCGGTCGTAAATTGAAATTCTAGCCCTACTAAGACACCTTCCACCCATTCCGCCGCCCACGTCAGCGCAAGCGCTTCTTTTTCTATTTGCGCGTACCGTAGTTTTGTGGGTGTTAATGAACTAGAGTGATACGCAACCAGCCGCTTTTCGTCATCTGACTGCACTTGCATAAGCACACAGCCAAGACCGAATGACGACGCGTCGGCGGACACAATTGTGCGCAGCTTAGGGTCGAATTTCGCGATGCATTGCGCAGAGGTAACCAATAGACCTCTACCGGGGTACGTCACAGCATGACGTCACCCGCGCACGTGCAAGGCGGCAGTTGGCGAAAAATTCCCGCTGGTGCCTCAGCGCGGTGAAGTCGCACGGTGCATGATTAGGACAATTTTTTTTTCTTAAACGCTTAGACTTCCGCTTACTGCGGTAAGTATAAATAGGGTAGGTGACAGATTACATTACGGGCGTCGTAAACTACATGGCAAATTACTTGCCACGCTGACTGGCTGTTTATCGTGAAGAAGTAAACACACACATCATATTCATATTCATCATAACAATACAATTAGACAAACATTCAGTCACGTCAACGTACATGAGTAATCACTATTTCCTCATTCTCTTTTATTATGGAACATGTTACCGGGAGAAGTGGTTAATGCTGACACAACACAATCGTTCGCCCATTTTATCAATAATCAATCTCTTGATTTTTCAAAAGCTGATATATGTTACTGATTGATGCTGCAAATTGTTGCATTTTCGTGTTGCTGTATATTTATTACATTCCCCATTCATGTTGCCGATTTTCGTAAATATTATACGTTTTAATAATTTTGCTACTATTCTCACTTACATTTATGTACCCACTCTTGCCTGCGCCTGGATAGTGCCTGCAGTATTTGTAAATAAATAAAATATATAAATAAACGCGTGGTAGTCTGTGCGAGGAACAGCGGTAACATTTACAATATTGTGCAGACTTTATTGTAGATTTTGGTGTGCGTTGAAAAGCATCGACATTACTCGTTCACCTTTACGGCCGGTGAAACGGAGAAGATTGTGCCTGGCGTGTACTATGTGAATAACGATGCCCCTTAATTGCGAAAACACTGACATTCATTGTGGATCGTTGGTAGTAGCCGGTTGTCGACGAAACTTCACGATTCGACATTTTAGTCAAGCTGAAAATCTTTTGACGCGATCATCTGCGAATGGGTACATTTCAGCGCTTGCACTGCGCGCAGGAAAAAAAAAGAGTACCTTATCTCAGTCGACGTCCCGAAAAAAGTGACAAGAGATGGACGACTGGCAAGCATTTTTCGTTATTCACTATTATATCATCTTCTGTTATGTTCTTTCTTATAGAGACGGAACAAAATTTTAATTAACGTGGTTGCTTTAATTTTAATTGTTAAAATTAGTGGTGGCACTACAAAAGAAACTTTTTTCAACATAGTGGTTCATGTAAAGATACTCAAAATGGCTAATCAAAAACAATTGCGTGGGCTACTTCGGTGGAGACGAGAGATCGTCAAATAAAAAATTATTACTCGAGCTGGTGTTTCGACACAAGCACAATTCTTCATTAGAACTGACGCAAACCACAGTTCTTAATGCTCTGAGGAAGACTTGTCCTCTTGTACAAGTGTTCATGGCAGTGACACTCCCTGTTCAGCAATTTCCCATCACTTCAAACCTTCATTGTCCCCTAAGCTTGTCTCTCTTTCTTTTTCCTGAATTTCGAGTGAGCTGCGTAAGAGAAAGGTAGTGTGAAGCTGCATTAACATACTTGAGGAAGTTTCTCGAGGTCGCCTCTATCCCTGGAAGTAATTTATGTTCTCCCCTTGGATCAGGAGCGGCCAACAAAAATAAGTGGTGCTCCTTCATTACACACCCTCTCTCCGTCTGTCGCACACGTGCGCACACACACATGCCCCGCCGCGATGGTCTAGTGGTTAAGGCACTCGGCTGCTGATCCACTGGTCGCGTGAGTGCCTTGCCGGCTGCGGCGGCTGCATTTTCGATGAAGGCGAAAATGCTCTATAGGTCCGTGTGCTCAGATTTGGGTGCACGTTAAAGAACCACAAATTGCCAAAATTTCTGGAGCCCTCCACAACGTCGTCTCTCATTATCATATAGTGGTTTTGGGACGTTAAACACTACATATCAATCAATCAATCACACATACGCGCTTGTGGCTTACAGACATACTTGGTATTACACAGTGCACAATGAAAAAAAGTGACTTTAAAGCTGATACAATGCCTGTCAATACCGGGACATAGAAAGATTCCAGGCAGCAAAGCAGCTGATGAAGGAGCTCGACAAGCTCATCGCGAAAATGATAGACTATTCCAGTACCGAAAATACATCACACTGTATTGTATGGGAGTTATAATTTCAGAAATATGTAATATTTTGGCGGTAATTAGAGCAAGAAATGCTGCGCGGTTCATAAAACCAATCTTTGGAACTAACGCGAGTTGTAGGTTTTGCTGCACTGCATGTAGTTACGGTGGTGTAGTGTAAATCCAGGACATGCAACTAACTGCTCACGGCGCTCAACGCGCTATGATGGCATTCTGTTTTTTATCAGTTCGTCCGATAGCTGGATGCTTTTTTTACTTTTACACAATGAAATGACGGCCTGGTATTGCTTTTTATTTTTGAGTGTTTGTACTTTCATCATTTATTTATAGAGTTTCCAAGTTCTGATACAACGTTCACTATCCGCATACACGACGACAATTGTACAGTTTTATCCATGTGCGTTGTACGTCCGGTCAATTAAAAAAAGTGCACCGATTCATTTCCCGACGACGGGGAAGAGAAATTAGACTTGGTTTGCGACTTTGCATTGAACAGATAATTATGAATGTCCAACTACAGAAACATATTATTCAAGGATCTCTCCTCCTGCTGTGGAAAACACAAGTTCTCTTATGGCTTGTTGAAGCTCCAAATCGAACTGACACTACAAAGCAGCAAAGGCTGTGGACAATATGGATAATTCTCCTTAACAGTGTGCATTTAAACGGCCCTGCAACATTTTTTAAAGTAATCACCGCAAGGTTTCAATAAACGAGCTTATTGCCTTACGAACCGATAGGCCACATTTTCTGACCTTGTTGAAAAAATGTTGCAGGGCATCATATGAGGGCATCATCACATGCTGACCTCAAAAAAAGGGGGGTGTGGTGCGAAATCTTACTTAGGCTTGGTGAGCCAATAAAAATCAGATGGAAACCAGAGTTCGAGAGCAAATCGGGGCCAGATATTCGGCGTAGCATTCAAGTATTAGTTTTATGTCAGGGCAATGACCATGCTTACAACCACTTTGTAAAGAGACCCTGCACAATCGTAATGCCGAGGAAGACGTCGTGTCACCAAATGCAACAGTGCGCAGTAGAAGCACAAAATCTCACCAGACATCGCACCATGTGAAATGCATAGCGAGTGGATGGCTCAAAGCTACTAACCTATTCAGAGATGTCAGCTTATAACAGTCTCCGGCATCATAATAAGCCATGGCATTAACGAAGTGTGCATCTACTGACATGACCTCTCGGGCTCCAATAATGATTATGATGATCGCAATGCTAAAATAGCCAAAACAAATTATTTTCACCTTGCAGTCGCCTTTGCATGATGCATAATGAATCCCGGATGCTTTTTGTAAATAATCGTCTTCGAAAGATTGTTTCACAGTGTTAATTTACTACTTATATAGGCTCAGAGAGAAGGTCCCCTCAAGGTAATCATTTTCGCCATAAAAATATTATTTAGCTTTTGCATGTAAGTTCTATAGCGTTTAAACACATTTTCTCGGTTAAACGTCGTGACGCACAAGCCTAATTTAAATCAACACATTTTTGAGAAATGTTGCCGAGGATAACTAAGAAAAATGGTCCAAAAATGCGGTTTCTTCCAGTTGATTTTGTAGCGTTCTTTAGTGTCTCCGTGGATTAGACACGTTTTCAGTAATACGTTGCCCAAGAACAGGTTTCGACACGAAACACTAAGTTATAACACCATAGATATAAAAAACCTTTTCGATTGTGGCAGGAGTTTGTATGTGCAAGATAGCGTAAATTCTTGCGTAATGCTGAACTATGATGAGGAAATATTATGTGACTGATGAAACTGATTCCTAAGTTTCTTATTTCATGTACCAATACATCCCGTGGACCCATCGTAGCGTGCAGTACACTTTCACTGAGAAATAGAGGCTGAGTGAAAAACATGGCAGGCAATATCAATGCACTCACGTTGACTTTTTTAGGAAGGGTGCGGGTTGTTTCCTCGTAGTAGTAGTAGGTTGTAGCAGTAGCCACTCTTAGTTAGACTTTTAAAAATCGCACTAGACGGCTTTGTTTGTATATTTCCTGGTAAATAATATGACTAGATGGCATTAGCGGTTCCTGTGTAGAAATTCAAACCATATCTATGGAGTGAATTATGATGATCGGGGCGAAGCGTCTGTCCGTCAAAGACAGACAGACAGACAGACAGACAGACAGACAGACAGAGAGACAGACGGACGGACGGACGGACGGACGGACGGACGGACGGACGGACGGACGGACGGACGGACGGACGGACGGACCGACGGATGGACGGACGGATGGACAGACAGACAGACTGAAGCATCGCCCCACTGGATATACTGTGATTTTTTTTAAAAGAAGGGGGGGGGGGTGCTGATCCAATGCCTGTCACGAATTCAACCCGTGACCTTGTGCTCGTCAGCAGAAAGCTGGTTACCACGATTCATTGTGCATTGTTTTTGGAACCCGTATGTCGTTTAGACAACATTTCAGTCTACGGTTTAGTTAAACATCTAACAAGGCAACTTATCGGCATCGCTATGAGCGTTATCACGTGCAACATCCATCGTTGCTTGCCCAGTAGCCATTATAAAATCCGCTCTGAAACGTGAGCATAACCCCGAATCAGTGTCAGTGACCCATGACAGTATCCCGCATAAAAATCAAAGAAATATATTTCAAGGGCACCACAAAAAAAGAGAAGGCGATGGCACGCACGTACGCACAAATTAACCCCACGAGCGCGGCGTGGTTGGTGTTTCAACACGCGTTTAATCGCCGCTTATCGGTGCATCGAAGCGTTCGGTCGCCGTCTGACCGAACGATGCCCCCGCGATTGTCCGCGCGAGAACGGTCACCCCACTGGCGAAACGGCCCCCCTCTTTCCTCCCTATCTACTCCAAGAGGAGAAGCTCTTTTATCTCCGTAATGGGCCATCGTGCGACGGCCTCGTGCTCGAGGCTAGGTGGAGGGCAGTCGTTATTCAAATTAACGATCTTGGTCGACGGCACACGAGAGGATCTCATTGCGAGCCAGACTCGCGCAGTCTCGCTGCGGCGATGCGCTGCAGTGAGCATAAACGGGTGGCCAAGCGATCCCGACTCGATGAAGGAATGGCGCTAATGCTGATGCAAAAAGGGCTATGGCCACGCAAAAGCGTATATGGCCGTAGGCTAATGAATGTAAATGTGAACCTACAGCGGCGCATGCCGCCCTTGTCAGAGCAAGCAGTAGAGCCAAACGGCCGGCGCACTGTGCCACAGCGCTGACCGATGCGGTTGCACCACCACCCGTATTCTCACAGCGCTACTATTCCTGCAGTGACGGTGGCAGAGGCATGCGATGGGCTAAAATGCTCTGCACCATACTTTCATACTTCCTCTTGGGCTTTGAATTTCCTCACCCTTAAATTACCTAATAAAGAAAACAGGAAGGTGTCCTAGGGTTGGCCTGTGAATCCAGTATTTACTTATTAAATTCACAACGAACTTTTGACTAGTCAATGGTCATTCTAGTGATCTTTATAAACACAGGACACTGACATACGTGTGCGCGTACTGCACTTACCTGTATCTTCCTTTAATGAAGGTTCACTGTTTGAGCCTTTATGCACTGGAGTCTTTAGCCATGTTGGTTGGTCCCACTAGCTATTACAAAGTAGCTGTACTTAGAATAAAAACCAAATTGATGATTTCATTCTAACAGAGAGTTTGGAAATGTAACCCAAGTACTTCGTGACCAAGCCAAGAATCCAATAGATTTGCTCTTTATCAAGATTATTACAGTACGTGCAGCATATTTAGCCATTACATATTGCCACCTGGTGTTCTGTGCCAGTGAACAGTGGGTCAGTTCTGTGCCGGTGAACGAGGTAGACGAAGACGAGTAACCCGTGCCAGCGGAGACGTCCTTCTTAGTCTCTGAGATTTTTGACAGTCGCGTCCTATTATACGTTCCTTCGAGCTCTTAGCACGTGACAACTGGTGGAGGTGCGGGGTACCCTATGCACCGAACCCCTCCTAGTACAAGAAGCTCCAGCCCCATACCGGTGGTTACGCCTATTCACCGTGCTAGCCGCAGGATACGTGGACTGGACCCTGAGTTCGGACTTCTCTCAGAAGAGATGACGGCCCCAACTATTCCAGGCAGCGCCGTCCCAAGCGGCTCCAACCAAGCCGGTATGGAAGGCGCAACGCCATCGCAATATACACTATTCAAACCAAAAACGCCGAATCCTTTTCATGGTGCTGTCCATGAGGATGTCGAAGATTGGCTACTCCACTATGACTTCGTTGCCGCTCATAACATGTGGGATGACACAGACAAGCTCCGACATGTCTACTTCAGTTTGAATGACGGGGCACGGGTTTGGTACGAAAACCGGGCAGGTGTGTTCACGTCATGGGTGGACTTCAAACGCCGGCTTCTTGAAACGTATGCAAGTCCCGATCGCCGAGAGCGAGCTGAACGTGAGCTCCAGTGCCGTATGCAAATGCCAAATGAAGGCGTAGCAATGTATGTTGAGGATATGACACGTCTTTTTCGACGAGCCGACCCTCACATGCCGGAAGAGAAGAAGGTGCGTTACCTGATGCGTGGAGTGAAGGAGCAGTTGTTCGGTGGTCTTGTACGCAGCCCTCCCAAGACTACGTCAGAGTTTCTTGCTGAAGCCGTCCTGATTGAAAGCACGCTTCGGCAACGGACCCAGACGTACGAGCGACAAGTGAACTTTACTTCTGCTACGGACTACATGGGTGGTCTTGGGGCCCACGTCGACTTCTTCCGAGAGCTCATACGCTCCGTAATTCGCGAAGAACTGCAGAAGTTATCTACACCCTCAGCGCCCACTGTCAGTTCTTTGTCCGGCATCGTCCGAGATGAAGTTCAGCAGGCACTACGAGAACCGTCCTGTCAGACAGAACCGCTGCCCCTAAATGACTTCCCTCGCATGTCGTATGCGCAAACTCTCCTCCAGCCAGCACCACCTTTGGCTCCGCTCCCCACCGTGGCCCCTGCTATGCTTCCGGCAGACCAAACTCTGCGCCAACCTGCACAACATTTCACTCCGCCTTATACCACAGCCCCAGCCATGCTTCAGGCAGTCCAAGCGGGCCCGTACCTCAGTGACCGCCGACCGATTCCGCGAAAATCAGACGTGTGGCGGGCCCCCGATCGACGTCCGCTTTGCTATCACTGTGGTGAACCTGGGCACATCTACCGACAGTGCACTTATCGACAGCTGGGACTTCGCGGTTTTTCGGCCAACTCCCCACCTCCTAGGTTCGGCCAGCGGCCTCCGGAAATCGCTGACTACGTTGCTCAGCAGCGCGGATCGACATCTCGGCACCACTCACGCTCTCCATCACCGCGGCGGTTCTCGCCGAATCATCGCACCTACGCGGGCGTGGCGCAGGGCCGGTCACCTAGCCCACGTCGGGAAAACTAGCCTCAGCGACCTTCAGGGGCAAGGCCGCTCACACTGGTCATGCTCAAGGCCCCCTATCGACGCGGACTGAAGATAACGACGATACATCGACAACGACACCACCGGCTGATTGCGGAAGAGTGTCCTTAGATATTCCTGTTTTGCTAGATGGTCGCGAAGTCAGTGCTTTAGTGGACACTGGTGCGGACTATTCCATAATTAGCGAAAAGCTGGCCGCCCTTCTCAAGAAAGTAACGACACCTTGGAATCGAACGCCAATTCGTACAGCTGGCGGGCATATCGTCACGCCACTCGGTATGTGCACGGCAAGACTGCAAGTCCGCGGTTGTACATTTGTTGCTAGTTTAAGCGTTCTACGGCAGTGTTCTCGAGACCTGATCATCGGCATGGATTTTCTCAGGGAGCATGGTGCTATAATTGACATTCGACGACGTCTAGTCACTTTCGCGACCACAAACGCCACAACAGCTTACGCCGACCCCAGCCACTCCCGAGTGTCTCTCCGCGTCGTCGACGACGCTGTCACGTTACCACCCCGTGCAACTGTTGTGGTTCAGGTGGCGTTGGACGGAGTGATGCACGGTGAAGCAGTCGTAGAAAGCAATCACTTGCTTTTGCTGTCTCAGGGTGTCTGCGTAGCGAGAAGCCTTGTTGACCTTCGTGATGATCACTGCAACGTTTTTGTCACAAACTTCAGCTACGAGCACCGGCACCTTTTTCCTGGAACTGTCATCGCCTACGCCGACCCAGTCGCCAATGTTACCGAGTGTTTTGCTTCCGAGGCCATCGGCACTGCTGAAACGCCTCTCCGCGGCGTCGACATCAATCCAACGCTTTCTGAAGCGAAGAAGCAGCGTTTGAGCGAGCTGTTGCTGGAGTTCCACACATGCTTTGCACGTTCTTCGAAGATACGTCAAACACCGATAACGAAACACCGTAATATCACCTACGACGACGCGCATCCCATACGGCAGCAGCCTTATCGTGTTTCGCCAACCGAACGGCACGCGATTCAAACGCAGGTTAAGGAAATGCTTCAGGATGGCGTGATACAGCCTTCAAGCAGCCCTTGGTCATCACCAGTCGTTCTTGTGAAAAAGAAAGATGGCACGCTTCGCTTTTGTGTCGACTACAGAAAGTTGAACAATGTCACAAAGAAAGACGTGTACCCGTTGCCCAGAGTCGATGATTCTCTGGACAAGCTGCGACGTGCGAAGTATTTTTCGTCCGTCGACTTGAAAAGCGGTTATTGGCAAATAGAGGTCGATGAACGTGACCGGGAAAAGACCGCTTTTGTAACGCCGGACGGACTTTATGAATTCAAAGTGCTCCCTTTCGGCCTCTGTTCCGCTCCAGCCACATTCCAGCGAATGATGGACACCGTCCTGGCAGACCTCAAGTGGAAAAGCTGTCTCGTCTACCTCGATGATGTCGTTGTGTTTTCAGAAACGTTTGACGAACATCTTCGTCGCCTTCGGAATGTGCTCGAAGCCATTAGATCGGCCGATCTCACACTCAAGCCTGAGAAATGTCATTTCGGCTACGAAGAATTGAAGTTTCTTGGTCACGTCGTGAGCGCCGTTGGTGTTCGGCCTGATCCTGACAAAACTGATGCCGTCACCGCTTTTCCACATCCAACAGACAAGAAAAGTCTTCGACGGTTTCTGGGTCTGTGTGCGTATTACCGGCGCTTTATTGAAAATTTCTCTAACATAGCGGAGCCACTATTACGCCTCACGCGTGATGATACACCATTTGTCTGGGCTGACGACCAGCAGACTGCCTTTGCGGAACTACAGCACCGGCTCTCTTCCCCTCCCGTGCTCGGCCACTTCGATGAAGATGCTGACACTGAAGTACACACTGATGCCAGCAATATCGGCCTTGGAGCTGTTTTGGTACAAAGACAAGATGGCATTGAACGGGTAATAGCCTACGCAAGTCGCACACTGTCTCGCGCGGAATCCAACTATTCCACGTCAGAAAAAGAATGTCTCGCGGTCATTTGGGCAATAACAAAGTTTAGGCCATATCTCTATGGAAGACCATTTAAAGTGGTGACTGACCATCATGCTTTGTGCTGGTTGACCAATCTACGAGACCCTTCTGGAAGATTAGCACGATGGAGTCTGCGACTACAGGAATTTGATGTCACCATCGTGTACAAGTCAGGCAAAAAGCACGAAGACGCCGACACGCTATCACGAGCACCTCTTCAATCCGCCAGTACTAGCGCAGAAGAGGACGGCGCCTTCGTGGCAACTGTCAGTGGACTGGATCTGATGTCTCATCAACGAAATGACGCCGATCTAAGAGTGATTATAGATCATTTAGAAGGTGGCACCGCGCCCATTCCTCGTTCAATGTCGCGAACGTTGCCATCATTTTGCCTACGAAATGGCGTCTTATACAAAAGGAACGCCGGTGCTGGTGACAGATCTTCATCTTCTCGTCGTGCCCAAAGCCCTCCGTGATGACGTCTTATTAGCTTGCCACGACGAGCCCACATCCGGCCATCTGGGCTACTCGAGAACTATGGATCGGGTGCGACAACTGTACTACTGGCCTAAAATGTCTGCCTGTGTCAAACGCTACGTGAAGGGATGCCGTGAATGCCAGCGTCGCAAGGCACCACATTTAAAGCCGGCAGGTCATCTACAACCGATCGATCCACCACGTACACCGTTTGAACAAGTGGGGATGGACCTCCTAGGCCCGTTTCCTTTGTCTTCTTCTGGCAACAAATGGATTATTGTCGCAACAGATTATTTGACGCGTTACGCTGAGACGAAAGCGTTGCCACGAGGGACCGCATCTGAAGTTGCCAGTTTTTTTATGCATCAAATTGTGTTACGGCATCGCGCCCCGTCATATGTCATCACTGATCGAGGGACATCGTTCACAGCGAAACTTTTGGATGATATCTTCAGGATTGAGTTACACAACCCATCGAAAGACCACTGCGTATCACCCTCAGACTAATGGTTTAACCGAAAGGCTAAACAAAACGCTAGCCGACATGATCTCTATGTACGTGGATGTGCAGCACAAAACGTGGGACGACATCCTGCCGTACGTAACATTTGCGTATAACACTGCAACGCAGGAAACCACACGCTTCACGCCATTCCGACTCGTTTATGGTCGAGATGTTAGAACTATGCTGGACGCCATGATTCCATATGAGGACATCGACAAGCTCGACCAATTAGCCCCCGACATCAATGAGTACATTCAGCGCGCTGAGGAAGCACGTCAACTGGCCCGTGTGCACATCCGAACTCAACAGTGCGCAGATGCACGGCGGTACAACATCCACCATCGAGAAGTTAATTATGAACCTGGTGACCAAGTTTGGGTTTGGACACCCATTAGGCGGCGAGGTCTCAGTGAGAAACTCTTGAGGAAGTACTTTGGACCTTACAAAGTTCTCAGACGTGTGAGCGACGTGAACTACGAAGTGGTTCCAGACGGAGGCTCACCATCATCCCAGCGCAGGTTACCACGTCCAGAGACTGTACACGTAGTCCGCCTAAAACCATACTTTACGCGGTGATGCGAATTTTCTTCTTGTGCCAGTGAACTCTTCATGTGAACAGTGAATGCCGTTTATTTCCGATTGCCGGGCTCAGGACGCATTTTCTCTTGTGCACTAATTTGTTTAATGTTTTTTTTTGTATCACCTACTTCGACACACGGCAGTGCACACGTTTGTTTGAGCATCGGGTCGATGCTCTCTTGGGAGGAGGAGTAATGCCACCTGGTGTTCTGTGCCAGTGAACAGTGGGTCAGTTCTGTGCCGGTGAACGAGGTAGACGAAGACGAGTAACCCGTGCCAGCGGAGACGTCCTTCTTAGTATCTGAGATTTTTGACAGTCGCGTCCTATTATACGTTCCTTCGAGCTCTTAGCACGTGACAATATTCTAACAAGGATGTGTTCTGGTTGCATCCCACAGGAAAATTTTCTGTTTCGAGGTGCAATACCTGCAGTCACGTACAGTTTCAAGTAGAGATCGCAAGTGCAAAGTGCGCAGTCGTGGCATTCACCAGAAAGACGATGTCCGCTTACGGTATATCAATTAACGGGCAATCCGTGTCATGCAGCCGGAGTCACGGGTTTTTGGGAGTCATAATCGACTGAAACCTGTCTTGGACACCACACGTAAACTACGTGAAAAAGCGACTGACCATAATTTGTCACTTGTTCAGGTTGCTTCCCAAAAAACTTGGGTAGTGTTTGTCGAGTTTATGCTAGAGCTTCTGTACAAGCTATTATTTATTAGATTCCTGCGGTACAGCCTTACATTAATATCTACCACGTGCAAAAGTAACCTTGCGCACACTCCAAAATTTTCAAGCCCAGCCTCTTAGGATACGCCTTGATTTACCACGCTGTTCATCGACGGCTGAAACCATTGCCATTGCACAAGACTACCCGATCATGACGCGCACCACCATTGAAACGATGCGTATACGTACCTCGGGCAACATGCTATAGGAACCCTGCCCACCACTTGTCGAGCCTCGCTACTGAGAGACCCCGCACGAAATTTAGTGCAATTGTCTGTGCGCATCGTGCATTTAGGTCCGGTTTTACGCCTGCGGAGAAATTGGCTTATCCTCCGTGGTGTCTGACCCTTCCAAAAGTACGTCTTACGATTCCAAGAACACAGAATAAATCAAATTCGCCTTCGTCAGTCCTAACACAATTGAGCCTGCGCCTCTTGCACGAAATGTACAATAAGTATACGTGCGCTTAACACCGGTGGTTCAACCATGGCGTCTAGTTCTGGCGGTGCGGTGGTGATACCAGCTAGAGCAATTACCTTGCGAATCAAGCTGTCACACATCACTACGTCTATGGCGGCAGAACTTGTGGCTTTGCGTGCCGCCCTAGAGAACATCACATCCCAGCGACCGAGTGAATGTACTGTGTTTTTTGCGACTCGAAACAAGCCTTACAGAGCATGCAGTCAATCCTTCTACGAGGTTTCCACGAACGCTTGACTTACGAGGTTGTCAATCTTCTTCAGCACGTCACAGAAACAGGCCACGAGGTCAATTTTCAGTGGCCATTTGTTCATTGTGAGATCACTTGCAATGATTCCGCAGACAATTACGCGGGTCACATATCCCACCAAGAAGAGCACACCCTTCCGATTCCTTTGTTAAGGACAGACGCTGTAAGGCAGCTTCATCACCTGGCTCGTAGTCTCTGTCTGCTGGAGTGGAACACCCCAAGCGTAGGACATACGAGACTGTACCAAATAAAGCCTCTATTGAAACTTCACTCTCCATCCGGACTTCGTCGACATGAAGCTTCGCTTTGTTGTCGGCTTTGGTTGGGAGTTAACTTCACAAAAGCATATACAACCCTCATTGGATTGACCGACAATGCGGCATGCGACGTCTGCGGCACCGAAGAAGACCTCGACCATCTGCTATGCCGTAGCCCTCAAATCGCCTGTGAAAGACAAAAGCTTTCTGACGCATTGCAACAATTGGACGATCAGCCACTCTCAGCGCAGATGCTGCTGGAGCACCGTCCTCGTCCTTCGTCGGCTCAATAGACAGTCAAAGCCGTCTTGTACTTTTTTAGGACTACAGGCTCATGTGAACGCCTTTCACTTTTGTGTAGTGCCACCGCTGCATTCGCGTCAGCCTAATGACTGACAATTTTTGTCCCTTTTTCTTCTCTTTCTCCTCTCTCTCATCTTTTACACTCCCTCTTCAAGTTCCCCAGCGTAGCGTTGCAAACCGGACATGTGCCTGGTTAACCTCCCTGCCTTTTCTCTTGTTGTTCTTCTCCTCCCACAGTTTGGCTGTTTTATACAGGAAAAATAAACGCTAAACATGGAGCCGTTTCTACCATGTTCGTCTTACATGCCTGACCATCAGGCACTGCGCCGTGCTCCCGACCGGGTTGCAGAAATTAGGTGCCTTTTCACATCTTCTAACCACTACCATTACCGCCATTCCTGACCAAGCAAGATGCCAATCCAATCAAAATGGCAGCATATCCACGGAGTGAATGATGGAGAGAGGGGCGAAGCATTCGTCCGTCTATGCGTCCGTCTGTGTGACCGTCCATGCGTCTGTTCGTGCGCCCGTCCCTGTGTTCGTTCATGCATCCGCCCCTGCATCCTTTTATGCGTCCGTCCATGCATCTGTCTTTGTGTCCGTTCGTCCATCTATTCAACACTCCAAGTCCCACCATCTCGCATCTTTTTATCATATATTCCCCATATACAAGCACCACCATTGAGTGGACGTTCCCAGGACTAAACGAGAGGTGGCACACGCACGCTTTTTTACGGCTTGCGCTTCGGGTCTACTTCCCACCTTCAACCACCTTGAGTTCATGGTATATACTAGTTCACTGTATTCATGGCACTGCGGCCCAATGCTCGCTAAAGCTTTCTAAAACCAAGGAGGTTACGCCCAGCGAGTATAACGTAGCAACCTTTTGCTGTAAGATAGTGCTCAATGTACATGCCAGTGGCTGCTAGTGTGAAATGAGAGACAGGAGGATTCAGCTTTTAATTTCTTACGACTTGCGCTTCGTATCTGCTTCCCCCTTGAACCACCTCGAATTCATTCATGGTATATACTAGTTCATTGTATTCATGGCCCTGCAGCTCAACGCTCGCTAAACCTTTCTAAAACTAAGGAGGTTACACCCAGCGAGTATAATGTGGCAACCCTTTCTTGTCCGATAGTGCTCAATGTACATGCCAATGGCTGCTAATGGGGATCGCAGCGTGCGTGTTGAATAAAAGCCGAATGCTCCTGTCCCTCATTCCCTATTAGCAGTCATTGGCATGTACATTGAGCACTATTTTTTATTGTTAAACAACGCACAGAAGAAATCGCTCACCGGCACCACCTTGGAGGTCAAATTTTATACCTATTTCGAGTATGTGCCACTAGTGGTTACGTACTACAAGGGACGCACAAGCCACGCCATAAGAAGCTTCGCCCCTAAAAAGCGAAATCAGATACAAGGTTTCAAAGTGCATCACTTCCCCGACACACAATAGTAATGATGAGTTAGCTTTCGTGTCGATGTCGCTGTGTTACCTGATAATATCGCTATTAATATAGACGGTCTGCAATACTGATTTGTTATATCGACTAGTATGTTTATATATCTTTGTTTTCATACACACAATGTATATCAATTTAGTTGGACATCAAGGCCCCTTTCGACAACTATTGTCATAAAGTGTAATCTCGTTGTTCTAATGGTAAGAAGTGTAACCTTTATCAGTGGAACTCTGTCCCCTTGAAAAAAATTCAAAGTGCAACCCTGCGAGTCGGCCTATTTAAAAAATACTCATCTTGGCGAATTCGTGCGAAAACATGCGGACAAACAGAAGCAATACAAGGACGAACGCAACCTATAGGTTGCGTTCGTCCCACTGTGCTCTGCTATAGCAGCGCACAGTTGCTGGATTGCGCTCGTCCTTGTGTTTCTCGTCTTTGCGCCCGTGTTCTCACTCGAATTGGCCAAGACTAAAAAAGTAGCAGATCCCACGTACAGAGGGAATCGATTATATGCCAAGTAAGAATAAAGAAGATTGATATGTCACTTTAAAATTAGCACACCGTTACGAGGCGAACGTAAACTATGCCGTACATAACTTCCATATTATGAATATAATGTTTTGGACGTGTCATTTACCTTCGTTCTCTATTCACGTCACGTCATACTATATTTGGTATAAGTGGAGCTAGCAAAACGGACGTGAGCACATCACGGGTGTGACATGAAGTGATGTTGCTACATGACACTCATATCATGATTATCACGTTTGGACGTGTCGTTTACCTTCGTCATCCGTTCGCGTCCCGTAATACCATATTGGTATACGTGAAGCTAGTGAAACGACTGCAAGCCCACCACGAGCGATGCGTGACTTATATGACATGTAAGTCATGATTTCCGCGTTAGCGTCAGTGACTTATGTTCTCCATGCAGTCAAGTCATACCATACCACTTTTGCAATATGTCATGTGAACGAAACAACCGCAAGAACAGCAAGACCATAAAATGTAAATCATAACGTTCATGGCATACATGTCATGATTTTCATGTTATGACTAATCAGCTATGGTCCTCATACAGTCATGTTAGGGCATACCAATTTTGGTATAGATACGATTATCGAAACGGCCAGGAGAGGTAAAAGTTGTAGGTGGAAAGATAGATAGATGGATAGATAGATAGATAGATAGATAGATAGATAGATAGATAGATAGATAGATAGATAGATAGATAGATAGATTCAAAGTCGACGAAGTTCCCTAAGAAATGCTTCACATTTAAAACGCAGCTGATCTATACAGTGAAATCACGGGAAGTGCGTAGCACAGGCATCCAGTGATTCCCGTTCGTAGAGTTCCCGTTGCTGCGTTTACCGAACTCTCAATGACGTCAACGTCTCAATGTTTTCGTGCGGGGTTCTTCAGGCAAAGCAGAGTGCACCCAGAAAGAAACTTTCGAAAGTATCAGACAGAGTGACTTGTTGGGCGAGTTGCTTTATTTTTAACGAGATTATGGCGCGAAATGAACACGAAAGAAAGACAAGCGCAATCCTATTCGTTAAAATGTGAGACAGACTTGACAATCCACGGTGTCAAAGGAAATGATTTTTGAATAATGGTAATAATATTATTTGGGGTTCAACATCTCAAAACTACAATACCATTGTGTGAGACACTGTAGTGGGTTCCGGAAATTTCGACCATTTGGGGCTGTTTGACGTGAACTTAAAGCAAACTGCACGGGATTCCAGCATTTCCGTCGCCATCACAAATGCGGTGCCGCTTAGGACAATGGCAGAGACCGTCCAGGCGACATGCTTTGAGAGCATTGCTGTGTTTTTTAAAGGCTAAAACAGTATCGTTTATCTTATTTTTTCTTCTACTTTTTGTGACATATTTCTTATGCCCCCTATACTCCCCTCTCCTATAACAGGGTAGCAAGTCGGTCTGAGAACTGGCTAACTTCCCTTTCCTTTCGTTTTTGTTTTCCTCTGCCTCCTTTTTGTGTCGTCTCTTGGTTGCTTCCATTGAAAATATTGCAACATGCGACAGCTTGTGGGTCGCCTGGTACCGGCAAGTAGTTTCTTTGAAAACACCCTTATAGGCCTCTAAGAGGCATTGACGAAAGAAGAAAAGTGTTTCTACGAAGAAGCAAAATGGCTGTTTTGGCATTGTGGAGTATTATTCATCGGGCTAAAAAAAAGTGGGGAAAAAGCGACACAGCACCCGCCATACAAGGACAGCAAGGCCCTTTTGCTATAATAAAACCCTTGTACGCTCTTCGTTGTGTTCCCCGGACGACGTGAACTGGCGATGCTGGTTTACTTCTGAATGACGCGTCGATTGTTCGGGAAACGGTATTCAGCTTTTCCTACTGGAGCAAAGAGGTTCTAATCTAGAGTTTAGCTGCACCGTTTGCTACCAGCAGGTGCTTCCGACGTCCACAAGTAAGCACTGATCACGAGATCCCCGTTTTCCATCGCCCTGTCTAAGGCGGATGGAGTGGTGAAGTATTCTGGCGATGTAGTGAAAGGCCACCGGCAGTGCTCCATTCTGACAGGGGAAAAACACTGATAGCTTCTCGAAGGCACGAGGAACTGCTTCCATGGAGGGCTACACGAGCAGCTGCTCGCTTGAAGTGATGGAGCAGGTGGCATTGTTTTTTGATGAGAAGCTGTATATCGTGCAAGAGTTGAAAGTAAATGTGATGCTGCTTCCGGTCCGAGTGCGCACTCCTGCAGAAAGCACCGATCAGTTAAGGCAGGCGCTCGTTTGAAGAGGATTGATGCTAATGGTGTACCGAGTGCCATGTTTTTGCGGTCGTCGGCTACATGAAAGGTTACGATGTTTTTTTTTCCTCGAAGACAAATAACACTGCTCGTTACCTGTACAAAGCACGTGAATTAGGTTGTACGTAGCAAGTCTGATGGCAGTAACGTAAACAGCCCGGTGGACTTTCAGCAAACCAGTACTCGTATAGGACCCACCGAAGGTGGTACTGTAGGTATTTTCATGTTTGCCATCGATAAACAGGACAAAAGAATTTGCATTGACAACTTTCTGCATCTCATTTTATTTGAAATTAGTCTATTTGCAAATTACCACGTCATGTATCATTTATTCCAAATAACTAAAATGAAGCAAGCAATCGTCATGTGATCACGTCATGTGATCGAATGGAGCCACGCTTATTTTCTTCACTTAATGAAGTGCTTTACTTGACTTCCTTATTAAGTGCCCTCTTTGAGAACGTAATATACATCTGTCTTGACATGACAGTACCATCTGTACTTAATTGCTTACACATATTAGTCGTGTCAATAACGAAGCTAACTGCCCTAGAGTGGGCGAGAAATTGATAGAGACAGAAAGAAAAGAAACAGCAAAAAAAAGAGAAGAGAGAAAAATAACTAAATAAAAATGAACAGATACAAGACATAAAAGAGAGCAAGCATAGCTGTGTATTGTATCAAGTGGTAGAAAGATGAGAGGTGAGAGGGTAAAAGCCTAGCCAAGCCAGGACCAGCTCTGCTGTGACACAGCCTTGCACGACGTAAAGCTGCGTTCGATATGCATAGACGTTGTTTTGATGTATTCCAGCAAGCTTTCATGCCAGGGGGTTCAACAGCTTGACGCGATGAAGTCATCGACAGCGTGGAGCGGGACAGCGCTGGCAGCTTGCTTCGCGGTGCCGTAAGCAGCTGCGTCCTACTGGAGAATTAGACTAAATGCGTTCATAATATCTCTGTACCGGTCTCATGCATCAGTCATTTGTGCGGCAGTTCCTCGCGTAATCGCACTTTTTGATATTACAAAAAAATAATCGAGCTTTTACAGATAGCTGGATTAAAACTTCTAATTATGATGAGTCTGTTGGAAATAAATTTTAAGAAGTCAGTGATTGTATTTGTTCGTTACCAAGACCCGTTTTCTGCTGATGGTTGTTTTTACTACCGGATAAATCCAGCAGACACGCAATTCCCTTTAAGAACCAGCCCGACGACTAATGACCGCAGAGCAAGAACAGAACATACTCAGCTCAACTGGGTGCTAAATGCAACGTCCAGTCTATTCTTATTTATTTGATTTCGTTTGGTTTCGAAGGAGAAAATATTGGCAGATGCCACGTACAGTGGGAATCAATGATATGCGAAGTACGATTGAGGAAGGTTGATATGTCATTCTAAAATCAGCACAATGTTACGAGGCGCACGAGTGTAGTAAACAGTAAACACAAATGGAAATGTTATGCGAAATCAGGTATCCAGATAAGGTGCAAGTATGTTGTTTATAGTCACGTAAAGACGGCACCACTAACGTTTGCAATACAGGCAACAGCAGCGAAATTACGCCGTACATGACTTTCATGTCATGATTAACATGTTTTCACCTGGTATTTGTGTTCGTCATTCATTCACGTCATCTAATACCAAATTTCGGATATGTGAAGCTAGCAAAATGGCCGTGAACGCGCTGTGAGCGGAGAAAGCAGTCATGTTTTACATGAGAAGCATGTCATGATTATCATGTTGGCACCAGTCGTATACCTTCATCACCCATTTACATCACGTAACAGCAAACTTCGTACATGTGAAGCTACGGAAACAGCCCCGACCGCACTATGAGAGTAGCATGTAGTCATGTTCTTAGATAACACGCATGCTATGATTATCATGTTTGCATCAGTCTTATGCAATCGTCATGCATTCACATCACGTAACACCAAATTTGGTATATATAAAGCTAGGAAAACGGCCGCGAGTACACTATGAGAGTAGCATGTAGTCATGTTCTATATGACACGCACGTCATGTTTGTCATGTTTGAACGTGTCCTTTAACTTCGTCGACCATTCGCGTCACGTAATGCCAAATTTTGTATACGTGAAGCTAGCAAAACAGCGGCCAGCGCACCATAAATGTATGGCCGGTAATCATGATTTTCATGACATGCATACCATGATTTTCACGTTAGGGCCTGTCACCTATGTTGGCCATGCAGTGATGCCATACCATATCAGTTTTGCAATACATCATGTGAACAAAACCACCACAAGAACAGCAAGATCATGACATGTAAATCTTGATAATCATGACATACATGTCATGATTTTTATGCTATTGCTATAGTCACTTATGCTTGTCATACGGTCATGTTACGCTATACCAGTTTCGGTATAGATCTCATCATTGAAACAGTCAGGACAGCTAAAAGTCGTAGGCGGCTAGACAGACAGACAGACATACAGACAGACAGACAGACAGACAGATAGATAGATAGATAGATAAATAGATAGATGGATAGATAGATAGATAGATAGATAGATAGATAGATAGATAGATAGATAGATAGATAGATAGATAGATAGATAGATAGATACGCTGAAAGTTGCTGAAGTTCGCTAAAAAATGCTTCACACTTTGACAAAATCACGGCATATCCATGGAGTAAATGATGATGAGTGGAGCGAAGCGGCTGCCCGTCCATCCTTTTGTGCATGCATTCATGTATCCGATCGCGTTCGAGACTGCAAACAGTGGGCGGGTAACACACACGAGAGGCGAGCCAAGGAAGCCGAGCGTGACTTTCTTCAACCGGCCTGCCGCTCTCCTTCGTCCGTGCACCACCAACGATCCACCACGTACGGCGACTATCCAAGAGTCTGAGATAGGCAGTCGTCACCACGTACCAAAGTACAGCCCGCGCAGAACCCAACCGCAGAGTGGCGGTACAGCGCCATCTATATTATCCTCATTTAGCTGCAGTTTGTATGAACTTTTATGAGACAGCGCCGTCTGTTATACGGTTGAAGAGATACTGCCTTCTTTTCTTTCTCGTCTCTTCTGCTCTAGGTTACGCGTGACGTGTGACAAGGTGAGACTAAGAGGAGCTCTTCGCCTTCAAGTTTGCCAGAACCCACGTTCACTGAGAATCGATGAAATTCAAGGCTCGAATGAGGAAGGTTGATATGTCACCTTAAAACCAAACCAGCTCAACTTTACGAGGTAAACGTAAATTATGCCGTACATGACTTCTATGTCATGATTATCACGTTTGGACGTGTTATTTTTCTTCGTTGTCTGTTCACGTCACGTAATACCAAATTTGGTATATGTGAAGCTAGCGAAACGACCGCGAGCGCACCCTGAGCATCACGTGTACTCGTGACTTACATGACATGCATATCATAATTTCCACGTTAGGCTCTGTCAGTTATGTTCACCAAGCACTCAAGTCATACCACACCAGTTTTGCAAAATGTCTTGTGAACGAAACAACGACATGAGCAGCCATACCATTAAATTTAATTTGTGACATTCAAGGAATGCATGTAAAGATGTTCATGTCATGGCTTTTTCTCACTGTAATGACCTTCTTTGACGGTTATGGATCGTGATGCTGCTATATGTCATGAATTATTAAATATTTCTCTATATTTTTTGGGCTTACTTATTCGTCTCATGTCCAATTAGGCTCAATTATATGCTAGGCGTAGTTTTCTTAATACAGATCTAGCATACAGCCAGTTCTCTTGCGAGATAGTTGAACGAGTACCGGTATATAAAGGTGTCTTGGTAACACTTTCCTATCCCACGTCCAAATCACTTCATACATTCACCAGCTTCACTGATTTCACTCGTGCTAACGACACTTTCATAACTAATATTTCGACTGCTCAGTTTGATACGTTCTGTGTGCTTTCTAACAATCAGGGTATATATTGCGTTGCTAACTCCTTCAAAGATCTTTTGAAGTCGTGTATCCGAAGAATCGTGCCAACTAAGACAAAGAAAAGCAATGATAACTTCCATGGATTACTCGTGATCTGTTAGACTTCGGGATCATTACCGTGACTTCGGGAGTGCCTAAGTCGTCGTGTTCGTAGACTTAGGTTCTCTCGAAAGTGCAATGATCCCGATGGCCTAGACAGGTTTCAGACGGCCAAGTGTGAACTCAACTTAATGATGAAAAGAACGAAAGATTTCTTTCGTCGCGTTCAGTTGCGGGATCTAAGGACGAATTGACGCAAATTTTGGTGTTTGATTTTGGCTCATGCTGGCTCGACTTCATTTGAAATAGATGATGACGTCATTACGGACCCGTGAGCTGTATCTAATGCTTTAAATAACTCTTTGCAGTCTGTGTTTATTTTTGACAACAACATCATTAATTCTCCGACAGGTATTCCTTGTTGTCGCTAATGTATATATATATATATATATATATATATATATATATATATATATATATATATATATATATATATATAACGCGTTCGATGCTCGAACGATGCTCGAGCATCGAACGCGTTATTCGAAGGTCGTAGGTTCGATTCCTGCTCACGGCTGGTTATTTTTTCATCCACTTTTCTTTCTTCTTATTTACATTCCATTGGTTCTAATGACTTCCCCTGTACATTCCTTGGCATTACTGTCTGGTAAATCTCATTAATATTGTGTTAAAACATGGAAAAACGAGCCCTTAGGTATACACTTCTTTCCCTTATATATATATATATATATATATATATATATATATATATATATATATATATATATATATATATATATATATATATATTGTGATGTAACGGTGAAGGCAACCTTTATTAGGCCCAGAAGACATGGTGAAGCGACCACACCCAAGGCACAGAACTCAGGCAAACCAAGTCCCCACAGCAGATGAAGATGGCGACCACTCATGATGATGAATATGTGTAAAGACAATAGGTGTGCTTAATGAATGTCTACAATGTATATATATATATATATATATATATATATATATATATATATATATATATATATATATATATATATATATATATATATATATATATAATGAAGGCATTCCCAGCCTAACCTAACAATTGCATGTAAAAATGCATCGGCCTGTACATGTACATAATGCAGTCTTAGTTCTCTACTCCATGTAGTCATCCAAATATTTAACAATCATATTCAATAAATCGGTATCTCTCTTCATGGAAGACAGCGAAAATTCTGCTTCTCGTTAAATGCGGTGATAGGCAGCCTATAATAATTTATAGACTAATATTATTGACTTCTTAGTCATGCAAAATGTTACAACAAATCATATATTCATAAATACATTACGCTTTTGTTGGAAGCAAACAATTACTATCTCACGGAACACATTGGCTTTAGAAGTGGTTTCAGCACAACAATGCAATTAGTTGAATTCACTCATGATATTTGTTTAGCCTTGATCGTGGCGACCAGGTTGACAATATTTTCACGGGCCTTCGACACAGTATGACATGCATAACTCCTTGCTAAACTCGACATGATACTTAAAGATCTTCAATCGGTTACCTATCTAGCTTTTTGTCGTCTCAATATAAGTTTGTTTCGAACAGGTATACCAACTCTGCTGTTGATAATCTAACATATGGAGTGCCACAAAGGTCCGTTCTTGGGCGTTTACTTTTTTTTACTTTACCCGAATGATTTACCCGCCACGCCTACTCTCCAGTTCGTTTTTATGCCGGCTTTTTCGTTTTATATGACGTGATCAAAACAGACAGCAACCACTACCGCTTGCAGGAGTCTTTTGCTGGGTTTTGCAATTGGTGGAAAATCTAGCAGATGAACATTAACTTTAAGGAAACCATGCTTACGTCTCTTTATAATAAACCACCCTGTGTCTTTGATTACTCTTTTGATAACTGTCCTGTCAGCAGGGTTTTAGAATATAGGTATATTGGTTTTATTTTTACACATAATACATCAAGGTCCAAACACATCAACTATATTATATGTAACAAAACACTGAAAAAAATTAGGCTATTTAATGTCACTTTGTCCGAATCCTCCAAAAAACACAAATCTTTTCTTATATAAAGCGGCAATTCGTCCTGTACTTGATTGCGCGCCCAATTTATGGAACCCGTATAAGCAGTGCGACATTCCAGCAGTGCGACAGTTCAAAAAAAGGCGGTAAAATTCATATGTCATTATTACGGCCACGATATATTACCCTCTTCTACTCTGTCTTCATTGCAATCAACTACACTCCATTCGCGTCGCCGATTAGAGTCATTAAAATTTCTGCTAATCATCGTTTCCTACCCAGTTAAACGGTCAAATAACGAGGAATGCATAAAGTTTGCCCCAAAGTCAACAATCACAAGCCATCACAACCTAAATTTGACGCTTCACTACGCTTGTCCAGGTACAGTTTTTCCCCCGTTCAATCGAAGACTGGAATTTATTACCTGGTTCTGTTTGTTGATGTCCATCGCAAAGTTTTGTAGCCGAAATCCACAACACATATATGTAGAATACCCTGATCTGTTTGCAAATAGTATTGTTTTATTTTTTCTCTTTACAAGTTCTCATATTTTTGCCTTAATGTTCACACGTCGTTACTGCATTACCTGTTTGCGTTTCTCATTGTTCTAGTTATATTTTTATGTATCTTTGTACACCCACTCCTGCCATAGCGGAATTAGCACTGCAGTATGTGTCACTAAATAGTTAGATAAATAAATACATAAATGAATAAATAAATAAATAAATAAATTAATTAAAAAACAAATAAATAAATGTATCTTAAAAAGGTGCGTGGTTATTGAAACCAGCCTTTAGCATCATTGGAAGGATGAAATGCAAAAGGGGACGTTTTTTTCACGTCATGTGCTGGAGTTTTGAAGTGTGAATACCAATACATTTCGTTACCGTGCATCGATTTCAGTATTTATTTTTGAGATAATCCCAGTATTCAGCGCTACGCGTTCTCTAGTGCCACTGAATGCTGGCGTAAAAGCGTTGCACGGCTCCTTTGACTCTTTCGTTACCAAGTATATTCAAATCGATCATCGGTGATTGACACTTTGATTGTGTCAAATTTCGCACGAGAATTGTCGTGCGCCCAGAGCCTTCTAGTAATTAGTCCAGCCACTCAACTTTCAGAATCAATTTCAGTTTGCCCGTTTCGGTCACATAGTGATTTTCGACAGAGCTTTGCGCGAATCATTGTGCATGTGTTGTTGAGAAAATACGCTTGGCTGGCAAACCTGACAGAAGTGCGTGCCCCTCATGGTTATGCTACAGTACTGTCAAAGTTCTGCATTCAAAGAATCTTTGCAAGTTCAATATCAAACTATTGTATGAGCTTCACAATGTGGCAGTGTTAAGCAGTAATAATGGCCAGAATTTTATACCAGCCATTCCATGGAGAGCTGTTGCTATAGGAGTCAGGAAAAAGTTAATTCTACGAAAACAGTTTTGAAGGTCGATGTGCATCATGTGCATTTTTGTGGCGGTAGACTTTTCAACCAGTGTCCAGCAGCTATAGTTTTTCTCGTATTACAGGGCCGCATCTAGTGTCACCATAGTCGTTCCTACGGCGGCATCGTCACGCATTCATGGATGCGCACCTGCGCTGCGAAAAACACACCTCACTCAGAACACTCTTGTCCCCGCACCTGAATTGAGGGAGGAGGCCAGCTTAGATTCTCAGGGTGGCAGCATCTTCTACGATGTCTTGCGTCACCCTGAGACATTTGCAGCCGTTCGTCGGTCCGTTTTGTTTATGGTCTCAAGTTGTCTTCTCCGCCGCAAGCTCATGCATTTAGCTGCTGACCTTTGTGCGCAATCTTATTACTGCTTCGTTTATGTGCGAGGTCCACACGTCGCCGAGGTGCGGCGTGCTGGCGCCGGCTAGAGAGCTTCTCCTCGCGACAAGACGGCCACGGGAGCACAACTTGGTTCTCACTACAAAGCAGCACCAAACGTTGTCGAACTGGGCGCGATAATGTTCATTTCTAATATAATGGGATTTGATGCGTGTATTCAACTACCAACCTATATACGGAAGGAGGTAGCTTATGGAAAGAGGTGACACTATATAGATGACTTTGTAAAGTTCATTGGGCATCTGATATAAAGGCATCATTCACATCACGGGCATCCGTGTATATTGAACACCTGCAGACTCCTATTGGAAAAACAAAAGTTTACTGAGAAAAGTGCACGAGTTCACTTGTGTCTCACAAAAAAAAAAACAGCAATGCATCACCACATGGCACGAGCAATGAAGCAGCACCTCGGTTCCAATTTTCCTTGTCTGTGTCAATATAAGCATTTTGTACAACATTTATTATTTTTATACTTTTTCTGGGTTATTTATCTTCAAAATGTGAATTTTGAATTTCGTATGTTTTGAATATATTTGCATATATTGTGTTCTTGTTACACTGCTTACCAGCTGGCAACCAAAGATTACACACTTTTCACATTTTTATTCATTCCAAAATACTTTTAATGCTCTGCAACATATATCTTTCGGTAAGAGAATATGATTGTGTGAAATTTGGTATGCCGCAATGCGTGCTGGAGTACTTTTCCAAGTGGCAAAAGCTACTTTCCCGAGACACATGAAAAATGATCATATTTATGAGGAAATAACGATAGAATTCATCTGCAGCAGATAGGGCTTAAAGCTGTAGCCCCTTGCAGAGGCAACACAGCACTGCAGTTGCGGCAGAAAATGCGCATAACGTGCGTTTTCTTTTTCTTCTGTATTTCGCAACATGCTTGCACAGCGCAAAAAAAACAAAAACAAAAGGCGAAAACATAGAAAACGACTCAACACGGGCGCTGAATCCAGTAAATTTAATTGGCGAAAACGTTAGGAATGTGTAACAATGACACACCTCATCAAAAACGCAAAACATATAGCATCACAACCAGATACTAGATTTGGTTTTTAGTGAGCCGTACAAAAAATATGCTTACACAGGGGTCACCCGTTACCAGCATTTGATTAGCCTTTCTTCGTTTTTTTAAATTTTTTCTTTCTTTTTTGTGCTGTGTGAACATGTCAATTTCAAATCACCAACTAGCGCAAACAATTGTCTTATCTTGTATTTCGCAAGCATCCGCAGAACGTAGGAAAGTAGCAATCTTTAAAAGACCACCTTATAAGCTGTCCAATCGAATGTTTTGCGAACCAATCTGCAACATTCTAATTGAATTTTTTTCGTAGCTTCATTGCTTTAAAGATACTGAATCTATGTAGCCTAATTACTCAACTAAGCAGAACACAAAGAAGTTTGATTTATTCTATACACTCTTCAGCGTTGAACAATCAAACACACCATCATCGAGTGCGTCAGAATTTTTTTTCAAACCCTGACTCGAGCTAGCTGGGGCATACCCTTCAAAATATAGGTGTGAAGAAAGTTGTTCTGAAATGTTCGTTCAAGTTTTCAAGCGTGCGACCTATCGCTCCGCGGCTTGACGCGTTAAACGACTCGGCCACAACAGCATACATCGCCTCGCATTCCAACGGCGAGCTGTTTATACTCCCTATCTACACTTTGTAGTACGCAGATCTCTTACCCCCGTAGTCACAAATGCTCCTCGACTCGACTTTCACCCTTCACTTCACAGAGTTGAGCACTGCGCCACAGCTTGGCTCAAAATGACGCTGCGCTGCTCGAGAATCGCAGCAGACTACCGCTGATATGCAGTGACTTACCATGCCTAGAGACGGCGCGCCTATCGGCTTTCTCAAGTGAAGGTGATGCGTTGAGTGAAGGGACGTTCTAGAACATGGGGATTCGGCGCTTTAGCGTGGCAGAAAAATGTTTGCTATCACCCGCGAAATGGCGCAAAGGGCCAAATGGTACGCTTTAAACGGCGCTCCCCTCTCCCCCCCTTCAGCTCATTCGGCTCGTCTTTATATAGCATGCGTCCCACCAGTCCTGTACTTTCACCTACGTCGCCCGGGCTTGCACGCTCTTCTATTTAGGGTTCAAATAGATGCCTCATAGCTTAATAGGTTCTGTGATATTGTCGTCAACTTAGCGTTGAAATCATAGACCACACACGACAATGACGGTGCTCGTTCCGGTAACTGTGTTAGCGAAAAGAGTGGGCTACTAGCGTTTCCTCGTATAACGTTCTATAATACGTAGCTATAGCATTCGCTGCTTCGCCCTGCGATGAAACCAACTGTTGTTTCATTTTCCATCCTAAAGGTCAAAGAGCCACCCCTACACGTGCTCTGCGCATGTGAAATTCGAACATATGGTTTTGCGTTGGAGGCGTAAAGCTACATTTGTCTTATATTAAGTCTTCGTAGTATGGAATATACATAAATTGATTATATTCTGTCATAAAAATATTGCATAGATTATTTTCAAATCTTAGTCTTACGTGCCGGAACTTGGATATGGTTTGGGGGCACTCCGTAGTGAGGGACTTCCGAACAATTTTACCACCCGATGTCCTTTAAAAACGCGTAAATGTCCGCATAAGCTCTTTTTTATTATTTCGAGCCTACCCAAATGCGGCCACTGCGACTGGAAATTTAGCTCGCGTCCTCCAGATCAGCAGCCCGATATCGTAGGCACAAGGATACCAGGATGGACGCTGAAGACGATGTAAAATGTAGACGACATCGCTAAATGACAGTGACTCAGGTGTCATGAGAACGTATATCACATACAGCACGATTTTGGTTCAAATGAAAAAAAAATTAAAGAAATTCAGCCAACCTTATAACGGTTACGCCTGGTTATTTTCACATGACAGTAATGCTAATACGAACTCATGCCAGGTAAGGAGAAACAACTGCATTAGTTTCGAAAATATAAGAATATAATCTTACACACAGATACACCACGACAAAATGTGAGCCAAAGATTATTCCCACTCATGCTCAACCGATATGTTGGCAGGCAAATTTCCATCAAAAAACGACACCAGGTAGCTATGCACGTTGAGATGAGAAGGTGAACATACGAGGAATGTACACATAAAGTGTTCTAGCGCATTCTACGCTTGTACTTTCGTTGTTTCCGGCAGCTCATTCATTTCCGAGTGAGAAAGGTCAGCGATGATCACAAGATTCGTGCGTCTTCTGGAAGCATCCGCATTAGCACTTTTTTACACTAGTTGGTAAAGGTCCATATTCAGTCAAAATATATCATCACTTACATGCATGCACGATGCATGTCGTAATAAATGTCACACCACCGTCTCTCAACGTGCCCTCTACGTAAAAAATAAATACGAGTCCAATATGAAAAGTTGAGTGTTATGGGCCTTAATGACTACAAAAGAGAGAAGGTTTGAGCGTGTTGGTTATCCATCGTTCTTCATAGAAGAGAGCGCACATAAGAACATGGGACAAAAAGTGATCAAGACAAGGTCTCGCTATCAACTGAAATTTTATTGAAGAATCAGAGCATATATAAGCACCAAATGAAGCAGCAACGAAAAGGATATAGAAAAAGAAAAAGAAAAGGAAAGAACCTACAAAAGAAAAACAACGCCAACTGTGCGTAAAGCACAGCACAGTTATGGTGAAAACTAGAAAAGGGGCTTTTGACAGAATTTTCTAAACACTCATTGGGTAACTGCTGCAAGCAGACTTGCTGGGTACCCAGTACGGCATTCATAATAATAATTTCTGGGTAGTAGGCTGGCATACTTGTCTTGTCTTGTCGCCTAGGAGATCTTGGCCCATACCCACCAGGGGGATTGGCCACACTGTACCTTATAATAGATCATTTTTTGTACAACGCTTGCTCAAAAAAAAGAGGAAAGTTAGATAAGAAACATAATAATGTTCTTTTGGAAAAACGTGAAAAAGTGCAGAAGAATTCGATAAACCAGAATATATAAAACGAAATTCACAAGAATGAGGAAGAGGGACAAAGAATTGAATATATCTGGCAGTACCACTAGCAGCGTATGCTTCCGGTTGCCTGGATGAATTTATGTAGCGCTGAAAAAATAGCACTGCGGCCCGCACCCAACTGACTGGCTCCAAACGATAATAGGGTGGATGTATTAACTGGCAATCTGAGCATACCAATCGGTCTTTCAAGAATTATTCGGCGCAGTGAGGCGAAGCGGCGGCGAATAAAGTGATCTATTGTTTCCAGTTCTTTGCAAACTGCACATAGGTTAGTTAATGAATATTCTGATTTGTGGATATAAAAATTTAACCGAGGAACTCTACAGCGAAAGCTTGTGAGGGTCACCTCACATTGACGGGAAAGGCATTTCGCGATGTTCCATGTGAATTGCAAGTGCCGAAATTCTTCAGATTATAGGAGCCATGTTTCGTTCATTTTTAAGATTAAGAGGCGTTTGAATCGTTCGGCAGTAATAAAAGGAAACTGTAGAGCTACTAGCACCACCGGTAATTTCAAAGATGCCGAAGCGAGCGAATCAGCTATTTTATTTAGTACAATTCCAGCATGCTTGGACACCCAAATAAACCGAACTTCTGATAGGCTATGCGGTACGAGAGACGAAAATATCCGGAGAAGAGGAGACTGCTTTGCGGATGTTAGATGTGTACATACAGGCAAAGCATCCGAAATAATAATAACTTTTGATTGCTGAGAATTTAGTTTTAGAAAAGCCAATGTAATAGCCAGGAATTAAGCGAGATAAATTGGTGTGAAGTCAGGCAATCGGAGCGCAAAAGACCAATTAAGCTGATGAGAAAAAATACTTACTGCAGCTTTCTAAAGATTTTGCGTTGCATCCGTCGAAATTACTACCTAATTGGGAAAATGGCTGAGATTGTCTTGAAGGAAGCCCTACAGAACATTATTTGGTAGTAACTTAACATTTTTCGGAAAAATTTCACCAAAAGTTAAGTCAACTGGCCCCAAGCATAGGGTTTGGGGAGTTAAATGCTGGAGGGAGGCGTGAAGATTTCATAACAGAAACTCGACGAAAATGACTTCGGGTCTTTGATAATGACACCACGGGCGCTTAAAAAAAGAAACTGAATATTTGATGAAAACTGTCCGTGAACGGAAAAGGGGCGCATCGTAGAGTTTTAGAAATGTTCGCACAGTAAGCTGTCGAAATCTAGCATCAAGTGGAATGATCCAAATAAAGCACGCTATTCGCAACACACCAAGGTGACCCGAGACACAGCAGCAGAGCTTGCCTTTCAAGCAATATAAGAGGTCTTAATTTGTACTCGGCACTTCCAGAAAACAAAACGCAACCAAACTCCAGAATTGGGTGTACGTAAAGTTTGTATATTATAAGTAACGTATCCCTGCGCAACCCGGAATTCTTATTGCAAAACCGGCGTAGCTGGCATTCGATCTGCTTTCCTTCGTCATTCTTATGAGAAGCGTGGTATCCGCACGCTAAACACTTGCAAGGAACTTTGTGCCGATTCTTCATGCAGTGGCTGACGACGATGAGGAATTATACCTGGGTATATGCTACAGTTACTAGGTGATCAAGAACAAACTTTTGTAATGGGTTGGAACGTCGGAGCACCCACTAGTTACGCTATTCGCATTGTGTGACGCCCGGTTGTTCTTGTGCTGTTCTAAAACACTTTATTACTCATAATAACGCCATTCTTTTTCCGACATCAAGCCTGCCTAAAAGAAGTTTGCGAAGAAGTCCCAAGCACTGGCGTGGCTCAGTGGTAGCATACAGGGCTGGCACGCAGCGGATCCAGATTTGGGCCCCATTGTATCCTTGGTACTAGCTTTTTTTTTCTTATTTCGTGCGAAAAGCTTACGGATATCCAGTATTACTCATGTTACTAACTTTACGGCTGATCTTAGCAAAGCTATATTATTTGTTATTTTACTCTAGATTCTCGCACTGTATACTAGCATGGGGTACTAGCAAAAGCGATAATTATAATTAGCTTACTATTTCACAAAAAAGGGCCCTCAAATTTTTAAAAATTTACCACTGGGAAGCCGCAGCTTTTGCGTTCAGAACATTTGTTTCTGCATTATCAGTGACAGAAGACATCTGAGATTTATTATTATAAATAATTACAAGACGTAAAAGCTCCTGAACTGCCTGTAGCATATGAGCCACAAGCGCAAGCTTATTATCTCTTTCGTAATACACTCATTCGAACCAGGCGGACAAGAACCCTTATGGCAGACAGCACATTAGTTATCAAATTCTAGCATTGCTAAATCATTCAGAGTTTACCGATTTCAATACATCTACTAAGGCCTCATTTACACTTAAGGTGGCGCGGCAAAGTGGCGAAGCGGAATTTCCGAAGTGGTGAGGCGGCGGGTGCGTGAACCTGTGCACACCGCATGCCTCCTTCGTCTGGCCACGCGGCAGAAGAC
This sequence comes from Rhipicephalus annulatus, assembly GCA_013436015.1. NCBI lineage: Eukaryota > Metazoa > Arthropoda > Arachnida > Ixodida > Ixodidae > Rhipicephalus > Rhipicephalus annulatus. Next base: position 626,011 of record WOVY01011858.1, on the reverse strand, counting down.
TCAGAAGAGGCGGGCATCTCGCGATTTTGTGCACGTGTCGCTATGACGTTTCAGTGCTTATCCCAAACGTACACCCGCGCCACCAGCGCACCTCCGCTGTGTGGCGTTCTGAGGCCCCTGTGGCTAGCATTCTAGGATATCAAGGGAGCGTACGATAGCGTGGTTCAAGAAGAATTGCGGGGAATACTGGAAACACTAGGGGTGGAAGATGTAGTCACTAATATTTTAAAGAATATCTATAAAGGTAACAAGGTAGTTTTAAAGTGGGAATCCAAGCCTGAAGAGGTAAAACGGGGGCTTAGGCAGGGGTGTCCCCTGTCACCCTTATTATTCATGATGTACCTACAAGGATTAGAGACCAAATTAGAGGGAAGTGGACTGGGCTTCAACCTTTCTTTCGTCAAACAAGGAAACCTCATTGAACAGGCACTACCAGCATTAATGTGCGCAGATGATATAATGCTAATGGCCGACAACACGGAAGATTTGCAGAGATTGGTGGACATCTGCGGTAATGAGGGAGATAGGTTAGATTTAGATTCAGTAAAGAAAAATCAGCACTAATGATTTTTAATTACAATGAAGTTAGTGAGCTTAGAATACAGGAGGTCACGCTAGAGATAACAAATAAATAAAAATATCTGGGCGTATGGATGAGCAATGGCGCCGAGTACCTAGGGGAACATGAAATATACGTGACGACTATTGCTAATAGGAATGTAGCGGTAATGAAAAACAGGGCACTGTGGAATTACAACAGGTATGATGTTGTCAGAGGAATATGGAAAGGGGTCATGGTTCCTGGTCTGACGTTCGGCAATGCGGTCTTGTGCATGAGATCAGAAGTTCAAGCAAGATTAGAAATTAAGCAACGTGGAATAGTAAGCTTGCTTTAGGAGCTCACGGGAATACACCAAATCAGGGAGTACAAGGTGATATGATATGGACATCATTTAAGGGCAGGGAAGCTAGCAGCAAGATAAAATTTGAGATGCGATTGAGAGAAATGGGGGAGAAGCATTGGGCTAGAAAGGTTTTCAGCTACTTGTACATGAAGAATGTCGATACAAAATGGAGGAAGCGAACCAGGAAATTGACTGGTAAGTACTTAAAAAACAGCAGGTGGCCAAACCAAAAAGAAACTATTAGTTAGGAAGAAAGTGAAGGAAACGGAGACTGACATGTGAAGAATTAGCATGATTAAGAAGTCCGCAGTAGAGATATATCGAACTTTTAAGCAGGAAATTGCCAAAGAAAGGATCTTCGATAATACTCGGGGTAGTTCTCTACTGTTTGAGGCCAGGACGGGAGTATTGCGAACCAAGACATATCGGTCCAAATACGAAGGGGTAGACACAGTATGCAGTGCGTGTGGAGAGGAAGAAGAAACTGCCGAACACTTGATAATGTTCTGTAAAGGGCTCCACCATATAGTTCAGGATGATGGCGCAGAGTTTTTCAAAGCACTGGGGTTTAGGGACAGGGAGGGCAAAATAGACTTCAAGCGGGTAGACGTAACAAGAAGGAGGTTATCTCATTGGTGGGATAAGTCAAGGCACGAGTGAAAATTAAACACTTCACTGCAAAGTACCCGTCCAACTTTACTATTTAAAGGAAAAGAAAAGATAAATCTAGTGGTTAGTTCACTAAGTATTACGGCTAGGTGGCGTTAGCCGCTGCCCTATCTAAAGGGTACAGCCACATCCATCCATCCGTCCATCCATCCATCCAAAGCGGTGAGCCTCAGCAGGCGGCAAAAAATTGCTTCGAGTGCGATCGCCCTTGCCGCCCGGTTTTTCTCCCACTTTCGCCACCTGGAGAGGAGGTTTCTGCCACTTTCCACGTTTCCGCCTCATCGCTTTGGCCTACCCCGCCTCTGGTGTGAACGATCCTTAAGGTTTTGTTTATATCATTGTTAATTCAGGACAAAATTAAGTATAGCTAGCTTCTTTTCAGTTCTTTTAGTCTTCTCAAAGTATGCTTTGCTGGAGTGCTACCGACGTTTGTGATGTATAATTGAATCGCACAATGTGTTCAACTTTTGCATTTCATATTGCTTCGTTTCATTTGTTATATTCTGTTGTGTTTGAGATAGTAATGTAGTACATGCCTTCACCATAAAAACAATCTGTTCGCTGCAGCCAAATTCATGAACGCAGCAGGAGCCTTGGTGCCTTTTGCCATTGCCACCATAGTATACAGAAATAATGAAGGCTTTTCTTTATGCTCACGCGCCTGTGCGCCCATGCTCTTGTGTATTTAAATCAACCAAATTCCGTGGTTATTTTTGTACTGAAACGAAGACACAACCTTAGATTACTTTTGGTCACCTGAATTCCTTAACTTTGATATATAAGTATTTTGTTTTATTGCGACATAAATGATATGAACACCCTCGGAAGGTTCAGATCATGATCCGTGAAAGTCCCAACTTATAACATTACCTTGTGCCTCCTATATTATACTCATTAGTAAAAGCACTCGCGAGCTTTTACAGACGCGGCTGAAGCGTAAATGAAACGAGGCCTGCCGTCTACGTCGAATGAAGGTTACATGCGACAAGATTGCGCCGCGTGCGAGGCCTGTCATCGACGGCTCATAAAGCACAGGGAAAATGCCCCGCCCGTCTTTCGTCGGGCGAAGGAGACAAAATAAGTAGGGGGATAGGGGGGGGGGGGGCGTCGCTGTCTTTGCTTTACTGATTTCTGATGCTACGTCTTCGTAGAAGTTTTCAAATAAACGATCATCATGGCTAAATGTAGGTGCGCAGGCCTGTATCACCCTGATCTTGTACCTCGTATTAAACTTGATTATATTACTCGCCACCCTCTTACTAATGCTATAGTATTCATCTATGTTGCCAGCTAAGTCTTCAGACATAATGTATGTATTATCACGTGATGGTGACTTTGAAGAAAGCGGCATTTACTCTGGTAGAAACGAAATCCACCAATGAGCTACCTTGTGGCCAGAAAAACTAAGTAATTCAAAGTTCAAGTAACGCGCGGTGTAATCTGATATCGGCAATAAGTGTCGTCGGCCTTCGGTTGTCCTGATCAGTCGGCGGATCGCGTCTTGTATTTATGCAGTGCTCAGTGATCCAAGCTTCCAGCGTTATTTCTGGAGCACGCGTATAAGCTCGCGAATTATCAGTACGCGTGCTGCGCCTAACCTGAATAGTAATCGTTCAGTTTTTACGCCCTAAAAGTACTGTATGATTACGAAGAACGCGAGAAGGGGCAGCTTCCACAGATTTTTACCATGAACTCTTCGTGCAATCAAATCTAATAGATGCGCCTCTTACATTCTACCAGCATCGAAATGCAACCGCCGCAGCCGGGTTCGCGCGTACGCTTAGAACTATAGTCTGAGATAATCTCGAAGTTCGCGAAACATTGCGGGTGGCTTGCGTTAAAATTCGAGATATACCCAATTACGCCAAAATAAAAATAAAAAATTAATGAGTGTGCATGGCAGCATAGATGCATAAATCATCGCGGGACAACTGCGCTAAACAGGTTACGAACGCCTATAGCAAGAATTACCTGGAAAATAATAATGGTGAAAAAATGAGGAAACTCAAAAAAGGCAAACAAATATAACTAAGATAGATAAGCCATTCTGTTTCAAGCATTCGTGGCGAGTAAGTTTAAATACACGATAGAGGTCGCCCCCCTAATAGCTATGACAATTGCCTGAAATGGCTCGTTGGGACGTTCACAAGTAAAATGGTCTCTTTAACAAAACAAAGTTCTCGAATAGCCTTTCTAAGAGCCTTAAGATTGCTTCTATTTATTCCCATTGTTTGGCGCAAACTAAGTTTGGTCATTTCACCAAGCAGTAACCCGAATAATTGGTGCTGTATATTGAACGCACGCCCGTGTAATGACATAATCGTTTGCCAAATCGCTTCGGCACAAGCGTAAGCTTAAGTGAATATAAATGTGTATATAGCAGCAAAAATAAAGGAGACAGTTCAAAGTGGAAGATAAAACAGACAGCTTATTCTGGCTGTACTTTACAAAAGGCATAGCATTCACGAGAACAAAAGACAAAGTTCAGAGCATTGCGTGATGTATGGAATTCAATAGAAGGGCAACTGAGAAAGTACTCATGCTGTAACTTCAAGAGCCCCGTGAAAATAAAAGCAGCAGAAAGAAAGCAGCATGGTAACCATGATATTTTTTGATAGGTAAGCACTTGTTTTATTTAGATACAGCGTCACTACCAGCGTTGCTATACTTGCTTGCTGGCGGGTGGCCTGAGAATTTGTGCGGTCATCGCCACATGCATTGTGGTCCACGGCGCTTGAAAGTGGCTAAGAGTGATTGTCATAGATACAACACAACTAACAATGGAAGAACTCTCGAGAACAAAGGACCCTAGTGCAAGCACGCGAACGTAGTTTCTGTCGAGACTGCGCGAGCTCTGTCGCGTTGCTCTGCTTCACAGAAAGGGACGCGCACACCTCATCGCCTGCTCGGACTGATGGAGTCTCACGGAAAGATAAAACTTCACTTCCCTTAGGTTTATTTTGGCAACATTGTGGCCCCATTACCAGTCTGAGAAGCGAAGTTCAGTTAGGGATTATTGTTTCGCATGGTACAGCATTGCGATTCCAGTATCTCGTATACTAATATACACGATACATTATCGATTGTAACGGAAATACAGATACAGTTACCCGTTTTGCGATACGTATCGCAATATTGATACAATATACTCAAATGTTATCAATATAGTAATTAAGATGTATCTATGTTCGCCCAGCCCTGTGTCGTAGTTATGTGTCTCCGACCCAACTGGCGAAACTTCTAAGCGGTAGTGTTGTAGTTACGAACAAATTTGTCACATTTAAACATACCCTGACAAGCACATCTTTTATTTCGGCTGTCATTTCGTTCAATAAAACATTGCCGGTTCACCCCTCTTACAATCTTAAGACTGCCAAGCTTCGACAGCGCAAACTAACGAGACAAATAAAAATGACAGAAACAAGCGCCTCTTTCTGCATCCCGTTATTTTGCGCTGCTAATACTTTCAATTTGAATCTATATGCCAACTAGGCCGCCTTTCGTAATTTACACGTTTGAAACTCTGCAATGCAAAACGAAATCCTATTTCTGGAAATCCAAGGCAAGAACTAAAACAAGAAGGCGGAATTTTCGTATATACTCCGCGCTGATATACCCAACTTAGTTGTGAATATACTATTTACTGAACACTCGTAAATGTAACAGTTTAACGTATGACCTAAATAAATGAAACTTTTCTTGAAGCATTTCAAATAAATGCAGTTAATAAGACTTAAGTATTCGCTACAATTTCGCAAACGAAAACGTCCGCATTTCTTTACCGTCCAAATTTTAGAAAACCTAGTTAAATGCTTGTTAAATGGCCCATCAATGTCTTGCAGTGCTACATTTTGATATCATCGCATTTATTTACTAAATTCCGCAAATTAAATGTCATTCAGTCCTGTGTTGGTCGGTTTGTGGGATTTAAACTCATGTTTCCGTTTGAAGTTTCCATTTTGGTGTATGTACTATAGAGGCATGCATGCTTGAGATTCAATGAAAAAGAAGACGAATCGTTTTATTCGAACGCGGAGCGCTTCATATGACCGCTTAAATATTACTCCTTCGAGGTATTGGGTCAAACATATCAAAGAGGAATGCAGAAGAAGTAAAAGCAAACGTAAGACTAGTTAGTGAAATACAACTGTAGTGCAATTCAAGCTCTCCCAAACCATGAAGAATGCCTTCTTTAAAGCCCATGAGGAGCCCGATTCCTCGCAAGTTTTGGCAAGTTTTGTAACAGTAAGCCCTGCTTTGAATACCCGGGTATGAGGCCTGACATACACGTAACGTTAGGAAGGAAAGAAAAAATAATAATTTGTACGGGGTGTCTAAAGCAACATGTCCCGCCTTTTGTACACGTGGCACACAATGCGACTTCCGCTTTGTCTGGCCATCGACGGATTTCGTCACACCAGGAAGAAGCAGCACTGCCTTGAGCAATAGGAACTCGCGACCACGTGGCTAAATTGTCCCAGTTCGATCGACATCGGCGTGGCACAGTCAAAAGTAACGTTGAAAGGGTGTCGTCCACCCGCGCACTGTTATCACCCTCGCTTTTGCGCACCTCTTTTTACGACCCGCGGAAAGCATGGCACAGATAGCTTGATGGTCTAGCTCTCTTTGTGGAGCATTCACGCTCAGCGTAGAGTGGTTTTCCTTGTATTCATGTTTTGCTATATCTCGGGTTCATCGAGGTACGCACTGGCGTGTTACGAATCATATCCTTTATAATAGCACCGCAAGCAATATACACGCATCAGCGGTTCGTGAATGCTACGTTCAGCCGAGACATAAATAGTCGGAGAACGCGAGATCTCACTCTGGTGTCAACGGATTCCAGGAAGTTATTTCAATATTGTGGTCCTGCCCTCCAAAAGTAAAACTGTAATTGTTATAATTGTTAACATTAGCAATCTTCTCTGCAGTGATGAGCGTTTTACTATGCACACTGTACAGCAACGTGAATTTCGTCTTTTAGAGCAATTCACACAATCCTTCAATTTCACTCGGTAGGCATTAAAAAGTTCATGTACAGGCTTTTCAAATAGACCATAATTTTTGCAGTGCCGACTATCCAATTTTAAAACATTACATATGCCCTCCTGTGATACTGTCGTCACGTCGGCTTAACGTCAGTCGTAGTTAGGTGCCAAGCGCTGAAATTGATTTATTTAGCAGTGTCCGGGGCTACAATCCTCGCGAGCATCAGCACTTCATATAAGCTTAGCGCTTCTGGCGTTGCTAATACTCATGTTCCTGTTGGCATCACTGCGCAAATGCAAACAACTGCATAGTTATATAAAACTTTGCAACTTTTCAAGACATGTCCATGCACGCAAAACTTGTACGTATATTTTACGCCATTTCATAACGTGTCAATCAATAAAAATATTACAACATGGTCACCTTCCTCCGCAGCCTTCGCATAAGGTTGATTCCCAACGTACAGACGGGGCCACGTCTGTGTATAGCCCGCGAGCAGGTGGCCTTGCTCTGCGGCGCGACACCTTGTGGCCCCTTGTGGCCGTTGTGCGTTGTGATGTTGCGTGCACAGGAGCATGCGTGGCCTTACAAACACACAGGCCTGCTCTGCACGGGTGACAACATTGGAGGGTTTCCTTGTTTAACCAAAGACCTGTGCTCACTAAGCGCGCTTTCATCATATATATTTCATAGGACGAAGCGCGTTTCGACTAATAACACACGCCTGCATAAACGACTCTCTCTTTGTGGATGGTTTCATTTTGCGACTGCCTAGAATTCTTTTGCGTGGCTGTTGTTATATCATATCTTCATAATGCCACCTAGAGTTGTGAGCCGGCAAGCCCTAGCGAGCCGAAAAGGGCAAGAAGAACGAAGAAGAAGTGTGGTTAGCGCCTCGTTTCGAAGATACACGCTCGTGTCTTTTCTGCCCCGCTGTTCCTGTCCCTTCTCTACGGCTCTTGGTACGTGACAAACTGGTGGAGGTGCTGGGTATTATCGGTTGCCTCGGAAGCAAAACACTCAGTCACATTAGTTACTGGGTAGGCATAGGCGATGACAGTACCAGGAAAAAGGTGTCGGCGCTCGTAGCTGAAGTTCATAACAAGTACCTCGCAATGGCCATCCTGAAGGTCTACTAGGCTTCGTGCTACGCAGACACTTTGGGAAAAGAGCAGGGATCGATTGCTCTCCGCCACCATTTCACCGTGTGCTGATTTGTTACCAGCCACTTGAACCATAACACTTGAGCGCGGTGGTATCGTCACAGCATCGTCAATTACCCGCAGACATATTCGATCGTGGTCGGGATTATGCTCTGGTTTGGCGCTTTTTGTTGAGAACGTGACGAGGCGTTGTCGAATGTCGATGATAGCACCGTGCTCCCTCAGGAAGTCCATGCCAATGATCAGGTCTCGAGAACACTGACGGAGAACGCTCAAGCTGATAACAAAGGTTGAACCACGAATCTGTATTCGTGCTGTGCAAACGCCAAGTGGCATGACGATGTGCCCGCCAGCAGTACGAATTGGCTTGAGGTTCCAAGACATCGTCCCTTTCTTTAGAAGAGCAGCCTATTTTTCACTTATTATAGAAAAATCCGCACCCGTGTCAACTAAAGCAGTGACTTTGCGACCGTCGAGCAGCACTGGAATATCTAATGAAACCTTTTCGGAACCAGCTGGTGTCGTCGTCGTCGGGGAATCTTCAGTTTGCGGAAGCGTCGGTAGGAGGCCTTGAGCTTGTCCAGTATGAGCGGCCTCGCCCCCGAAGGTCGCTGTGGTTAGTTTTCCCGGCGCGGACTGGGGGACCGACCCTTCGCCACGCTCGAATAGGTGCGGCGATTAGGAGAAAATCGCCGCGGCGACGGGGAGCGTGACTGGTGAAAGCATGACGAAGTTCCGCGCTGTTGAGCCACATACTCTTCAATATCAGGGGGCCGCTGACCGAACCTGGGTGGTGGTGAGTTCGTCGAAAATCCGCGTAGTCCAAGTTGCCGGTAAGAACAGTGTCGGTAAAGATGCCCAGCTTCGCCACAGTGGAAGCAGAGAGGACGTCGATCAGGCGCACGCCAGACGTCTGATTTTCGCGGGATCGGGCGAGGTGCGCTGTAATATGGCGCCGCTTGGACCGTCTGCAGCATGGCTGGGTCCACGGTGGGATGCGGGATTGCGGGTGTTACAGGTTGCTGCAAAGCTCGAGCATACGACATGCGGGGCACCGTGACGAAGCACAATGTGGTGCATGAAAAACTGGGCGACTTAAGATGCTGTACCGCGTGGCAATGGCTTCGTTTCAGCATAACGTGTCAAGTAATCAGTTGCGACGATGATCCACTTGTTTCCGGAGTGAGACATAGGAAACGGTCCAAGAAGGTCCATCCCAACTTGGTCAAACGGCGTACGCGGTGGATCAATGGGTTGTAAAAGGCCTGCAGGCTTCACAGGTGGTGATTTGCGACGCTGACATTCGCGGCATCCTTTCACGTAGCGTTTGACACAAGCTGCGAGTTTTGGCCAGAAATATAGCTTTCGAACCCGGTCGAGTGTCCGTGAGTATCCCAGGTGGCCGGATGTCGGCTCATCGTGGCAGGCTAATAGGATGTCATCACGAAGGTCATGAGGGACGGCTAGAAGATAAGATCTGCTGCCAACACCAGTGTTTTTCTTGTATAATATGTCGTGTCGTAAGCAAAATGACGGCAACGTACGGGAAAGGGGACGAGGAACAGACGCGGTGCTGCCTTCTAAATGATCGATGATGGGTCTTAACTCGGGGTCCGCTCGTTGCTTACTGAGGAGGTCCGCCCCACTGAGAGTCCCAGGAAGGTGTTGTCGTCTTCTACAGCTGTATGGTCGGACTCCAGAGGTGCTCGTGATAGCGTGTCGGCGTCTTCATGCTTTCTACCCGACTTGTATACAATGGTGATATCGAACTCCTGAAGTCGCAGACTCCATCGTGCTAATCGCCCAGAGGGGTCTCGGAGGTTAGCCAACCAACATAAAGCGTGGTGATCACTCACAACTTTGAATGGGCGCCCATATAGATAAGGCCTGGACTTTGTAACCGCCCATATTACGGCTCTTGGTACGTGACAATATAATCAAATGACTCAAAGCAGCCACAACCTAGCGTGCATCATTGATGCGGGGGCATTTTATCAGTCGAAAAGCGAAGTTTTATAAGCAACCTGAGGGAGCACGAGTCTTCGACTAAACAAGCACACTTTCCACCGTTGTAACCCATGCAGAGCATGCCTGGGTGTCATTAAGGCCACGCATGCTCCTGTGCACGTGACGTCCCAACCCGCAACGGCCGCGAGGTGTCGCACCGCAGGGCAAGGCCGGCCGTTCGCACTCTATACGAAGGCATGGCCGCGGCTGAACGTGGGATCTGCCGAATGTATTTTTTGCCTTAGGCAGGTTTGATGTCAGGAAAGCAATCGCGTTAATTAGAGTAAATAGCGTTTTAGAACAGCAAAATATCAACCAGACATTACACAATACAAATAGCGTAATGACTGGGTTGTCCAATGCTCTAACCCATTACAAAAGCTTGTTTTTGATCATCTATTAAATGTGGCGCATACCCATTTCAGGCATAAGTCCTTACCGTCGTCAGCCACTGCATGAACAATTGACACAAGATTCCTTGCAAGTGTTTAGCGGATACCGTGCTCCTCAGAAGAAAGACGAAAAAAAGCATAGCGAATGCCAGCCTACTACCCCAAAAATTATGATAATCAATGCCGTAATGGGTATACAGCAGTGTGCTTCCAGCAGTTACCCAATGAGTGTTTAGCAAAGGCTCTTAAAGGCTGCTCTTTTAGCTTTCGCTGTGACTTGGCTGCGCCTTCCGCGCAGACCTGGCGCTTTTTTTTAATGTGAGTGGATTTCTTAGTCGTGCTATGTCAGGCGTCCATCAAGATCCGTCGAGCGCCCTCTCCCATAGCAACAGCTACGGGCGCGTGCGCCTTTAGCAACTGGAGCCCCCACCAAGTTACGCTTTGGTGTCGGCAGATGTCAGCAAAAGCTGCAGGCGCGCGCCCTTATCCTCACTTGCCACCGCCTCAATGCAGTCAGTTTGAAACAGGTTTGTTGCGTTTGCGCTGACAGCGTTCGTGAAGTGTTTCTGTCCATAGGAAACTGACATTATGGCTGACAGGTACAATAACAGGTACAGTGCTACGCCGATCCTTATCTCGCCGTTCGCTCTCTCTCCTCTCTGCGCCCAACTTTCTCTTCCGCTCGCGCCTCATCCACGACCGTTCGCTGGCTGGGCGCCTCTCAAGAATATCCGGACATGTGTGCCCGAGAGGCCGCTGTGAAGCGCCAACGTTGAGCTGAGAACACTTTTTGTTTTCTTCACTATATCATAGTACTTTTTTAACCGTGCGCACTAGCTACTAGAGCTGGAAACGCATACCGCCTTTCTGGCGACAGAAAAACGCTACGTGCGGAAAACGGTGCTATCGGCTGCACGGTGTAATACCTGTGTCACACGTTGAAGTGCTGATCGCGATTAAGCCTCATCGGGATTGAATTTCTAAACAGTGATTGGCTGGGGCTTTGGCAGCTTGCGTGAAGGAGCCAATCAAGATCACGAAAATTTAACCAGATCATGCTCGATCGCGATCGAAAGTGGCAGTGTGCCACCGGTATAAGTGTAGTGGAGAATTCGCAAAGCAATAACTAGTGGGACCATCGCTGAGTGCGAAGCACTCAGCGATGGTGCCACAAAAAAAAAACATTCCTATTCTAACGCTGGTGCTTCCCTTGCAAAACGCCGTTTTGGACGCTACGCAATGTATTCGCATTTCCTCACGATTCTCTTCGGAGAGGCGGGGGCATTTTTTTTTAGAGAAAGCTGTTGTATGCAATCACAGCAGCAGTGTCGTAGCTGTCTGCTACCGCTGTTGGTGTCCGTAACCACTATCACGCAAAATGAGAAAGATTATCCATGATCGTATGAGATTTGACCCCAGGCCCCTTGGCAGTCGATTATTCGACCACACAGCCATGACGGTGCATCAAACCGCTTTGCAACAAGACCCTATTCTGGTGTCATGTCGTGCAAAGTATTGGATATATATATATATATATATATATATATATATATATATATATATATATATATATATATAAGGGAAAGAAGTGTGTACATAAGGGCTCGTGTTTCCGTGTTTTGACACAATATTCATGAGATCTAACAGACAATAATGCCAAGAAATATATAAGGGGAAGTTATTAGAACGAATGGAATGTAAATAGGAAGAAAGAAGAGAGGGTGAAAAAATAACCAGCCGTGAGCAGGAATCGAACCTACGACCTTCGAATAACGCGTTCGATGTTCTAACCACTGAGCTATCAAAGCGACCTTCCCTCCACCCACTTTTTTTGGTTTATATGTGAATTTAGAAGTGGTAGTGTCAGTCAGCACCCTCTGTAGTCAAGCGGCTAGTGTGAAACACTCTTTTATGCGCATGTGTGGCGTCACGTAGCACGTGAACTTATTACCCTTATTCATTAAAGAGGGTCTCGAACTGGCAGACTTGGTGTCATTAGGTTGTATACGAGTGACTATTGGTCAGCTGCCCACTCGTCATAAGTTCACGTGCTACGTGACGCCACACATGCGCATAAAAAAGTGTTTCACACTCGCCGCTTGGCTACAGAGGGCGCTGACTGACACTCCTACTTCTAAGTTCACATATAAACCCCAAAAAGTGGGTGGAGGGAAGGCGGCTGTTATAGCTCAGTGGTTAGAGCATCGAACGCTTTACTCGATGGTCATAGGTTCGATTCCTGCCCACGGCTGGATATATATATATATATATATATATATATATATATATATATATATATATATATATATATATATATATGTGTGTGTGTTAAAGCCACTGTACTCCGCACACTATACATATTCTAGCGCGCTTGAAAAGTACAATAACAATGCAAATTGCGAGAAAGTGTGTCGTTTGAAACTTCCCACTAATACGAAGTGCTCAGCCATAATTCGCAAGTTTTATGGCCTATAAAGGGCGCACAAAGTGGTTCGATATGACGCCCACAGAGAGTATCAAAGGGTTGGAGTCGCTGTGCACATGTGCGGCCTGCACTGCAGTGTTTTTTTTTTTTGCTTCACGACTGCTTTACCCTTGTTGCAGTTGAATATTATGCACCACTTAGATGCTTCAGAAACTCGGATACGATGCCTCGTTGAAGGCGAAGAGGTCCTGAATGCAAAACACATCACTTGTTGTGACGTGGTCGTTAGCTGATACTTTTGACACATTTTTGAAAATAAAGTTACAGCTTTGCCTCAAAGGCGAAGCAACGAAAGCGATAGCAACAAATCGGCAGGTCACGCGCTGAACGGCAAGCAGATCTAAACGTGCTCCGCGTTTCTAACGCACAAATGACGCACGAAACGTCCTCACAGGTACAGGTGAACGCGAATAGGCGTCTCAGTTGTTGCTTCGCTTTGTCTGAAAAGCGCGCCCTTTTCGCAAAACGAAGACTGTGCAATGACTGCAGTGACCTTTGTGCGCCCGGTAACTACAACAGAAACGTTCTGCTGAAAGTACAACGCAAGCCAAGACGTACATGTACATGCTATGAGCGCCGCTGCCCCGCCGCTACTCCGATACTCTGAAAAATTACGCTGGCGGCCACGGGGCGGCGTTCCAGTCTACAGAACTTGCGAATTCTTCATCTTCGTTGGACACAGCAGCCACCAAGTGCACACAATGCTTTACAGATGTGTAGCGGCTACCACGCTTCTTCGCAGAATGAGAAATTATGGTGTAGTGGGTGCTTCCCTAATTCGTAAAATTTATGTTCATAATTACGGATATACCTTGCCGGTGCAGTTGTATGTTAGTTGCCCTAAGAGAGTTTAGAACAGGATCTAGACAGGCCGCTCTTTCAGACTTCACTGTGACAGGGCTGTGCGTGCTGTCGTATGTTGACTAAACTTAGTCCCTTGAATAAAGGGGCACTAAAAACCAAAATGCTTTTTCGCATATAAGTAAATTACAATCGCACGATTCCGAAAACACCACTTCTTCCTCAACACGACACTAGGTAAGCCAGCAAACGCTCAAAAAGAAAATGCGGATAAAGACGCCACCTTGAGATTCCTGTACCAAACACGTACTGTGACGTCATAAACTTTTGAAGGCGTCTACGGGGCCTTACGCACCTTCTAATCAATAAAGTAGAAGTACATTGTCATCAATGTGTGCCATGGACTTAGCATACGCAGTTTCAGAAAATTTCATTGAGCCAATGTTGCGAAATTACGAAAAATACATTCAATTGATGACGTCATGCGCGGAGATAACGGCACGAAAAAAGTGAAAATAAAAATAAACCATAATTTTCTCCACTAATAACAAACTCATGACAGTAAAATCCTTGACATTTGTGTTATCGGAGTACATTTTATCAATGCGAAAAATTTATTGTTTCACTTTAGTATCGCTTTAAGACTATCTTCATACCCGTTCTTATTATGCGAGTATGGAGGAATGCGTCAGGATAATAGCGATTGATACGGAGACGTATAATTACGGCATTCAAGGTGCTTTATTTGAGCCAAGTTTTGCGCTAGCCCTAGCCATGCAGGTTCTTTTGGTTACGCGCCACGAGAAAGCTTGTGCATTTCAGTGAGTGACTACGCGTTAGCAGAGATATACACGCACGTCATGGAAAGCGAAAAAAAAAGACGGAGGCAGGGCAGTGGAAGGATCCTATAGTGGAGCTAGGCACCATAAGGAAAGTCCATTCAGTCCTCAGTAGGCATCCTCTCGAGCTTCAGATGCTGCGGCTAGGACACATGACTAGAAGAAGTGGCTGGATTCCATGGAGACTTCACTCGCAGTCTAACCTCGACGTATTCGTTGGCAAAAGTGTCACTTCACGTAAAACAAACAATCGTGGCAATTGGACCAGAATATTTTGCTTACGCAGGACACGACGAATATGAACTTTCATGAACCCGATGCTCGGAGAAAGGCTGTCGGAAGTTTCTTCACTCGTCCAACAAACCTATGCCTCACGTCTCTTGCAAACATCGCGAACTTCTTGGAATATGACCCGTCTTCAACGTTGAGCAGGTATGTTCCACGAGTGCACTACGATGAGAGGAGCGAGGTGTCACCACCGGTTGCCCCACATTTGGCGTAGCCATCCGCTTCCACTTGAAGCGCCCTGCAGGCAGTGCTGCCATGGAGGGTACGTGATGCCCGCGGTAGACATGGGATGCGCGATGCAGTGGGCTCGGCAATGAGAGGATGAACCTTGCGCGGTTGCAGCCGCCTTTCGCAAAAGTACTTCATTCGAAAAAAATGCCACCCAAAAGATGAGGACTACGTGCCTTGTCTTTGTCAGCCTTGATAGCAGCCCGAATCGATGATAAGGCAGTTGGTTGTGATGGTCGACGTAACGTTGCGCAACCGACGTTAAGAGTTCTTACGTCACCAGCAGACGTAGGCGACTCCTGCGCATGACGACGGCGTTTTTATGAAGCCACAGCAGCACCTCGAGGTTTTCTGCCTTCGGACCGAAGAAGAGTGGTGGTGGGGCTGTCTCTGCTTCTCTCGCCGCCAGCCACCGCGAAGCGAAGCCTCCTATTCCCGACGAGCGCCGAGGTCGGCCTCGACGTATTGGATGATGACGTATGCGCCCGTGACAAAGGTGATCAGCAGCAGTATCGCGAGCAGCACAATTCCAGCGATGGAGATGCCGCTCTGGACGTCGACGTCCACGTCGGCCGTCTCGACCTCGATGACCTGCTCCTCGGGACCGTGCTTGATGAGCACCTCTTCTTCGCCGTGGTCCTTGCACATGTCGGCTGGCTCCTGACCTCGCTGGCGACGGCAAAAGCTGCACGGGCAGGCACGGGCAGGCACGGGCAGGCACGGGCAAGCACGGGCAAGCACGGGCTCTGCTTCCTCCTTCTCGTCTTTGTTCGATCATGCGCGCGCGACACCACGCATAGCCAGGCTGGATTCTGGCAGTAAAGACAAACTCGACTGGACGAAGATTTGCCTTGTAGAATGTTTCTGACGCGCATTCTAGCTGCCCACACAATTTTCTCGCCCTCTCTGAAAATCATAACATTTTTATATCAGTTTATTAATGAGATATTCATGTGCATCTACAAGCGCCTACCGAATATATGACCATCATCCACAGTATA
This sequence comes from Rhipicephalus annulatus, assembly GCA_013436015.1. Classification (NCBI taxonomy): domain Eukaryota; kingdom Metazoa; phylum Arthropoda; class Arachnida; order Ixodida; family Ixodidae; genus Rhipicephalus; species Rhipicephalus annulatus. The sequence continues at coordinate 610,244 of WOVY01011858.1, read as the reverse complement.
GTATGTACAATGTGGGCATCAAAGGAGAATAGAGTACAAAATATTTTTTAATTTTTGCCGCACACCCACACTAGAAAATCGGCCATGAAACGGATAGTTTTGTAATAGAAATGCTTAACAAAAGATTAAACTTCGTCGTTTTAAAAGAACGAAGAAATGTGAAAAAGGGGAGAATTTAGTAATAGAATATAATGTAATGGGACATAAGCAATGAAGTGGGGAATTTCAATTAAAAAAATTTTTGAAAAGTAAAAATTGTGAGCAAAAGCTGGTTTCAACGCTTAAATCTCTTTGAACTAGTAAAGAACTTCCGCAATGCGTAAATAATCTTCCCGTCACATTGGCCAAGAGAGAAAGCCCCGCAAGAAAGCGCATTTTGCGCATGCAAACCTAATCTAGTTAGACTAAAAGTGGCACCTAAAGCATTGTTGGATACAGTATCTACAACAGAATACAGGATACAGTATCTACAACAGAAAATGAAACAGTGCTTGGCTGTCTCCACAAAAAAATAACAATGAGGGGAAGCTGCTAGACTAGCTCCATATAAATATCAATTTATCTGTGGAGCCTAGCATCGCATTCAAGTGATAGCCACTTCCATTGTTCAAGTTTGACATAGTTTACGACTCCAATGATAATTGAAGTGCTATAATTGTGATGTGGCCGTTATTGAAAATGCAGAAAATTTATCTAACACCAGTTTCCTTCATAATTAGGCACCTATAATACATTGACTTGCCGGTAAAACCTGAATAACAGGCCCCTTTAAAGATGACTTTGCTAGCTCATCTGTCATATTTCATTCATAAATAGGCCCTTATGCTCTGAAGTGCGAACCAACTTGATCAAATTCATATGAGGAGAAACTAATGCTTTTAAAGCACTCTGAATATGCTAGTACTCATTTGCAGTAAGTGTGTAATATAATGTTTAATTTATCAAAATTAGCGCAAATTTTATTGATGCCATCCATTTACGGAGGGCTATAATTATTGATAAAAATTTTGGTTCAAAAGTTGGCACAAAACCTGGAAACTGAGAAGAAAACGACCAATCTAGGGTAGGAAAAAGAATACATATTCCACATTTTTCTTCACTTTGTCATGCGTCAGTCACCATGAGTGTCTTTATTGGCATACAGCCGTCAGCACCTATAACTCGGACGATCCGACGTGTGGCCTCGGCTCAGTTGGTGGACTGAGGTTAGCGCTGCCAAGCGTTGAAAATGATATGCTTGCTGCAGTTAACAGTAGACGAAGCGCGCGTTGGTTTCACTAGTAAGTTTATGTTTCCAGACTGCTTGACCGGCGGGTCGAATGCCGCTCACTTGGCATCCCGTTTTCGCCACGTTTCACTCGTGGCTACGTTATCGCGCGCCCATTGCGTTTGTTGTCATACAGTTATTCCAACAATAGACACATTTAGTTGGGCGTGCAGAACGAACCAACGTACGCCGACTGCCACGTGAGAGAACTGCGCATGTGCAACGTAACGCATCGATTCCAGAAATGCGCGCGTACGCCCGAAACAAAAAAAAAACATGGCGTGCGTAAACGTGATGAGGCGGAGCGTACGCAGCGTGACGCTCTCGCGATATCTCGATTGATATAGGAACCAGATAGCAAAATGGCAGCGACGGCGCCGAACGCAGAGAGCAACAGAGCCAGCCCAAACCGAGTATATATTACTTTGAGGGACGATGTTGCGCTGCTACCACACGAGGGCGCTAAAAAGCACCCCAAAGCTGTTTTATTAAAAACGATAGTCTTTCTAAAGACAATAGTCTTGCTTGGGGACCTTCGATAAAAAATTTTTTGTTTGTCTGTCTGTACGTTTGTCTGTTTGTCCGCCCTAACGATACCTCAAACGGCACCAAACGGACAACCTCATCCGCAACGCCCACCAATATTGTTCAAGGTTTAGCGTTCACAGTTGTGCGATTGTCAATTAAAAAAAACTAATATTGCGCATATCTGACGCGCCATAAAAACATGTACATGTTTTGTACGTCTGCCTTTATACTAGAATAGGCACACACAAATAACTCCAAGGACTGTAGCGTTCAACGCGCTGCGCTTACAGTGCAACGCAATGCTCAAGAAGGTGTTTCCAACGCTTTGCTATGACGACACGGTGGTGGCACCTGCCCGTCGCTTTGCATGCTACACCTTATCACCTCCGTGACTGACGCGCATCTTTCTCCGCGGCCACGCACGCCTTCGTTTTCGAATATAACTGCCAGATAGCGCTCGTGCCTAACGTGCCTAGATGCGCTTGTTCGCCCCCGTTAAACGCTCGAGGCACACTAACGCAGCGCCTTCAGAATACCATTCACCGATTTTCTTGCGCAGAACATCAAATCAACGTTTTGTTCACTCTCTCCAGGTGCAGGACTACCGTCTTTCGACGACATATATAGTGTAACATGTAAATTCGGGCCAATTTTTCTAAGAGCATATGTCTAGTTGAACCAAACGTATCTCGGTACGGTCAATACGGTGCACTAAAAGTGACTTTGAACGCTTCGCATGCTGCGTACGCAACGTATCGTGCCACGTATGCATACGCTCGTTACGTACGCCCAACTAAAAGTAGAGAGTTATAGTTCAGCGTTAGCGTGCTAACGTAGGTTAAGGGAATGGCGTTACCTTGCAGCGAACGTTTGTTGCGGGCAGCGTCTTATAGTTTAGCGGGATAGCGTTTACGTAGTTTACGTGCCCCAGCTGGGATGATGGCGCCACCTATGGCGCCACCTAAATGGTTAATAAGTTAAACAGTGAAAATAAAAAAGAAAACAAGAATGTTTCTATATGCCACCGCGCGAAGCATTGTTAGAAGTTCATTTTAGTGATAATAAAAGTAAATAAATATGAACAACCCACCAAACGCAAAAATATCTATGTTGCCGATTTGTTTACATCGATCTTGTAGTTAGGCCTAGTCGCGTTCGAAATGGGAAGCTATATAAAAAACTACGCCATCTTATCCATAATACTAGGTCATTGAAGCTAACTGAAGGCAAGCGAAGCCACTTTGAACAGTCGTTTACTGCGAACAACGTGAATCTTTCAACAACTACGCCAAAATCACTTCGAAGCGGGCGTCCGAGAGCGCCGTCATGTTTACGTACACTACGTACACCTACGCTACCACGGTAACGTGAAATCTGAAAAATACCGCGCGTACGGTAAGCGGTACGGGTGACGTACGTATCTGCGCATGCACACTTCGATTCTGGTATCACGGTACACCCGGTAACCCGGTAAGCCCGGTATACTATAATTCTCTAGCGTCTAATGGTTCATTGCGTATGGCTGCCTATACACCTTCCGAGTTTGAGTTCGCAGCTGCTGTTCGAAAAAATCACATGTATGAAAATCAGAGCTAACGCATGTTAATGGCGTTTGTAAAAGTTGCATAATGAGTACAGATGAAATGCGGTGGCATTTTTTATGTTCTGATTCATTATTTTAAGACAGCGTGAATTGAACTGTTCTAGAAATTCCATGTACCTTCCTGTTCGGTTCACTTTGCACGGAAGATGTGGTCTTGGAGCGCAGTGTTTCAGCGTGCCCTCAGCAAGAAAGAGGGGAGATTGAACAGCCGTGGCTACAGGGCATCCCGGGTTTGTGCCTTGAGCAAAGTCACTGAACGTGCTACGAGATGGCAACAAAAGTGCCTGCAGCAAACGGAGAGCCGACTATTGTGGTTTAGTGAGCTTAGGATACGACAGGAGGTGAATCTGGCTTAAAAGTTGCAAGGGAGATGTAACAACGTCAAGTGTTTCAAGTGGATCTCTGAACCTCTCCGCGAACCCACCCGGACCACCGTGGCATGGGCATATTGACGTTCGAAGCTGTTGGGTGAACCCCTGAGCGAATGTGGGCCGAAAACCAGGTAATCGTGTACAATCATAACACCTCTGGACCTCCGAATAGCCGCGGCCTCACTAGATATCACGCCCGAGGCCTTCCCACTCAAGCGTTTTTTTTTTTTTTTTTGCTTCAGGTTACTCATAAAAGCTGAACGTTCGGGTAGTTCGTGGCGATTATTTGCGAAGCACACAAATGGTTGTTCTCCTCTGTAATTTTTTGCCTTTATCCCAATGAACAACCGTTTGTGGGCTGCGCTAAGCCGCACACCTCACCCATTCCTTTTTAATGTTCCATTTGGGTTTCTGGAGAAAATAAATTATGATTATGAAGGCGAAGTTTTGTTGCACTCGGGGTATGTAGCTTCTTTTTCCGTAATTTTGCAGAGAAGAAAGCGCGACACAAGAACATTGGTAGAAGCAGTGTATGAAGGGGATACCAAGTGTGTCTTTTGTTTCCTTTCTGTTTTTTTCATCTTAGAGCTAACGTATTCGCGGGTCTCAAAAGAATTATATGTTATGGCCAACCTGATGATGCAGAGCTCAACCAGAAAAACGCAGAGGTAGTATTGCGATCACTTCCAGGCTTCGTAATGCACTGCTGTTGTAAAGTATTGTTTGTTGAACAACTATTATTTCGCAGCTCTCCTAGTATTTTGTTTCGACAGAAACACTGAGACCTTTGACATTTTTCGTGAATGTACTGTAGTTGGACAACATGCCACAAGTGGCAGCTACGAGCTCCACCCCCACCGTAAACGGCTCCAGTAACTCATAAAAATGTAAGTGGTGAAATTCTACGGACAACCTAGGATTCGTCATCAACAAAAAAAAGGAATGTTCCACGAAGTTGTCATCACCAAAATCCGAGCGAATTTATGTAGAAAAACTTTATAGTAGCGCATATTAGTGCATTCACATTTAGTAAAAATTCAAAATGTTGCTCGTAATATCAGATCTTCGTACAAGGTCCCGATCCAGTCGATATCAAAACAGAGAGCTCCGGAAGTATTGACAAGTAGGCCGCTCTGTTACGCCAGACAGAAAGGCCGCGTGACGAATTAGCAACAAACTTTGAAATAAGGTGTATAGAAGTGCAATGTGGTGCAAATAATATGACCATAGTCAACTGAAATGCCCAAGAAAACTACATATTCTTTGCGTGCGATGTGTAATGCTTATCTGTTTTTTTTTCATAAGTATAAACAGGCACACGCACGCGCTATATAGCCTTTAACACAGTCTACGTTTCATAATAGTTGGTTGGTTGGTTCCTCAACACCTTGGCGCAACCCACCGAGGGGGATAGGCCTTGAATGGGACGGTGCCCTGCTTATTAAATTAATTCACTTCTTGAAAGAGAGGGTTGGACTAATTAGGTAATATAGGTAATAATAAAAAGGTGTTAAATTTCAAAATAACCTTGAAAAGAGAACATATAAACATACAAAAAAGAAAAAAAGTATACATAAAACAACTGAAGTTACCTATTTTTACTATTGCAATCTTTTAGATTCTCGTAAGAAATTTGTAACAGCGGTAAAAACGCTCCTGTGGCTGAATCCAAATGCGACTGCGCCAAATGAAAGAATCACCGGAAGTGTCAAGTTTAAGCCCAACTTTCGTAGGGGTTCTTCTAGTAGATTTTCCCTTTGAGTTTTCAATTTTCGGCATGACAAAAAGAAGTGCTCCAAAGATTCCCTCTCATTACAATAAAGGCACAAAGGCGAGTGTGCCAGACCCGACATGTGAAGGTAAAAGTTCAATGAGGGGACTCGACAACGCAGCCTGGTAATTACTATTTCTTCCTTCCTTGATGAACACTACTTGTTCTTCCAAGGGAACTTTAGCTGTGTGAAGTCTGATACAAACAAGGGGGATTTTTCAAAGTTATTGGCCGTTGCGCGTTTTTCAAAGCGTGCTGCTGTGATATGTTTCGAAGTAGGCAAAATAGGTAAAACAGGACAATCAAGGGAAGATACAGCTAGTGCATCTGCATGCTCATTCAGAGCTAAAACTCTATGGCCTGGTACCAAAACTAGTCGGACGAGTCGCACATGTGTAGGAATGAGCGAGTAAATAGTTTCTATGGTACGTGAAAAATTTGGTGAGCTTAAGGCAGTACAGACCGAGAGACAGTCTGTTAGAACAATAACCGCTGATATATCTTGCGGCACTTTACGCAATGCAAGGACTATTGCCAGTAGTTCAGCTTGGTAAATAGGTGTAAAGTCGAGTAATTGAATTGAGAAAGCCCAATCTTGAGAGGATGATACGATTCCTACACCAGCCTTCTCTCCATAAACCGAAGCGTCAGTCGCTATAACAATGGATGTTTCTAGATTGGCCATCTTCCAAAATGCCATTTATATACTGATATGGTAAATTTTTTGCATTCCTGGGATATATATCGTCAAGTTCTATCCTAATTGCATCTACAGTGTTGAGCACACGTGTTTCCCAAAGGTTAACTTTTAAGGGCTCCAAAAGTTTCTGAGTAAATATTACTTGAGGACACCTTAATTTAGGCCATTGGTGTTGGAAGAATGAGGTCTGCTGGTTAATGAACACATACTGTGTCCTCCGCTGAGGTGATGCATGGATTTTAAGGAATGCACGTACTGTTAGAATATGAAATCTTTTGTTAAGAGAAGGCAGGCGGGATTCTTTGTATAGGATATTGTTGGCAACATATTTGGGTAGCCCTAGGCATAAGCGTAAAGATTCGCGTTCTAGCAGAATCAGTGGTCGAACTTTGTAGGCCGGAGCGCCAGAAAACAAAACACAGCTGAATTCTAGTATCGGTCGAATGTACATGCAATATATCATAATGAGCACGTCTCTACGCCAACCGGCACGATAATTACTGAGCCTGCGCAGCATCCCTACGGCACGTGCTCCTTTAGCGGCCATGTTTTCTATGTGGGGGCTCCAGTTTATTGTTTCGGTGTAGGTTACCCCCAAGTACCTAACTGACTCGACCTGAGGTATGGCGTCCTGTCGGTACATTACTCAAATTCTCACTGTGGCGTTTTGTGCGAAAACTATTATTGTACTTTTGTTTGTATTGAGGCATAGGTTGATATCCTCCAGCCACGTTTCCAGACTATTCATGTATGTCTGCAGAATCAGGTACAGTGTGTGAATGTCCGCCGACGCAGCAGAAAATGCAATATCATCGGCATACACGTAGACCTGTACATCTTGCTGCATGGGAATGGAACATAGTAGAGCATTAAATAATAAGGGCGATAGTACTGACCCTTGCGGTATACCTCTCGTTTGCCTGTATACTGAAGAGTTGACACCAGATTGCAAGCAGTAAAATTCTCTATCACCTAAGAAAGCATGGATCCAGGCCACAAAGTACTGAGGCAGTCCTAAATTCTGAAGTGAATCTAGCAGTTTAACATGCTCCATGCTATCATAGACTTTTGTGATATCTAAGGTTACCAAAGCCGAGTATTGTTTCTGATATCGAGCAAGTTGAATTCCGCTTTCGAGATCCACGTGCGCACACCAAATGGAGCAACCACGCCTGAATCCAATCTGACATGGGCTCAGTGTCAGTTTTTCTGACATCTATCGATCTATACGTCTATATAAAATTCTTTCAACTAGTTTTACTAGGTTCGATGTAAGTGAAATGGGCCTGATATTATCTAAGGTAAACCCAGCGCCTTGCTTTTTTAATAATGGAATCACTTTTGTCATTCTCCAACCAGGTGGCATCTAAGAGCTTCTAAGTGAGTGATTAATAATTTCGAGTAGGCCAAGTGGGTATATTTCATGCACAAATTTTATCACCGATGTCGTCATGCCATCAGGACCAGGAGCCGAATGGGGTAGTGTTCTGACTACGTTTGCTAATTCTGCAGGCGTAACCTCTTCAAAATCCTCAGCCCTTTGGGGGGACTGGGCTTGGTTTGAGAGAAGTGTCGTAAAGCGACTTTCTAGGCCCTGAGCTATATCTTCTAGAAGGGCCTTCAGTTCAACTGGTGATGATACTACAGATTCTATATTTCTTTGTACCGGAAGAACTTTCTTAGTTCTCAGAAAGCGAAAACGTGCTTTTCTATTGACCGGCTTTGACAGGAACTTACATCGGTCGTTGTTAAATTTGTCCTTCGCATTAGCGATGGTTCTCTTAAAAATAGCGGCTGCATACTTATAATCACTCCAGTTCCTGGGACACTGGTTGAAGATTAATTTTTTCCATGCAGCCTTTCTTAGTCTATAAGCCCGCGAACAGTCCGCATTCCACCAAGGGTTGGTAGACGGTTTAGCGCTTTCGATGGTGAATTTTGATTTATTTAACGACTCTTTTGAAATGTCGCTAATTCTGATGGCGTCTAGTTCTGCATCATTCGTTTGGTTAGATAAAGCGCCTCGTAAGGATTTCTCGAAAGTATGAAAGTTTACATGTGTTACGGAAGACCTATTCTTGGAGGCTGTTGGAGAAACCACTTCGAAGAATATTGGCATATGGTCACTACTTGTTCCCGAGTTAATCACAGACCATGATAAGATGGAGAGGTTAGCGTTAGAAAAAGTTAGATCGAGTACCGAGGAGAACTGATTACACATAAAAGTAGGAGTTTTTGTGTTTATGCATATAAAGTTATTATTGTTCATCCAATCCCATAAACGTTTGCCATTCAGATCAGTTTTAAAACCCCAAGATATATGATGAGAATTGAAGTCACCTACTAATACAATATCTTTTTGGCTATATTGAACTGCAGTATCTAGGACGGATGAATGTAGAACACCCGCCGGGAAATAAGCATTAATAAATGAGAATTGGAGGGACCCAGGAATAGTAATGCTTATTGCTAAAATCTCGCTTTCTGAAGCCAATGACTGATAAATAATTTTAGCTCTATGGGTGATTTTAGATGAGATAAATATTGCCAAACCTCCACCCCGAGTTGGGCGGTCTAAACGAAATGTACGGTAATTTTTAATCCTAAAATACTTATTTTCTGCAAGCCAAGTTTCTTGTAAAGCAACAATATCAGGGGAGTAATTATCGCAAAGTTGAAGTAAGTCTGTAGCTGCTGAAAAAAATGGAGTGGCAATTCCACTATAGTACTTTTAAAATCCCTATTTTTAAGAGATACCAGCGGCACTCACTGCTTTCTCTGATATGCTATCCTTTAAAAAATCTTTTTTGATGGGTTTTCCTTCTGATATCTCTTTATTCTTGATTTAGGACTAATTGAGGACCGTTGTGTTTCAGGAGAAGCACGTCGTTTCATATTTCTTGAGTCAGAGTCCATTTGTTCTGGTTTTGAGACATGAGAATCGGAGTCCGAGCTCCAATCTAGGTCCTGTACAAGAGGCTTAATTATTCTACGGCCAGTGTTCGGTGTGTCTGGCTTTGAGTTCGAAGGGTCTGGTTCCGATGGAATATCAGTAACCTTAACTGGTGAAGGGGGCACGGTAGGTTGGTTACCTCCCCGCAACATTTGATTCAACTGAGTGCTCACTATTTGTGCCAATGACTCCATTAGGCTCACGAATAGAGATTCCATAAGTTTTGTCATAGCCTTTTCTACCGTTGATGTTATTAAATGAGCAACGATGACTCAAGCATCTGGTTTGCCCGGTTGGCAACAGAGGCATAGCCACGTGAGCGCTCAGAAAGAATAGATCGGGCCTCACGCCGGGAGCATCGTTGTTGTTCGATGATCTCTAGAAGTTGCAACTCACATGTCCTCATGGGGTCTCTTTCATCGTCAGCCGCGTGATTTCCTCTGCATAGACAGCATCTCACCTCTTGGGTTGAACATTCGTCGGGTTTATGTTGGTCAGTACATGTGCGACACCTCACATCTGATCTACATCCCTTGATGGTATGCCCATACCTCCAGCATTTTTTGCACTGCAGTGGACGAGGGGATAGTGCATCTACACGATAAATTAGTGGCCATGCCTTAATTTCGGTTGGTCGAGCCGTGCCGACGAAAGTCACAATCACTGATTCTGTGGGGACCTTTTTGTTCTCAACGTTTCGCGAGCATCGAAATACAGAGACTGCTCCTGCGGCCACAAACATTTCAAGTATTTTGGGTGGTGTAAGGCTCAAGTCCACTCCTCAAACCAGTCCCTTCACACAGGTCAAATGGGCAGGTACGAAACAGCTCACTGGATTTGAGCCAAACGTTGTGCATTTTAGAAGATCTGTGATGCAGGCCTGGTCCGGCGAGCAGCACAGGAGGATGCCTCCACGCCCAAACTGACGCACCTCAGTAATCATTTGGTAATGATCGAAAATCTTCCGGAGTTCTTCCTGAATTAGTTTCGGATTTTTCATGCGAATAGACTCGCCGTTGGTTGGAATCAGGGCCACGGGAACGCTCTTCAG